>OZ023264.1:114477140-114932140 GCA_964006375.1 Tillus elongatus
TTCGAAAAGGAAGTTGAAGTCGTTTCCCTAAAGAACATATAGAATTATGATGGGACGTGCCTCGTGGATGACCCAGGCTCAGCTAAAGTGCTTGTTAAGCGAGGCTGCAAGTACCCCGAATATATAAAAAATTCGTCAAAATCGAACACGTCCATAATGATGTGTGGGAGTGCAGCTGGTGAAATAGTACCTGTTTATGTAGTGTATATATAAGGCTGAAAAGATGTGGGAAAGTTGGACCGAAAATGGCCCTGAAAAGACTACAACTGTACCAAGTTATGGTGATTTGATTTTCAATGCTTCGATGATTGGCTCATAAGCATGTTGCTCCCTATTGTAAAGAAGCAACAGAGAAAAAAATTATAATAGGCGTTAATTTGAGTTCCCACATAAATGCTAGACTAATCAACCCCTGTCATAAAAATGATATTTTTCATTCATCGCCCTACCGCCAAATTCCACACATCTTCTGCAACCTTTAGATGTTGCATATTTTGGACCACTGAAGAGAGATAAAGGTTCTGAATGAGTGGAAAGAAAAGGTTCGAAACAGCCGCTGCACGACACTGCCCAAAGAAGAATTTCCAGGACTTTTGAAAGATCTTATGAATGTTATGAAGGAGAATTCTGTTCAAAATCTCCAGCCTGGATTTCGTAAATGTGGCATATTCCCTACTAATCGTCATGAAGTTTTACAAAGAACGCCCATGTATAGTACTGAAACATTAACCAAAGTGAAAAAATTAGTCGGTGACATCTTTATTGATAACCTTAATTCGAAGAGGCAAGCCATCGCATCCACAAGACCAAACAGAAGAAGGAAGAAAGTCAACGCCGCTGCTGGCAAAAGTATCACGGCCGCCGATATTAGCCCTAAAAAAACTGTACTGCAATTGATTTCTAGCAACCGTCAACCTCAACAGGCATTATTCATAAGCAACCTGAATCTCGTGGTCGAGGAGCCGGGGCCAAAGGACTCCAGGGGTCAAGCTGAGGAAGTGGAAACAAATACATGAGCTTTCGATGAAGCTTTCCCCAAGACCGTCATGTGTGGTGAAGAGCCGCATACTGCTGATTGGTACTGGCAGCTGGCACGGAGCGGGGAATAGAGGAGACCTGCTGCAGGTGGATCGGTTCCATGCTCAGGGACAGGGAGGTGTTCACCTCACTCGCGGGGGGGGGGGGGACTCTGCTGGCGGGGTTCGCGGCGTGGTGTCCGCAGGGGAGCGTTCTGCAATGGTCTTTCAGGCCGAAATGTACGCCATTCTGCACTGCGTGCGAGAGAACAGGAGGAGGGGCTACACCAACAAGTGGATCCTCATAGCCACAGACATCCAGGCAGCGCTTAAGGCTCTAAGTAGCCCTCGTGTAAATTCCAGGCTGGTAAGTGAATGCCGAGGCGAGACGAGCCACCTGGCTGGGCAGAATGAGGTCATCCTCATCTGGGTGCCGGGTCGCTCGAGGGTCAAAGGCAATGAAGAAGCTGAGAGTCTCGCGAAGAGAGGGTCAGCAGAACCGGTCCTGGGCGTGATGAAGAGCACTGCCAGGAGAT
Source organism: Tillus elongatus (assembly GCA_964006375.1). NCBI lineage: Eukaryota > Metazoa > Arthropoda > Insecta > Coleoptera > Cleridae > Tillus > Tillus elongatus. The sequence continues at coordinate 114,478,693 of OZ023264.1, forward strand.
CCATTAAGTCGTGGGTCAGAAAGGAACATAAGGTGTATTGGGCAAATTGTCCAGAGCTCAGACATGGGAAGTCAGTAATTGAGGAACCCAGTTCAAAGAGAGCTGTGCAGCTGCTAAATCCTAGCAGAAGACAGCTCAGGAACATAACAGGACACATGGCCGTCAAGTAACACCTGCATAAAATGGGGCGGTTCGTGGGGGGACCTGGCATGCAGACTCTTCTGCGAGGGGAGGAATCAGTCCAGCACATCTTGTGCGAGTGTAAAGCTCTAGACCGCAAAAGACAACTGATCTACGGACAGCCTAAACCGGAGACAGAGCAATATAATACTTCACCCTACCAATTGCTGTGCAGATTAGTTCAAGGCACCGTGATTTTGGAATAGGTGGAGTAGAAAGACAAAGGGCATCACAATAAGCCAAAGGCTGTGGTGCTATTGGGGCGCAAAGACGCGGCGAGCCCTAAGTAAAAGAAAAACCTGAATCTCCTCCTGGATCTCCATCGCCAAGCATTTTCAAACGGGATCATAAAGAATCTGGCAGTGAAAGTGAAAGCATCGGCCATGTTTCTTATGCAGAAAGTGACAAGAGTGTTCTACTTGATGCAGACTCTGATATTGATATGCCACCCATTGAAACAGTAGACACCCACCTGCAGAAAGACGAAGTCGGTGTTGGTGACTATGTAATTGCAGTGTACGACAATCAGCTTTATCCTGGTCAAGTAGAAAAAGTTGCTAGTGATACAGCTTTAATTTCGGCAATGGTAAAATGTGGTGAAAACTGGAAGTGGCCCACAAAATTGGACTTGATTTGATATTTTTTTCCAGACATTAGGTAAAAAATTTCTAAACCCACTCAAATCTCTAAGAGGGAAATTTTTAAAGTAATGTTAGTGGTGTTGTTATACAATGTTTAGTATTTTTATTTCCACATTCAGCATTACATTTTATGTTAAGTTTCAGAGTTTTTAAGTTGCAGCTTAATTTTCTGTGTTAAATTCTATGAAATATATATTTTTCCAGAAGTATGTACAATTTTTTTTTAGCTATCTACTCTTTTAATCACTATTGAGGTTAGAATTGCCAAACATATTGTTCAATAAGATATGCACTAAAATCTAGAGTTGCATAAATTCACCACATGATCGGGGGTGAAAGTGTGCCACAGAAAATGTAATTTTTTCAGAAAATTTTGAAACTTTAATAAGGTCAATATAATATAAAACACACTCAAATATTTCATCTTTTTATTACAATCCTCCAATCAGCCATATCTTCATTTGTTTTTTCACAATTATACAAAAACCCAAAAATCAGCACGTTTTCACTCCAGTTTACAGTACCTGTTGTTACTAAAATTCTTGCGTTTTGAAACTGATGAAACTTGTGACACTACAAATCATCAACAAGTTGAAAAAAAAAGTGTCACTGTTACTATGCCAAACAAAACTCATAAGTATGGCACTAAAAAGCTTTATAAACTTTGTTCTATCTATACTGGGAAAGAAAAAGCCTGTGCCAATCCAGTCCATTCCCAGTCATTTGTTCTCAAACTAATTGAAAGCGTAAATAATACAGCTGGAAAAGTATTATTCGTGCACAATTTTTGTCAGGTATTCTTTGTCAATAGCTTGTTGAAGGAGATGATGTATTCCGGAACACTAAGAGACAAGAAAAAATTATTACCAGCTATGTTCAATGAGAAAAATAAAATGCAGTTATGCAGTTTTTGGAATGAAAAAGGATGGAGTGAAACTCATAAAAAGGATGGATAAAAGAAAGGTTCTCATAATCTGAAGTGTGCCATTTCACAACAAGAATTTGTTTTCCATATGGAAGAAAAGCTGAAGATATCACTAAACCACAATGTATCAGACAAGACAGCAAAGAAGGGAGTTGTTTGCTTTGATCAAATGTCTGCATACCATACAGTCCTTTGTAGGAATATGAAATGGTATAAGTAATAATATATAGATTTCTTATTGTAACTCCATTACCTCCTAATATCTTAATTTCAGGAATGTCATATTCGACCTCATACTTGGGACATGTATAGTTAATGCATTGATAGTTGATAATATGTGCTCAGAAATGAAACTCAGCATTACTGAAATCAGGAGCCAGTTAGCTGATTCAACCTATAGAAGAGTCAGATAAACTTCCAAAAAAAGGAGTAATATGTTAGCTGAAGTACCAGTGACAGCATCACAAGCCCTGCAGAGAGCATCGCCAAGAATTGAATGCATCTGGTTTAACCTACCAGGAGGGAGACATAACAGTTTGTCAATTTATAACTTTCTGTTCAGATTGCCCAAAACAACATGGTTTTTGTCTGCCTTATTTTATTAAACTGCATACATAATTATTAGTTTTTAATTTGATTTGTGTACTGGAAATGTTGTATTTTTCTGATTAGAATAGATCACTGATGTAGAAAATTAATTATATACTCTCACAACACTCCTTAGAGCTTATAAATAATTACTCATTATGTGATATTATTCCTCTGAGTCATGAGTCCCTGGAGGCATATGTGATATTAGAATGGTGGGTAGGTTAGTATTTTTAAAAGTACTCACAGCAGATAACTTCATAATAAAACTCGGAATTGACCCAATGTAGCGTGATATTTCTACCAGCCAACACATGCCACAAGAGGCATGTGATTCATGGAGTCTGAGGAAGATCTTATATTCTCTGGGGCATGTGTTGCACAACAATAAAAAATTCTAGACGCAGCAAGTACGTTATGGTAGTTAATTTTCATAAGAATTGTACACTATTAGTAAGATATATTATTAAAACTAATTCTTTAAATTTAAATGACCTTGGAGGTCGGTTTTAGAGTCCCAGTTAGCGATTATTTGAAAAAATTTATATTTTAGCTGGAGCTAAAAAATTAAAAATTGGTCTTAGATATAATATGTAAGTACTGCAAGTGCCTTTAAAAAAATTTTGTTACAAATTTCATTAAAGTTACAAACGTTTTTCAGAAAAAATAAATGATTTACAAAGGGAATGTACTTGTCGAATTATAAAGATATGTAAGTACTGCAAGTGTCTTAAAAAAATTTTGTTACAAATTTCACTAAAGTTACAAACGTTTTTCAGAAAAAAATAATTCTTTACAGAGGGAATGTACCTGTCGAATTATAAATATGACAGGTATTTTTCCATATTAATTGCTTGGATGGTTTTGTTTTAGTCAACCCATCCAGTTTTTGCAAACAATAAACAACAAAAAAGGTTTTTTATGTTATGGTAGAAAATTTTCGTAAAAATATTTCAAATCCGAAAGCTCAATAAGTTTCCCATTAAGCCAGAATCTTCAATCTTAAACCTTAGTAACACCTATGTAAACGCACGTGGGTAATAAATTAAAGAAAAATAACATATTGAGCTTCGTTTTGTTTTAAAAAACCTTTTTTTTTGTAACAACTTTTTTTTAAAGGCACTTGCAGTCCTTACATATTATATCTAAGACCAATTTTTAATTTTTTAGCTCCAGCTAAAATATAAATTTTTTCAAATAATCGCTAACTGGGACTCTAAAACCGACCTCCAAGGTCATTTAAATTTAAAGAATTAGTTTTAATAATATATCTTACTAATAGTGTACAATTCTTATGAAAATTCACTACCATGACGTACTTGCTGCGTCTAGAGTTTTTTGCGATACTGGAACCAATAAGTATAAGTTAGTATTTGTTTCACTTGCCAAGTTATTAAAAATATTGAAGAACACAAATAACGATAAGCATGTGCTACTTACATTTGATCAACAATTATTGTGTCAGAAACTTTAGGACCAAATCAAAAGAACACTTTTTAATAACAACTCTAACATAACATGTAGAGATATAATATAAAGAGCTTTATAACAACAAACGTGGCTAGTGGCTACTACTTCATGTAAGGATGCCTTGCAAAATAAAACCATAAACAATAATAACGAATCTTCGAATGTTTTGAGGTTAGATTGATATTGAAGATTTCTGGATTATAATGCTACTGGCGCTGAAGCATCGGAAATTAGTACTGAGCTTATAGTTTTAAACCATTTCATTGAAGTGAAACTTCTATTTGGTATATTCTGTAATAGGTATAACAAAACATTTCAGTTTTAATAAATGTAAATAACACGTCGAGTGCCTCGCGTTTCGGCGTCGGCGGTCGGCGACTCTCGTTTCGCGATGACAGTTGGCCTACCATGCAGCGGTGTCAGATTGAGTAAATTAGAATTTATGATAAATGAAATGAGAAATTATTGGTAACTCAACATGTATTAATATTAAGCCACATTTATTAGATGGATTAATTTTTTGACGAACTTTTATTTGTCATTAATAAGTACAAATACGTGTTATTACCATATGTTTTACATTTTAAGATTTAAATGAAATTTTATTAAATCTGACAACCCGGCACCTTTATATTTAATTGTCAGGTGACTGTTGTCTTTATTTGAATTATCTCTTCAAAATTATGCATTCACAGTCTAACCATCCGTATCAACATTGAACCTGGGAAATGCTGTATGAAATTTGAACTGATATCTTAGACTGTTCATTAATTTATTATTTTGATTTTTTAATAACTCCTGTCCTCGTATGCCGTTTAATTTGAAATTTGGTTAGCAGTTATATTGTAACGTCTCCTATATATGTGCAAATTTTCATTCGAAACACTTCAATATTTCAAAAAATATTGCGTTTTCAAAATTTTCTTTACATTTTTTTCTAAGAAAAATTAAGACGCACGGTGCCCATCTACGAACTCATCCAAGCCATTAACAAAATAAAGGTAATTCCCAAATTTGGTCGAAATCGGTCAAGTATTTTTTGAGTTAGCGGTTGGATACATACATATATATATATATATATATATATATATATATATATATATATATATATATATATATATATATATATATATATATATATATATATATATATATATATATATAAACACATAAAAATTGAAACTGACCCCGGATATGGGTTCTAGAGGCCCTAATTCGCGCTCATTTGAAATTTTTTTCCCAAAGTCTTACAATCGATACCTCTCTATTAGTGAATTTTCTTAATGAAAATTCACTAAAATCAAGAAAAACTATTTCACATTCAACGTGCTAATATCCTATATAACCTGATTTCTCATTCAAATAAAGGATCGGGATTGATTTAAAATCAAATAAATTACCTTGTTAACAAGATACTCTCCTTTAATACCACTATGTTTTAAAGAGGGATCCTTCATTATTACACCTATCTGGTGATCAACAATTTTGCCATTACAAATATCAACAAACCTGGCCCTACAAAAAAAGTTTTAAGATCATGTTTAAGTATATAAAATATATAAGGATGGAAACGTAGTACCTATTTTCTGATTTTTTTAAGTTTCAAACTGTGCACATTGTATTAAAACGGTGAATCTGCAGACAACCTCTGAACAGTTTGAAACGACTGCTGATTGATAATAATTGGTATTTTACATGCATGCTGACACTATTCTTACCTTTTTTCTCTTGTATTTGCTGAGTTATTTACATTTAAAGTTTTTACACATTACCCACTTTTTCAAAACCTTCCCAGTATGGTTCTATTTCATGAGACCCTCTTCCCCTCACAGACATTAACATTTCACGTAACCATAACATGACCTGGCAGTTCTTCTTCTTTGCGCTATTGGCTTATACCTTCTATTACCAGCTCGCTGTTAGTACATATATTGCTGCCATCGGGTTTTTAGTGAATTTTCTTAAAAAAAATTCACTAATGAGGAGATCCCGACTTTTGAATTTTGAAAAAATTTCTTCAAATGAGCGCTAATTAGGCCCCCCAGAACACATATCCGGGGTCAGTTAAAATTTTTATATGTTTATATATATATATATATATATATATATATATTATATATATATATATATATATATATATATATATATATATATATATATATATATATATATATATATACCCAACAAACACGTTTGTAACCGTTACATGGCATTGGAAGCTCAATAAAGTATCACCGTAACATTACACTGTTACCTAAAAATGACACAAATGTACTTTGCAAATGGAGCACATTTAGGTAACAAATGAAATATTGCATACCATCAAGTATTATAACACAAAATCTATGTAATATTTTTATGTAACATACACATTATACAAATTTCATGGTGTTCTATAGTTTTAAAGCACACATTGATAACAACGTAAATTTTTATTTTACAATAAATCAGATAATTATCAAACCCAGCTAATGAAATGTTAATTAAAAAAACCTGTTAACCGAAATATGATTTAAACTTTAAACCTCGTCAATAATTTATTTTGTTATTATATTTATATAAATAAAATAAACGGAAAATAAGTGGAAATACAAATTAACACATTCCAGGCATTGTCGTCGTTTTGTTCGGACAACTGCGCAGAGCGAGAGCTAGTGTTGAGTCTTGATCTTGATGTTACTGTTTGCTAATTGATTATGAGGTTATGTTATGTTTACTTTGATTGTGCTCGTGTTTGTGATTTATACTGTTTTCTTGTTCCTCATACAAAAGGTAACGTGAACATTTTGTGGTAAGTATTGGATTTTATTTTTCTGTATTTCTTGAAAGATTACAGTATTTAATATAAGGTTTAAGAATTTATGTTTTGTACATGACTTTATCGACAAAAGTAACCACTGATTGTGAAGAACTGCATTAATATGGGTGTTGAATTCTTATTGGTGTTTCATGTTAAAAAGAATTATATTGTACATTTTGAATCTGTGATTGTGTTATCCTAGCGTTTTATGACAGAATGCGAATTAACCTATATGTTTCAATTTCAGCATCGTTTCTGATCATCATTATCGAAAGGCTGGAAATGACTACACAGAGAATTTACACAAAGCTATTCACTATAACAAGATCAGTATTGATGCACGCTAGATCAACCCAACAAATATAATAAGGTCAGAAAGCTCAACGTTTTAAACATTGCCAAAGATAATTAGTAGTACTTAGTTAGTTTTACATGATCATCTGAGTCCTCTGAACTTATTGTTTAAATTTGTAACTGTCGTTACCTACTAGCCAGTTTAAATTTACAGGAGCTGCGTTTTTGACACAGGCTATGACGACAGATTTGTGAAATAATTACAAAAGCAATTTTAATATGGATGAAACTACTCTAGTTACAATTTAAAGTTGCAGTTATATTTAATTATACAAAAAAAAATCAACTGATGTTTAGATTTAGTTTTGAATTTCAAATTATGCATAACTTTGACTTAAATGTGAACATTATAAACAATTGTAAAATTAAAATTGAATTTATAAACATTATAATACAAAAAGAATGTATTATATTATATTGTTTTCTTACAAGTGTTTAATAAATTATGTTTTCAATAATTTTCTGTTTTGTTTTTCTAAACTATTATTGTGTGTGGTTATATAGACACAGCTCTACTCCTAACAACAAAATGTAACATGTAATGTGGATGAAATTGTCAATAAATATATCTGATATATATGTCCAACTATGTTACATAGATATATCACGAGAGGAACTATATGCATGACATTTCGTGTTACATGTAACTTACAAGTTCATAACAAGTTACATAAATGATACTTTTGTAAATAACAAAATATTATTTCAGTTATGTAAATGTTACATAACTGTGTTTGTTGGGTATATATATATATATATATATATATATATATATATATATATATATATATATATATATATATATATATATATATATATATATATATATATGTATCACACCGATAACTCAAAAAATAATGGGCCGATTTTGATTAAATTTGGTGAATAAATTCCTTTTGCAAATGGCTTGGATAAGTTCGTTAGCCAGGAAAATCGCTCCAGGTTTTCCCGGAAAATTTTGTGTTTTATTTCGAAAAAAATTTATATCTCCGGAATTAACAAAGTAAGGGCAACTAAATTTGGTACACGGGTTTACATCCTTATAGGTAAGCCACATACCAAAATTTAGCTCTGTAGGTCAAAAGACAAGAAAGTTATAGGCATTTAAAGAAATATAAATTGGGGTTTTTCACAAAACGTCAAAGTTGCGATTTAAACGTCAAAATTGGCAACATTTAGGAAAAGAACTTGAATCTAATACGGGCTATGGAAATAAAATGTCTCAAGAAAAATGTTTTACAAACCCTGAAGTGTTAGTTTCAATCGTCATTGTCCTTCTTTTTAATAAAATGTTTCCAGAAAATTCATTTCAAATGGACCCTTTCTCTCACACTTGGGAGTAGTCTTAGCTATAGAGTTTATCGTTTAATGGTATTTTTAATCAAACACGCCTTATGTTATTGCATTTTTGCATTTTCCATCGAAATATAATGCATGTTTGTAAGAAAAAAATTCTGGACGCAGTCAGTGCGTTATGGTAGCGAATTTTGATCAAATGCTTAATATTTGAATAGCCCAATTTGCTATTAACCTATAAGGTTGACCAAGAAACGAGTTTTTTCGGGAACGCTTTAAGTTTACTTTCGGAAATTTTTGTACATTTTCAAACAATAAAGTTATTTTGATGAAACATGGCACATTGTTTTTACTATATAGATTATATTGGTAACCATATTTGATGCCTGCTTTCTTAAAAAAACACACATTATTGCTATTAAAAAATAGTTTTATGAAAATTCACTACCATAACGCACTTGCTGCGTCCAGAGTTTTTATTATTCATGTGTTTCAAGGCTCTTTCTGAAATTGTGCATTGTTCACCTTGTTTTCTTATTATGACTATTCTACCTAGTGTTGCAGTAGTTGTAGCATGTATGTGTGGCGTTTTAGTGTTTCGTGACATATTATTCGTTTCCTGTGTTGTTTTTGTAATGTGGAAAATACGAGGTCACAGGTTAGCCAAGGGCCGAACCTATCTCATTTGCTTCAGATGAAAAACATAAGTGTTATATGTATATTTAACGTTATTTTTTAATTTCGATAGTTTGACCATATTTGCTATATGTTCTCTTTTAGCTGTACAAACTAGGGTACTGATATTGTAACATGGGTTTTCCTTCCCCTCACACATATCTGCGTAAACCACAAGACAATTTTTCTGTCGGTAACCCTCAAGTTACGTGACCTGGGGCAAATAGGGATGGTGTGCGGAGTAGGCAGGGTTTAAATGGGATATGGCTTCAAAATTTGAAACAGGCAGCTTTGCGAGGTTCGATTAAGCTGTTTTCTTCACATTTTCTGCTCACATTTCGTTTTTATATCCTACCCCACCCAGCATCCCTATTCACTCCTGGTCCTGTAACTTCCTTGGGGGTGTTAGCAAGTTTCTTGCGGTTTGTGCATCTAGGGGGAGTTCTGGGCATGTTTGTGAAGAACATTTCAAAAAAGCCATCGGGAGGGTGTCTGCAGATTTACCATTAAAACTATTGATGCAAATATATGTTAATGAATATTTTAAGCTTCAAACAGTGCACAAACCTATTAAAAATATTGCTACAAATAAATTTACCTATCTTGCTACAAATAAATTTACCTAAGTTCGTCCAAGAATTCATGTTCAACATTATTTCTGATCACTATATAACCATTCTCCTCATAGAAATCCTTTAATTCGCCTTTAAACTTTGAATCAGGGTGTAAAAACCTATATGGCCTATAATAAAAACATATATATTATAGAGGTACCTACCTACTTAGGTGGTAATTCATAAACTGCGATTAAACAATTCTCAAAAAAATATTCTTACCTTCCCATAATAAAAACCTGTTGAAAATCCTTTTACAACTTTTATAGAAAACCTACTAAATATAATGATGTTCCTCTGCAGTGTAGACTTTGACTTTTCTTATGTGTTTAGTGTTTAGGTTTACTGATACAATATATAATTATATACGAATTTATCTTATCATTATTTTGTGGTAATTAAGTACATACGTAAGTATGCAGTTTTTATGGTAATGTGTAAATAATAGACAATAATGATGAAACTTAATTTTCTCAGCTCATAACTGTCGCAAATCAACAAAACTGGTTATTTATTTTGTTCTTTGATCTTTGATACCATTGTTTTGTATTATTATTAGCTGCAACCCAAAATACAGTTGAGAAAATATGTAATATAATTTGATGAAGCACAATTGTTTCATATACAAGAACTGGTTGAAAAGTTATTAGCCTAAATATTTGAAATAAACAAAAAATGTTAATCAAAATATTTTATTATTGAATATAGGGACCGGTGAATGAATGGTACCGATTGAATGAACAATTTGTTTGTTTTTTGTTTGTTTTTAGATACAGGAGGGAGAAATGCAGACCTCATTTCACGACACCGTAGTGCGCCTGTGATTTTGAAGTACTGTGAGACTCCTACTCACTAAAACTCCGCTCCCTGGAGTACCGGACCTTAGTCCCTACCTCCGTCGGAAATATTTCACACAATGACGTTTGGATTTGGGTTTGAATGTTTCAATTCTGTTCTTGCCGCGAGGGCGTTAGCGGGTAAGTATAAGCTTTGGACAGTTATGTCTATGTGAAAGTTGCTCATCGTAGTCGGTGGCCTACGGAGAAGAGCATTTGGGTGAGAAGCGGCTTTTGCTAACTAAGTTGTGGGTAGTTGAGTTATAAACTCAAGTAAGTATCGAAGGCATTTCCAGATCAGAATGAATCTGACTGTTTCTGACAAACCATGGCGCTCCGGTAACCATTCTCAGAATTTTATTGCGGATGATTTAAAAGGTCTTGATGTGTGTTGCGGCCGCGGTGGCTCATACAGGGGATGCATAGGTCAAGGCTGGCTGGATTATGACTTTGTACATGAGCAATTTATTAATCATGGACAATTTAGAATTTCTATTTAGAAGTGGGAACAGCTTCGAGATGAACATCGACGCTTTTCGTCGGGCATGTTGGACGGACATGGGGGTGCGAAGTTAACCGTTTGTCGAGGAAAACCCCGAGGTATTTGTCGGAATCTTGCCTGGGAATTAGACGGTTGACTAATGAAACGTGTTCGTGAGATGTGTGCCTCCTCTTGGAAAATAGGACTGCTGAACATTTATTGGGGTTTATGGCTAGGCAAGATTTCCTATACCAACCTTGCAGCTCGTCTACGGCGGTCTGAAGTCGTTCGGTTATTATCCTCGGCTGAGTGGAGCTGCTGAGGATGGTAGTGTCGTCTGCGTACAGTGCGTATGTCACGTTTAGGGGTGGTGTACAGCAGAGGGGAGATAGCAGAACCCTGCAGGAGACCAGCCGTGGCTGCGGAGATCTGGTTCCCAGATGTTTGACCTGGAACTTCCTTTGTTGCAGGTATGACCTGATTAGCAGAATCAGAGGGAGAGGATAATTGAATAGAAGTTTGTTTAGGAGGCCCGCATGCCAAACCCTATCGAAGGCTTGAGTAATGTCGAGAAATAGTTCACCAGTTGACTTGTTTTTATTAAATCCTTCGGTAATATTTTCCAACACACGAAGGACTTGGTCTGTAGTGGAGTGCTGGTATCTGAAACCGAATTGCCTGTCTGGGAGGATATGATTCTCAGAGGTGAATGAAGCTAGCCTTTTCTGAATCAGTTTTTCGGCGATTTTGCCGATGACTGGGAGTAGGCTAATGGGCCTGTAGTTTTGAGGGAACAGAGGATCTTTGCTGGGTTTTGGAAAGTTGATAATGTCGGCAAGTTTCCACATGGAGGATATGATTCTCAGAGGTGAATGAAGCTAGCCTTTTCTGAATCAGTTTTCGGCGATTTTGCCGATGACTGGGAGTAGGCTAATGGGCCTGTAGTTTTGAGGGAACAGAGGATCTTTGCTGGGTTTTGGGATGTTGATAATGTTGGCAAGTTTCCACATGCAAGGAAAATGTTGAAATCGCAGCATGGCATTCATAATCGTAACTGGGAATACCACGGCTTTGCGGGGGAGGTTTTTTATGGCTACATTGGAGATTCCATCGTATCCCGGAGCTGTCCTATTTTGTAATGATTTGATTATTTGGGAAACTTCTTCGAAAGTTGCGGGCTCGATAGTCGTGTCTGGGGTGGCTAGAAGCGCACTCCTGACAACGGTGCGTTCTTGCGACGTGCGACAGATCAACGTTGTTATAATTCGGGCTGAATTGCAACGCCAGATGATCTGCGAATGCACTTGCTTTCTCCGCATCCGTGTATACGACACCGTTACGGCAGTGAAGTAGGGTTATCGGAGGTTTTTTGAGAGCTAACGGCTTTTGCCATTTGCCAGATGGAAATGTCTTGGGCGGACAGGGTTTGTAGGCGCTCCTCCCAACGGTTGTTGCGGAGTTCTTGTGGAGCGGATCGTACTTGTTTGATGAGTCTGTTTGCGTCTCGTTGAGCTAGTCTACGCACGCGGTTCTTTTCGAGTATCATTTCTCTGACACTGGATCAAAATGGCGGCAGATTGCTTGGGGTGGGGTACGTCCTTGATCCATGTTCGATAGAACATTGGATTTTGGACTGTAGATTATCAACTGCACCCTCGAGTTCTGCGGATAACCGGAATATTGCCAAGGGTGTTTTTAAGATGATGAAAACTGGCCACAGTACTTTTTTCCCTGTGAGGTCAGGTTCGTCATTGTCATATCCGAGCTGCAAAATGATTGGGTTATGGTCTGACGAGAGGTCGTTGAGGGTTGTTATTTCATGGAGAATGGTGGTGTTCGATATGATTACTATGTCGAGCACGTCGGCGCGACCCACACTGCCGAAGTGTGTAGGTCTTTGAAGAGCGGCAACCATGCAATTTGCGTGGTTGTCGACGCAGCAATTATTATGGATTGGTTGGTATCGAATAAGAGGCTAGGTCGGCGTCTAGAATTCTCTTTTGTGGAGGATTATAGGCATAAATGAGCTTTATTGGGCCTGCAGAGGAAGTGTTGAGTACGATTTGTGTAGCCTCGATGTTTTGCAGTGCTGGCGTACTGAGAGGGTGGTGGTCAATATTTGTTTTGACATACACTGCCGTGCCGCCACCTCTAGAAGTGGTGCGTCATTGCGGTACAATGTATAGTTGGGAAGTTTCGGATTGGTTGGAAGACGCACATTGGTTTCCTGGACTAAAATAACGTCCAGTTTTAAGCGTTGGGCGAATTCTTGGGGCTCATTTCTTTTGCAGGCTAGTCCGTTTGCATTCCAGGATGCAACCTGCAGGGATTGTGACTTTCTTCGATAAGTCATTTACTTTTGGAAGATTGACACGCTTTCAGGGATTAGGGGGATGGCGGAAGTGAGCAGCGTCAGCAGATCAGGGGAGGTTTGTAGAATGTTCAAGACTTTTCCCGCGACCAATTTCAGCTGTGTGAAATTGATCGAGGTGATAAGGGACAGTGCACTGGACAGGCCTATGGAGGGAGCTACATTTGCAGTGGAAGATGATTTTACAGGGGGAGCTGATTTCGGCTTGGAAGTTGCCGGTTTGGGGGTTGTTGCGGTGCAGTGGCAGCCGCATAGGAAATTTGCGGCTTCCTTTGAGAGGTCTGCTTGTTGGGCTTAGGAAATTTGGTACAGCCTTTATAGTTGGCGGTGTGACCCTTATCGCAATTGCAGCAAATTGGGTCGACAGATAGGTTTTTTTTACACTACACAGGCAAATGGGGAGCGCAGCATTTTACGCAGCGGGGGACTCCCCTACAAGACTGTTGGGAGTGACCAACCCTTTAGCAGCGATGGCACTGGTTCGTAAGGTTTTTTTTGTGTAGCGACCACCTTGACGATGAGGCCTCCCACAGTTTGGATGTCGAAAATTGACCTTTCGGACTGTGGGAGGTTTGTCATGATGAGGGGCATGGGGATTTTTTTGTCCCTACCTCTGCGTAGCATATGGTGGACACCATCGGGATGTAAACCATGGGCAATGAGGTCTTTTTCAACCTCTTCGATGGGGATGGATTTACAGACCCCCCTGAGGACAATTTTTAATTGTTTGTCCTCCTGAAGCTGGAAGGAATGATATTGGAGTTACAGGCTATCCATGATTTTGGTAGCCTGTCTGAAGTCTGTAGCTGAAGTCAAGCGGATTCTTACCGAATCTGTAAGATTCTTAGCCTTGACGCAGCTAATCTTATGACGGGTAAAGTAGCCTGAGAGGTACCTAGGTCCCCTTTTCCTTATTGTGGAGGAATATCGGAGGAGGAAGGGTGGATTTACGAGCAGTACTTGTGACTCGTTCCGGGTCTTGGCTTGCCTCGGAGCCAGACTCACAAGACATTGAATCGTCATCGGATGGGATTTTCCGTTGACGGTTTTTCCTGTTTCCAGGAGATGGAGGCGGGGAAGCCTTGCGCTTTTCAGCTTTCGAGGGCGGCTGGGAAGGACCGGCACGCTTGTGCTGAGCAGCGGGAACGGAAGTAAGCATAGGGGGTGGGGTCGGGGACGTGGATGGGATTGGTTCAGCTGTTAAAGCGGCTATAAAAGCCGCTTTAAGGTCTGGGGAGAGGGATTGGAAGGGTTCGATAAGCTCCCGGAGTCACTTGGTGAGCCTATCTAGGTTAGCCATGTCCGCCATGGCTACAGGGGCAGATGCAGGGAGCTCGTAGTACCCCTACACCGGGATATACCCGTAGGAGGTGGTCTTATCCCTTTAGGGTGTCCAGCAACGTTAACCAGGGCGAATACTGGATCCAAAAGAGACAGGAAAAAAACGACTGTGAAGTGTACGGTCGGTTACCTATTAATAGACGCTCTGCCGTTAAACAGCAGTAACGTCTTTGGTGAAACTTACCACAGAATCGATGCTCACGACCCAACGTTTGTTACGAGTAGCGTGTATACCTCGGCGCTGACTTGGCTGGCTCTGCTGGCTCTTCACGGACCTCTGCACGGTGCGAGATCTGACTCGCGACTTTGCTCGAGATCTTACTCGCGACTTTACTCGCATGAACAATATACTTTATTTGGCTTTTATTAAGATTTGTCTCACTTAAAATACATTTCTCACCTATTTTCTGCTCTACTGTGCAATCGTAGATTACCGTTCTTTGTTGAAATACTCTAGGTACCTACTCTGAGAAGTGTTAAAAATAAAAATCGTTGTTCAACTGTTTCGTGCAGGGTGACGAATGTTTTCAGTGCCATTTTGTTAAGGCGAGTATATGTAACCTTTGTAGCGGATTTTTATTTTAACAAATTCGCAAATAGAGAGGCATCGATGCTGAAACTTTGCAAAAATGTTTTCAAATGAGCGCGAATTTGTTCCCCTAGAATCAGAAACCAAGGTCTTTTTGAAATTTTGATATGTTTATATATATATATATATATATATATATATATATATATATATATATATATATATATATATATATATATATATATGTATCCACACGATAACTCAAAAAGTTATTAACCGATTTTGATAAAACTAGGCAAGAATCTTTCTTTTATTAATAGCTTGGATAAAATTGTTAGCCAGACCTATCGGACCAGTTTAAAAAAATTCGAAAAAAATGTCTAAGAAATATAACATAGGTATTTTGATGAAATTTTGTTCGTATGTTGCCCTCGTAAATACCTTACTGCTTACCAAAACTCAACATTCTGAGTTTATAGAAACTTGAGCTATACAAATTTGAAACATTAAATGCAAATGCGCTGCCATAACGCACTTGCTACGCCCAAAAAATTTTCAAATTTAGATTTTGAGTGACTTGCCCAACAATATAAATGAGATGCATGCAGAGAAAAGTTTAATAATTGATGGTAAGTGAAAGTTTGTGAATAAAAATAACCACAACCTATATGATTTGTTAACGTTTTTTCCACGTGTTTTATAACTGGAAGAGAATTTATCAAACTTCCAGTGAATGAACGGACATTCATTTACTGTTTTTTGTAGCGTTGCTAGACATTTAAATTAAAATGAGCCTTAAAATACATTAAATTACGGATATTTAATAAAATAACTTGAATTTGTGTATAAGTTACGGAAACCAGTGAATGAACAGGACTTTGTGCAGCTCATTTACTGGAATTACTCCGTTGAGTCACTGGAAAATTCACAATAAAAGGGTTAACATTATAATGTTTTTCTAAGTTCTCCACTTATTTGCCAGTTTTGTTCCTATATTCCTTATTTCATTTGTTAGATGGAGTCTGACAAGAAAAAATACATGCGATTCAAATATTCCCATGCAAATCTTGCAATGGCCATGGATTCGGTAAAATCATGAAGAATGCGTTTGAGTGACGCTGCCAGGAAACATGCCATTCCACAATCAACTCTCTATAATCAAATCACAGAAAAGGTACAGAATGTTAGAAAAATTGACCCTCCACCTATCTTACATACAACCGAAGAAGATCGCTTGTAAAACTGGAATCGAAAGCAAAGTTCGGCTTTCCAATTCATCCAAATGAGGTAACATATGCTGTCCAGAATATATTGAAAACAATTGGACGAAGTAATCCATTTGTAGACGATAGACCTGGGGATAAACGTTTGCAATTATCTATGAACAGAAATCCGCAGATATCAAAGAGAAATACTGAAATTATTTGAAAGCCTGGGGCATCGGTCTATCGGTCTCCGAAGCTGCCATCCGGGAATGGTTTTCCGAACTTAGAGCTTTTCTGGAAAATGAAGATTTATCATATATGATAAATGATGGTTCCCGAATATTCAGCTGACACTACAAAAATGTATATAAAATTTTATCAGGGCCTGAACAGGAGTCAATAACAGTTATTTGCACACGGGAGTTGCATCACCTCCAATGGTGCTATTTCCTTATAAAAGGGTATCCAACGGACTGTCTCTTACAGTTCCTGTAGGATGGGTAATATGCCTCTCAGATTCGAGTTGGACGACAGCAGCTAACTTCTTCGAGTACCTACGTAGCAAACATTGTTTACCCATGGTTGGTGTCCAAAAATATTATTTTTTCTGTTATCTTGTTCATTGGTAGACACCAGGAAAAATAAAAATTAAAAGTTATGACAAATGTGTATCATCTTATGTCTCAGGCGAATCATATGCAATGACAGATCAGGTCGCTATAAGTAATGAAAACATACTTGATCTAGGCGTAATAAAAATATTCAAATTAGAGAATATGAGATTAGTGTATTCCACAAAACAAAAAGAGTTAGTGGAAGTGGCCCACACAATCTGACCAATAGTACCAAAAGTATTAGGTGGAAGAGATAGTTTTTGCAGAAGTAGCTCACAATAATAAGGAGGTATTTGTACTTGATATGTAATGCATTAGTACCTAAGTTTGTCGACTGCGAGTTGTCTTTATAAAGTTTGTATAAAATATTTTAATAAATAAATGGTGTTCAATAACTGGTCAAAATGTATTCAGTCATTAGCCTCACTCAATCGTTCGCTGGAATTTATGAATATTTTGGGATACTGGTCATTTTTTTGAACTAATAAAAACATTGTATTTCTACATTATAAGTAACGTATTTTTAAATGATTAATGTCCACAGAAATCAACAGTTCGACAAATTTTATTGTAAAATTGAAACGAGACCTACTACATCCAAAGTTGAAAATCACCTTAACTGTTCATTCACTGGTCAATTCATCATAATCTCCTCTAGATAAAATACATCCATTACAGCGAATCTGCAATGTCATGAGACCTAAAAAATCCTGCTTTGAAATTTAGGTTTCAGGGCACCTCGTCGTTTGGGGAAATTTTACGACCTTTCAAACTTTGTTTCAGTTAAGAGAAGAGATGATAGTGATACAGTTATACATGATAGGAAAAAGGGCTGTCCTGGTAATTTGAACTCTAATCGCAAATTGTTTGCACCGCAATATGTGATTTGTGTGTAGGGGCATTGTCTTGGAAAAATAAAACACATTTTGATAGATTTCCCGGTCATTATAGAGTAGGTATAGATAGCCGGTTCTGGGCCCAGCTCCCAGCTTCCACCTCCCACCTCCCGCTACTGAGCATGCGCGTGACGTAACAACTATAGTGGCTGTATTGAGAATGACGTAAGCTCTAACCTGAGATGACGTAATCCAAGATGGCGGCCAAGATGGCCGATCAGAAGTGAAAAACACGGGGAATTTAAAACTTTAGCCGGTAGGTGGCGCCACTGATCAAACTAAGAGACTCCTCCATTTTGATGTTTGCAAAAACTGACGTAATAAATATGGCGGTTGACGCAAGCGCAAACTCAACTTTTTAATTCTTGGTTAAAGCCCTAAGTGTGGGGTGTTATTTTACTCGGCTTGACAAGGAAAATCCAAAAATGGTATTTGCGCATGCGCAAACCCAACTTTAGAGTTTTTGGCCTAAACTGTAGGTGTTTGGAGTCATTTTACTCGGCTTGGGGAGCAGATTTTAAAAATGCCAGGATTGCCAGACATAACAGCAAACAAAAATCCTAAGAATGTTAAGATCAGACATGGCAACATAGCAGCAAACAAAAACCCTAAGAATGTTAAGACCAGAGATGGCAACATGGTAACAGGAAATGAGTCATATGTTTACCATCTCAGTCGGATGTTGTCATTTTAAGAAAGCAAGATGTTAGCACTTTAAGGTTGAAAATAAAACAACTGATTTAAATATAATTAATTTATTAGGATTAATTCACAAAACTTACATACTACAATATTACATAATGGCTCTTACAATGCCAGTTAAAGGTTTATATTCAAAGATACAATCATGAATAACTAAACAGTAAGCTTTGGTTCTATTGGGAAAATTATTTTTGCTCATAAACTCCACTTTGATGTCCACTGTTGACGACTTGATTGACTCATTCTGGTGCTGACAGTCGATTACAAATAGAGCTTGATCTTTAAACTCATCATAATTTAAGAGAGGCTCTGCTATGTTTTTATAACAAAAACTTTTTTGAAAATCTGTGTACATCTGGTAAGCTTCAACATATTTAGATTTTTCGAAATCCATATTCATAGATTCATAAGGGTAGCATTCTGAATTTAGGAACACTCGTAGATCTACCATACCAATATTATCAAAAAAGTCACCTTTCTTGCTTACATTGTCTTTTCGATCTGTTTGAAATGCTATAATCACATATCTAGGTCTTTCTAAGTTTGTTGCAGTTTTAACAGACCACACATCTTTATTAATATCTCTAAGCGCTGGTAGCTCATATATGTCCCATTTGCGATATGCTAGAAATATAGATGTGTCTTTTGCAATTTTATCCATCAGTTCCAATTTCATTTTATCGTTTGGAAATACATGTTTAGCTTTTAAAAACATGTTGGTTACAGTTATTTTAGATCTTGCACTACCAGTACTATAATAACTGTTGACATCACTTCGAGCTCTTGTAAATCGGAAAGTATGTTTACCGCAGAGAACTCCTTTAAAGTGATGGAAGAAACTGAAGAGATACCAAAGAGGTAGGAGCAAGTGAAACTTGTTATCGTTTAAGGTGATATGATCTGACGATACATTCAACCCAGCGTTGCTAAGAGATTTGGCTTCATTCTTGCTAAACGAAAGCAGGGTTTTGATAGTTGTTGTGGTGTATGGGTCTCGTACTCGCTCCACTTCCTTGTTATTTAATTCATATGTCACAGATTCAAACAGGGCCGCTCCTCCATTATTTGACATATAACACTCACCACCGGCATTTTGGATTGCTAAAGGTTCCAGAGCACCTTCGATTATTAGAGCCGACTCTGCTAGACAGACAAATGCATCTTGTTGATTGATGTTTATTTCGACTTCATCACTATTACCAAAGGATTTAGTTGACGAATAGTAAGACCGAAGTTCCTCTCGATTAATAGAATCGTCAAACTCGGGGTCTTTGAATATTTTGAGTTTTGATGACATGATAACCAAGACTTTTAAGGAACTCAATATTATCGGAGCGAAGTGTACACTTTGAAGTGGTTGACTGTACTGAACTTGTTTTAGTAGATTCACTTGCTTTTATATCCTTAAAGACTAGCATTCTAGGTAATCTTTTTAAGGTTCAGACGAACAGACACCTCTTCACCTTGAAAGTTTACAGGAACTGAATCTTGATCGACGATGTCGATGCTTATATTTGAAATCTCTTGCTTGTTCACTGGTAAATAAATTAGATTCTTAGGTTCGATGTCGATTGCATAACCAGGATCAACCATCGGTGCAAACTCATATAACGTATGTGAAGGTTTCCCGTTATAGTAGGAACCAGACACAATATTAGTTTCTATGCGAATCTGTTTAACATCCACTATTTCAACAGGTAAATCAGATTCATGGAAGACTCCAGGTTGAAGAACTTGCTTTGAAAATCCTAACATTCGCCCAATCGAATCATCAGCTTCAAAACTGATACTTGTGAAACATTTTATTTCACATGTAATGGTGTTTGGATTAGGTCTTAGAATCAATGCTAGTTGCTTTTGTTCATGTGTGGCTGTAGCACCAACAATTTCATTTTGAAGCAAGTTTTCCAAATGTGTTATTTCATATGCACCAGTGGGTATCGTGCTGGTTCTCCAAGCACCTCCTTCTTTTACATAAAATTTATTTTTACTTTTATATATGTTAGGTATGTTGTTGTATGTGTGAAAGCCTATCAAAGCAACGGCATAACTACCACCAGGATCCAATTCAATTGGTGGATCGTAGTCTGTTGACAGATGGGAGCTGCGGTCTTTCAACACAAAGGTTTGCGACATGATACACAGAGGTTACTGTTTGAGACTTTTATTTAAAAAATTTAAACACAAGTGACCACAATTATAAGTATTATATGTTTGATACACATCATGATTATACATTAGAGTATAGTCTTTAAGGTAACGTTGCAACTCGACCGGTGGCTTTAAGTTTCCATATGAGTCAAAGTACTCAACTATATCACCACGCTTTCTAACTGCAACCCAATGACTACCAGGCTCCTTGTTGGTTTGTAAATTCATGATGAATGACTCATTTTTACGTGGACCTTTGTGAGGTAGAGTATCTCGCATGTATACACCTCTAAAATATGGGATTTTCATTTTACCAGCAAATTTCAGAAGATCTTAATTTGTTAGAGGTCTTGCTGGTAAACGACCTATTCGTTTTTTGGTTTTTGTAGATACAAACCATAACCACCACGTTGTTTCTTGAGATACAAGCCTTTGCCGAGTCTCTTGCATTTCGGTTTTAATTTCAAACCACTACCTCTCTTACCCATTGCGATAGCCTCCATTGTTTTGTTGTGGCGTTCTTCTTCCTCCAGTTTGTGTTTAGCCGCTTTAGCATCGTTTACGGCTTTAGCAATATCAGCAGCACCACCACTCAGAGCACCAAGAGCTGATAGACCACCAAATATAAGGGGTAACAGAGGGAGGAAGCCTCCGCTTTTAGGTATTGGAATAACTGGAGGTTTCAATACATTCTTACGCCCACCAATCTGTTTAACAATTGCATGAGCGATATCAAACACGGCATTCTCTGATGGGATAAGGTTTCTGTCTTTTATAACTTCTCCAATCAGACTAAGAATGTTTTTAAAGGGAACTTTCTTCTTTGGTTTTGAGTTGGTTACATCAAGACCCATACCAAGCTTTCTTTTAACTTTCATGGTGTTTGTAACACTCCAAGCGGCTAACTTTTCACCAAAACTTGCGTCCTTTGATTTAACTCTCTCCCAAGCTCGATTCTCCAACACCTCGTCGGCTCGATGTCTATCACTCAACTCTTTTGATTGAGAGTAAGCGATGTCGTGGTCTCTACAAGCACGGTCTGGCAGATTGATACCTTGATCACCTCTGGCAAGACGTTCTTTAAGTTTAGTGCCTGTACCGCAAAATTGATAACCAGGTATGTGTAACTCAACAGGCAGCTTGTTAATAGCTGTGTTTACAAGACCTTCACCCTGTGACACCAACATTGATACTAACTATATGACTCACTTGCATCTGTCTATATATGTTTATACTTACCGAAAATATAGTTTAGTTTAAGTCAAGATACGTACCATTAAACACGCTTCTGTCTTACCTATTACAAATATAGACGATGTTGTTGATACATCATCAGAACAACAACGAAAACATAGCCCTCTCTTGCCAAACACAGTTAGATGTATCATATGTGGCCCGAGCGGGTGTGGTAAAACAAATGTTATGCTAAGTTTATTGTTTGAACCGAATGGTTTAAAGTTTGATAACGTGTATGTATATTCAAAGTCTCTATATCAACCCAAATACAAGATGTTAAAGGATGTGTTGAAGGCAACAAAAGATGTTGGTTACTATCCATATAGTGAAAACGATGAAATATTAGATCCAGCAGAAGCTTTGGGTAACTCTGTGTTTATATTTGATTATGTAGCTTGTGACAAACAGGATAAAATGAGAGCATGCTTTAGTATGGGAAGACATAAGAATATTGATTCGTTCTATCTCTGTCAAACATATACTCGAATACCGAAACATCTAATACGTGACAATGCCAATGTGTTGATTCTCTTCAAACAAGACGAAACCAATTTAAAACACATCTACGACGATCATGTAACGACAGATATGGACTTTAAACAATTTAAAAATATATGCTGTGAGTGTTGGAAAGACGATAAGTATGGAGTGTTGGTGATTGTAAAAGAAAACGAAGTCCACAGAGGGATATATCGAAAAGGATTCGATAGCTACATATTACTCTAATTGATTGCAACCAACAACAAAGAGATGTCTAGCAGGACAAGCAACTATCTAACAAGACAGACAACCTGTCTAACAACCTGTCTACACCAACCTGTCTAAAACAACCTGTCTAAACCAACCTGTCTAAAACAACCTGTCTAAACCAACCTGTCTAAACCAACCTGTTTAAACCAACCTGTCTAAACCAACCTGTCTAAACCAACCTGTCTAAACCAACCTGTCTAAACCAACCTGTTTAAACCAACCTGTCTAAACCAATCAGTCTAAAACAACCTGTCTAAAACAACCTGTCGAACAACCTGTCTAACAACTAGATAGGAAGACATACAACCAATTCAAAGCTAGTACACCTTAAACCACCAAACTGTTTGTATCTCTTAACACGATCTTAAACAAATAACTTTAGCAAGATGGAGATGATGGGTAAACAAGAGAGAAAAATCAAGAAAAAGATTTTACAACTTGCCGAAAACATTCGAAAAAAACATTTAATGCTTAAGCTTGGTAGAGTCGAGAATGATGAGGTCCTGCAACGTTTATATAAACCAATTGTTGATCCACTAAGTGACATATCTAAAAACACATCGGTACTTAAACTGCAACCAACGGCTGAACAAATCAAATAAGAAGAAGCTTCTGCTGATGTACCAGAAAAGAAACCCAAAGTTGAGTTGCTTAAAGATCATGAAGTTTTTGAAGCCGAACCAGAGGTAGAGACAAGTTCTGATGAGGATATCCCAACATTTGAAGAGCTTGAGGCAGATCTACAAACTGTCACAAACAACCCAGCATATCAAGAATTTTTGGAGCAATATCCTGAACGAGTTCGGTATTATGTAGACAAGTATTTTACTGAACCACCGAGGCTTGCTCCTATTGATCAAACGTATGGTGCTCGCTACGCTAAAGATACTGGTAGCTGGAGTCTTGGCAACAAACACTTGGACTTTACTGATAATGACATTCGACTAGGTCAAAGGAGATATCCGCAAACACAAGGTCTGCTAGAATTGATATTTATGAAAACACCTTGGGGGTATACTTATGACGATCTTCAACACTATAGAGATATTCTAGAAGCAACTAGTGTTCATAAAATGAACTACGATCCCAACGCACGAACCAAGGGTTGTTCCTCGGAAAAGTATCTGACTCTAATAAAACCACGAGGACGAGGATCCTCAACTCCTCAAGGTTTTGGTTACGACACACATCTTAACGAAGAACAAAAACCCGAACCTAGAGCTCAGAATGTATATATATATATATATATATATATATATATATATATATATTACATATATATATATATATATATATATATATATATATATATATATATATATATATATATATATATATATTACATATATATATATATATATATATATATATATATATATATATATATATATATATATATATATATATATATATACTGCTTTAAAAAAAATCGGAAGACCCAGTAAGAGTTAATCAATTTGAATAAAATTTATACATAATGTGTGTAAAATGAAAATTTCTACATTTTTAAACTAAAATAATAAAAAATAACAAAGTTATTTAATAATGAGTGGGTCCGTCGCGGCTTCTTAGGCATTCGATTACTCTTGGAGGCATGCTTGAAATTGAATTATTTATGGTATCCTGAGGAATGTCATCTCGTGCTCTTTGAATTCGGTGACGAAGGTGAACTAGGTTGTTTGGTGAAGTTGGTTGATGTAAATTACCCAGTCTGAGGAGCGAGAAGACCATTCTGTCAATAAACACTAGAGGTGACATGTTGCCATACGTTAGCGCACCTCATACCATCACCACCCGTGTAAGGGCCGTATGCCGTTCCACAGCAAATTCTAATTTTTTGCGTTCTTCACGTAATCGTCTTACTCTTTTGCAACTATCGTGGACGCACAGACAGAATCTAGACTCGTCAGAGAACACAACACAATTCCATTCACCATCCCAATTTGATCTGCAGTTACACCGCTAGACCGAGCAGCACGATGCCGAGGGGACTGTTGTAAAACTTCCAACCAAGCATTTCCAACCGACCGTTTTGTGGAAATTCTGCCTTGTAAAGCTGCAATCCTCAAATGACGATCTCCCCGTGTTGAAGTTGATCGAGGTTAGGGATTCCTTTTTCAGATCACCTGGACCAACACTCTAACACTGTTTGACACACTACGTCCTATGCGTCCTATCCATATCTAACTTCGTGTTAATAAGTGTTGTTTGTCGAAATATGTATACTACAAGTCTTATACACCTACCTATTCAAAGATAAAGTGACGACAGAAAGTTAAGTATGCTGTTTTTGTTTTGTCAGAGTAAGTTTCCTAGTGGTGATAAGGATGCCGTGAATGTTTTCATTTGACGAGTTTATTATGGGGGGTACATGCCATTCGTTATCAAAGTACTCATCAAACTTCAGAGGTAACATGGAATTGTTCATTTTTTTTGGTTGCACTGTTTTTTTTTTAATTTATGACTTTTCACCTAATCTACATTACTGTTTTCAATTGTTCTTGTAGTGTTCTGTTGTCTATATACTATATTTATTGTGTATTCTGTCATTATATAGCTCTGAAGAAGGCTATACCAATGAAGCCAAAACGTTAGCCGCATGAGGTACGTGTTTTATGGAAGTCCTACTTCCTGGAATAATCTAAGGTAACACATATTCTAAGGACAAGAATCAGAAAAAATGAGCATATATATATATATATATATATATATATATATATATATATATATAATAATAATTAATAATAATATCCTGCTGAAACCATAACATCCGCAGTAACAAGTGGGTTTGCTCGATCAGGATATAAGCTTGCCAACGTTGGCATGACATTATTTTAAAGCATTGCTAAATGATTTTGTCCACGCATAATACCATTAATGAAGAAGGGACCAATGCCATGGTTTACAACTATTTCTGCCCAAAACTTACGTTCTTCTCTCATTTAGTGTGGATTTTCTTTGGACCAGTAGCGATAATTTTGACGATTAGTTCAGCTGTGAAGTGTAAAACTGCACTCATCTCGCAAAACAAAACATGTTCTAATTGGATAGGTCTAAGATTTCCATTATTGGTTCACAAAAATACGTTCTTCTATCAAAATCGTATTCCATGAGCTCCTGAGTTTGTATCAATTTATAGGGATGCATTTTAATTTCTTTTAATATTAGGATAATCAATGAATGTGTACCATCCAATGTTGTGACTGTTTGTCGAATCGAAGCATGTGGGTTTTCCTCCAACGCAAGCATTACGTGCAATTTGTTGTCATTACTTAGTGCATTAGAAGGTTTTCTTTGTATATGCCCTGCATGTCCAAGCTCGCGAAATTGCCCTTAAATTTTACTAATTGTTCCTTGACGTATAGGCGATAAATCGGGAATTTTTTCTTGAAATACGCGAGCAACTTCAATCTGTGATCCTGTTTCATCTTCGTAACCAATCATCTGTAGAATTGTTATTTTATGCATTTCTGTTAAGTAAGCCATGTTTCTTAATTGCAGTTAATAATTGACAACTACTGTCATGCGGCTACAAGCACACAGCAAGTTGCTAAGGCGTTTTAAACAAAAGTAACATTGCCAACTATGAAGAATGTTAATAAGTTTTTATGTCCTCTTTATACTTGATACTGTCCAAAAAAGACACTGAGCATGTAATTGGTTGCTTTTTCATTTGCAAGACTGAAACTAGATTAGTTATTAATTTGTTAGTGTGTTGTAGCGAAGTTCGTCACCCAGATGAATTTTTTTTATTGTTAAGTTTTGCAGTAAGTTTAAAACCATGTATAAGGAATGCATTTTCTCACCCTGCTCACAGCGCTATTTTATTATGAAAATTCTCTGTAGGTATTAAATAGAAAAGTTTCACATTAAGTTTCACATATATGGGACCATCAAATTCATTAAATTAAAGTGTAGGCGTCTGGCTCATCTTCGCTTGTTTAAAATCTTTACACAAAGCTGGACGTGGGGGGGGGTTAAGTGTTATATATCTCATCTCGGTTCAAGTTAACCGTAGGGGGCCTGCTTATCGGGCATCTGGTTCACCTAAATAATGCATTAGCCATTGTACCGTTAAACGTGTTAGTTGCAGTAGAAAATTAGTGTGGTGTTTATTGTTTTCTGGAAATTTACAGTGCATGTTATATATACCTTCATTCAGGTGAGTAAGTTCTCACTGAACACATATGGTTGACCTATTTGTACATGTTCTCATTTGTCTAAGTTATAAATTGAGAAGTAATTTCAATAAGTATATGATTATAAGGGTGGCTTTAGGTAACCATTTAATAACTAGCTTATATGAAAAGAAAGTGTATCCGAGTTTAAATTAGGTTTGTTATTCATACGAGGCTAAGTTATAAATTGAGAAGTAATTATAGCTGATTTAAATAAAGGGGCTTTATAAACTATTTTGATAATTATCTAAGTTTAAATTGAGTTTGTTATTTATACGAGGTTAAGTCAACATTAATAAATTGTTGAGTATCTCAGTTTGCAGTAAGTAAATTAAGTAAAGTCTGTTTGTATGTTGATGATAGTTTGAAAGGTGTGCTGGACACTCTCGCTGTTTGTACACCCAGTAGGGTATCATGCTGGTGGGCGTGAGCTTAGACCCGGGTTACGTAACCGCAACACGGTTGTTGCATTGGTAGCCGAAATGGTAGCTAGACCGAGGTCGTTGCCTCATTGCATAGTCAGGACCAGTGCAGGCGTTGTATTTGATAGCCGAAATGGTAGCTAGGCCGAGGTCGTTGCCTCATTGCACAGCCAGAACCAGTGTAGGCATGGATATTGGAGAGGGACAGAGCGTAGCTTCAACGTTGTGTCCATTGCAGTTCTCAGTATTCACGGTGGCAACACAGTGGTTGTATTTGAGAGCCGATCTGGTGGCTAGACCGAGGCATCGTTATCTCATTGCACAGTCAGGACCAGTGTAGGAGTAAATATTGGGGAGGGGCACATTGTTGGCTGGGCCCTTTGTGTCCATTGCACCCCTCAGTATTCAACTCTGGCTGTAGGCGAGCACTCTAGGAGGGGCAATTGCTGCCTCATTGCACTCCTGGAAGCCCAGTGCCGGGTACATCACCCAACTAAACACACAGGTTAAACTATTGCCTGAGAAACTATTGTTTGAGTAACTATCGTGTGAGTAATTACTTGAGTAAATATTATCTGAGTAACTATTGTTTAAGTAACTAATTGAGTAATTATTGTTTGAGAAGTCATGATTTGAGCACTTAGAGACATTGTTGAGAAGCAGTTCTTAGGCACTGATGTGCGTTGTTAAGAGTTTATAATGTTGCTCAGTGGAGCATTGAGTAGGAACTGCTGTTAATGTTGAAGTTGCTCAGTGGGGCGCTATGTCGAAACTGCTCATATTGTTAGCTCGCTCAGTGGAGCTTTGAGTGTAAATAGTCATTGATGTTGAGTCGCTCAGTGGAGCGTGTAATTGGTAAATGATTAATGGACTAACAATTGAATACCCCTCGTAGATATTAGGTTGTGCTTTAGATGAACGATCATGTGTTCAGGTATATTTTTAATTACAAGTTAGTGATGTTGTTACTGGATACATTTGGCACCCGCTCGACCGACTCATCACGTCCGTACATTAAGGCTTCGTCATCATTCTGACAAGTAATAAACCTTTAGCATGATTACTCATACGTAGATAATACAACTGCTGACTATTATATCGACTGGTGATTGATTGTTGAGCTATGTAATTATATTATGTATCCTTGTGTCATCGAAGGGTTGCGTTCTACATAAGTATTCAATATATACATGAAAAAAAACGACCCCTTACACATGTCATTTTTGAATAAAGAGGTATCACAAGCCCCTACTTCCCATTTAAAAATTTGGGGGTTGGAATCGGTACTAGAGGGTCCTGGTTCGCGCTCGATTCAAGAGATTTTTTTAAACTTTAGATGTCGCGATCTTCTGAATAGCGAATTTTTCCTACGAAAACTCGCTAATAATACTTTAAAAACGCTTGATACTGATATATATCGTTGAAGGTTATCTTTAAACTTATGGTGTGAAATTGTAATCATTTAAATTCAACATATTAAAAAGTGTGTAAGCAGAAAATTTTTATTCCTAATATTATCACGTCTGCTATTATATAAATATTCCTTAAAAGCTACGACCCAGACATTATGTATATAAAATATAAACGAATAGGTAAATTATGTTTCAAGGTTTTAACATATGTATATAGGTACCGCCAAATTTTCCACTATAAAACCATCTTGTGAATATATAATAACATTCTGAGATTAATGGCAAAGCGACAGCGTTAAAAGAATGTTAACAATTAAAAAGAGTCGTGAGGTAGCAGTTGTGTTACGGAAGAACTGCCTTACATGTAAATGCTGCGGTCATCTTAGAAATAAAATATAGACAAAATTATCAATATGGTATAAAATTATCAAGATGTTGGTATACAGTGTTGAAATAAAGTAACGGATAAATTTGATAATCCCCTTAAAAACCATTTTCTGGAAAAAATCTCGAAGGGGTATAACGATTTTACTAATTTGACATTGCCTACCTATACTACGATTTAAGTGTACAAATAGATATGTTTTATTTTATTTATTTAAGTACTTAATATGACAATGTAATAATGTAGCAGGGCAAGGTAAAACTTATAAAACATATTATTGATATACAAAAGACTACAAACAAAACAAAAATATATAATATAATATGTGCCTTTATACAGTGTGGACATAAAGTAAGGAATGAATTTGATAACTACGTGAAAAATAATTTTCTGGAAAGAAATCTCGAAGGAGTATAACGATTTTACTAATTTGACGTTATATATATACGTCATCGATATTTTTTTAAATGACAACAATTTTTTTATTATTGATTTTGATAGTACCTTTTATTCTCCTGTCAACGGTATAAAATTTTTAATATGTTACATTTGAAAAAAAATATTAGAAAAAGGCCTTACAGTTCAAATATAAAAAAATTCTCTATTTTGAAGAATGAATCTATTTACCACATAAAACATAAAATATAAAACCATGGTGACAGCTTTCAGAAGTCAACAATAAACAAACAGAGAATTGAAGTGTTAATGATGATTGGATATGGCGATAAAGTCACAACACATCAAGAAGTATGTCAACTTTTTAGAGAAAAGGACCGGCATAAGCCGATAAGCCAATTAACTGTTGGTAGGATTGAAAACAAATTTCGTGAACATTGCGTTGTAAAGAATCTTACAAAAAGTGGACGTCGGATGATATTACGTGAAGATCCACAACTTGATGCTCTATTAAAAGTTAAAAACAACCCATATGCAACTAGTAGAACCATTGCTTTGGATCACGACGTAAGTCATACGTGGGTTTCAAAAAATTAAAAAATTTCACACATAAGGTAACATTAGTTCATGAGTTGGTAGAAGATGTCTTTTATCGTAGACATGGATTCTGTACAAAAGATGATGGGATTTTGTCTTCAGGATTCAATGTTTTCCCAGCGTTATCTATTTTCAGATGAAGCGACATTTTGTTTAAATGGAACAGTCAATAGACATCATTATAGATATTCGGCTACGAAAAAGCCTCACTGGATGCGGGAAGTTCACACACAGCACCCTCAAAAGGTTATTGTATGGGCGGGAATTATTGACGACGATATTATAGAGTCACTCTTTTTTTAAATAATTTAACAGGAGAAAGGTACCCGCAATTTTTACATTTACAATTGATGCCTGAACTGGTTGCCTTATTTCCCAATGCAGAATGTTTGGAAATTCTACAAGCATTTCTATGTGCCAGTTGTTCTTAGGATTAAGTTGACTGTATATTTAATTAATAACAAAATAAAGGGGGACTTACCAGCAATCCAGAAAAAGCTCCCTCGGATGGCCAAACACTTTGGCATGGAATAAGAATAAACGGAGATAGAGACTTCACTTACTTTTAACCGAAAATCCTCAATCCGCTCAACTCAACTTAAACATACTACCGCTAGCAAAGGTGGCGCCACCACAGACAGTCCTGACTTAGTAAACAATTTTGGTAACACCATGATGGTGCTCCGCCACATTATGCAATTAATGTTCGAAGCTATTTGGATCCAGTTCTACCAGGAAGCTGGATAAGAAGAAAAGGTTTAATAGAATGGCTGACTAGGTCTCCAGATTTAACACCTTAGGACTTCTTTCATTGGATGCACTTAAAAAGTAAAGTTTATAAAAATCTACCCAATAATTTAGAAGATCTCAAGGAAAAAATTAAACATGAGATTAGGTTGATATCACCACAAGCTTTGGGTATTGTGAGTTGGTACAAGGTCATCACTTTGAACATCTAGTCTAGTAAAAATTGTTATTTCTGTGCGTATTTTTGTAAGTAATTTTGATGTTAATAAAATAAAGAATTTTTTTAATACCTGAAATTTAAGGCCTCTTTTCTCATTTATTTTCAAATGTAACCTATTAAAAACTTTTTACTGTTGAAAAGAGAATAAAAAGTAGTATCAAAATTGAGAATAAAAAAATAGATGGTCATTTAAGAAAAACGCTGACGTCATAACCTTAAAAACAAATGACGGAACAAAATGAAAATAATGTAGTATAACGTCAAATTAATAAATTCGTTATACCCCTTGGAGATTTATTCCGGAAAATTATTTTTTGCGAAGTTATACAATTTGTCCGTTACTTTATTTCTACACTGATTTAGAATCACACAAATATACAGTGCAGTAGTGATAAATCTGAATAGTTTTGTATGCATATATTATGAAATTTTCTGTGCTACCGCATATTTTTCCAGAACTAGTTATTACTCCATATTTTAAAATTGGTAAAAATCACTTATAAACATTAATAACCCTTTTTTACTGAAATACGTCTCTATTTACTTCGAAAATATTTTCCTTTTCGCTAAAATGGTTCGCGTTTGTAATTTGCAATGATTTTATAAAATAGTTCTACAAATTGAATCATAACTTCCACATAGCTGTGATAATTGATTCTCTTCAGAAAGACATTCTCATGGAATGAATTTAGGGCCCATGACTTGACCACAAAGAAAATAGTTGTATGCCTGTAACAATAAACGTTATATTACTCGAGTTTTATTAAAAAAATGTCAATTTTACACCCCCACACATTCAACCACTAATTTAACTTCAGCACAGAATTTAACTTCAGCACAGAATACCAGATGTTTGATTAAATTTAAAGTTTTGTAATAAATAAACCCTGAAACGTTATATTACTTGAGTTTATACTATAAACCCTAAAACGTCATATTACTTGAGCTTTAACCAAAAAATGTCAATTTTCACCAAATCATCCCCCCCCCCCTAATTCCATACCCCCTAAACAATCAGAACCGATTGTCTGTCGAGTGCTAACTGTATAGCGATTTTGAAAACAATATCTCAATTCGCTCTAAAATTATTGTGACTACAAACAAACAGACAAAAAAAATTTTGGTTCCCAAATCATGTTTTCTATATGTTTTGTACTTTTTACGACATTCAAGCGAAAAAAAATTGAAATTTTTGTCGCCGATGCGATACTTCCACACGTGACGATGTGGGAGTAATAAATAGATTACTAGAACATTGTGATGTGTACGATAGGGTCTCCATCTCGGTGCGTGACCAGGTAATAAGTTGTCACGGCAGCTCAAATAAACTCAATATGTTAGAAATAGAGACTGTGCACAACCAAACAATAATTTTGTAAATTGTCAGCCCTGGAACTTTCTTCCCCAATACAGGGGCAATATATATATATATATATATATATATATATATATATATATATATATATATATATATATATATATATATATATATGTAAGGCTAGATGCATTATCACCATAATTACAAACGCACACTAATTTATCTCTCTAGAGCTCGCCAGGGCGCTATACTAATTACAGTCACTCACCGAGATGGCGACTCTGTGGTACTTCACTTCACACTTCGCTCACTAAGGTAGGAGGCTGGCTACCTTAGCCGAATTACTTTAGGTATATTCTCGCTGTCTCCAACGTAGCCCTGAAAAATCTCCCACACAAAGCAGTGGTATTCATAGTTACGACTATGAATGCCATACTGCAATTTCAACATTTTCCAACCATGTGGAAACGTGCCGACATTATAAATATCTCAAAACCCAGCAAAGATCCGTTGTTGCCTCAGAACTACAGGCCCATTAGCCTACTTCCTGTCATCGGTAAAATAGTCGAAAAACTAATTCAGAAAAGGCTGGCCTCATTCACCTCTGAGAACCATATCCTTCCGGAGAAGCAATTCGAATTCAGAGGCCAGCAGTCCACCACAGACCAAGTCCTTCGAGTGGTGGAAAACATCACTGAAGCATTCAAGAAAAACAAGTCCACTGGTGCAGTATTTCTCGACATTGCTCAACCCTTCTACAAGGCTTGGCATGCATGCCTCATAAACACACTTCTATCATTGAATTATCCGCTCTCTCTGATACTGATAATCAGGTCATATCTGCAACAGAGGAAGCCCCAGGTCAAACATTTGGAAACCAGATCTAGAACCTACTCAGCCACGGCTGGTCTCCCGCAGGGTTCTGCTATCTCCCCTCTGCTGTACAATATATTTGTCGCAGACATACCGGCACCACCTCTAAACGTGACAAACGTACTGTACGCAGACGGCACTACCATCCTCAGTAGTTCCACTCAGTCGAGGATAATAACCGCGGTATACGAGCTGCAAGACTGGTATAGGAAATCATGTCTAGCCATAAACCCCGATAAATGTTCGGCAGTCCTATTTTCCATGAAGAGACACACACCACACGAACACGCATAATTAGACAACCGTCTAATTCCCTGGCAAGATTTCGCCAAATACCTTGGGGTTTTTCTCGATAAACGCTTAACATGGCGCCCCTACGTCCAACAAGCCTGAAAGAACGTTTCGATGTTCGTCTCAAAGTTCTTGTTACTTCAGAAATTCCAAATGGTCCATAAACTGCTCATGTACAAAGTCATAATTCGGCCATCCTTGACACATGCTCCCCCTGCATGGGCCACCGCGACCGACACACGTATCAAGACCATTCAAATCATCTAGAATAAAATTCTGAAAATGGTTACCACAGTGTCACGGTTTGTTGGAAACAGTCAGATTCACTATGATCTGAAAATGCCTTCCATACTTGAGTTTATAACTCAACTATCCACCACTCAGTTCGCAAAAACAGCTTCTCATCGAAACGCTTTTCTCCGTAGTGCCACCGATACAATGTACGATGTGCAACTTCTACGTAGGCATAAGCGTCCTTACCTAATAACGCACCTGCGGCAAAACGGAATTGAAACATCCAAATCGCAACGTCATTGTGTGAAATTTTTCGACGGAGGTATGTGCTAAGGTCCGGTACTCCAGGGAGTGAAGTTTAGTGGGTAGGAGTCCTACACTACCTCGATATTCCACACACTACGGTGTGTGAATGAGGTGTGCATGCAGCATTCTCCACTCCCGTATCCAAAAACAAAACAAATTAAAAAAAAGTTTGCTGTAATTGGTATAGCGCACTGACGATCTCCAATGAGACTGAAACCGGTATGCGTTTCTAATTATGGTGAGAATGTATCTAACCTTACAGATTATTAGATAAATGAATGAATATATAAATAAATAAGTGAATAAAGCCCAAACCGTAATATTTTTGAATAGAGTATGCACAATAATATGACATTAATTTTTGTTAGAATCTAAGAATGTTCAAATATACTGCGTGTTCTATTCATTTATGTATCTAGCTACAATATAAACAGAAGCGATAGAAAAACAAAATCTTAGCTGAATAGAACACTATGCAAAACTGGGTTATTATAAGATTTTGTAAATGTATTCTTAGTATTTTCAAAAATATAGATAATTTAAAGTAATTGAGACACATACATTTTTCATATCGGTGCAGAATCGATGATTTTGGATCTTCTAATTTGTGAATTTGGAATAATTAATATCAAAATACCTTTTCATTTACTTATAAGTACAGTGGCTATATTAAGACAGTGTGGCCATGCATTCGTGGCCGCCACGTTTCATAATTTTTTGTACAGAGCCTTATGGGAAAAACAGGAAAATCGAAGCTTGTGTATGTTGATCAATGCATCAGTGAGAAAAAATTGACAGGGTATCAATCTCCATTGTCGGAGTGTCGTTTTTAATTAAAAAAATCAATTAAAATCTCATTCTCGATTCCCGCAAAATTTCAAATCGACTATAATGTCAATTGTCATATTAGTTTCAGATTTTACATCACTTGAAAAGTAACCAGTATTTCAGTATAATCAGTAATTGCATGGAGAAATGTATGCAATTGTAAATATTTCGCAGAATGTTGAGGACAACATTTTTTTGAAGTTTTGTTGTGATAGTTTTTGAGTTTAGAATCGTTCATCGGTGCTGCATATTTAGAGCAGTTAATTTGATTGATTATCTACTTGAAATTGAAAACCTATTCAATTATATGAAGTATAAAGAAGCCAACTTCATTTGCTTGGACAAGGAAAGTCGGATAACATTACAGGTGTGAGACATACATGGGTTTTTTGAGCTACGAATGTTCAACTATTCACTGCCAAATGCTACTTTCATCCATCACAGAGCGAGGAGAAGAGCAGTTTTCCTTGTGTTTCAAATCTTCTCTTCGGCTATTTTCCAAGGATGCTTCGTCCTGGGGGTTTCCTTCCCTCCCGCACCCTCAATTCATAAACCACAAGAAAAATTTCTTGGGAATATCCCGCAATAAGTACACTTGGAGAAACCCAAATCACCACAACACAACTTTTAAAAACCTGACGGTCTTTTCACTAACAAAGTTAGCGTCAGTAGAGGATGAACAAGTTACCGGACCTGCGGCGAATAGGGGTTCTGTGTGGGCGGTAAACAGGATTTCAATGAGGTATAGCTGCAAAATCGGATAAAGGTGGCGTACATGGGTCCAGCTAAGCTGTTTTTACGCATTTTTGATTATACTTCCTTTTTATCATCTTCCGCGCCCAGTACTCCTATTCACTCCTGGCCCCGTAACTCTCGTGGGGTTGTTTGCAAGAAATTTTTCTTGTGGTTTATGCATGAAGGGGGTACTAAGCATGTTTTTGATATAAATTTTCTCCGTGAGCTTATCTGCAACTTTGCCTATATGTATTATACCAAAACAAAATTGGTGGTCTACTGTATCTTCCCTTAGTCAGAAGTTAGTTCAAGCAAAACTGTGCAGAGTGCAGATAATACATATAAACAATTAGTAACCTACTGCAATAATTATTCTTGACAAGAAGTATTGAAGGATTTTTATTATTATTTAACAGAGAACCCCCAGAATAACTGACAGGTTGGTATGGGGTTGCAGGTGATGGATGAAAGTAGCATTCGGTAGCGAATAGTAGAAAATTCATAGCTCAGAAAATCCATGTGTGTCTTACGCTTGTAACTAGTAGTGATAAATATTATATATTATTACATATACAAATATATAATTATAATAATGTAAACCGACTTTTCTTGTCCAAGAAAATGAACTCGGCTTCTTCATACTTCATATACCTCAATAGATTTTCGATTTTGAGCAGGTAGATAATCAAATGAGCTGATCTAAGTCTCGAGCACCGCTGAACGATTCTAAGCTCAAAATCTATCACAACAAAACGTCAACATTGTGTAAAATATTCACAATTGCATACATTTTTCGACGCAAATTGCAAGAATTCTGCCAGGATTCCCTTTACTGATTACTTTTTAGTTGATGCAAACTCCCAAACTAATATGACAATTTTCATTATAGTCGATTTGAAAGTTTTCGGGAATCGAGAACGAGATTTTAATTTACATTTTTAATTAAAAAAGAGACTAACAATGAAATATCGCATGAGTCGATTACTCATCATTATTACTTGTGACCCCTGTTTATTTTTTCTTACCGATGCCTGGATTAACAAAGAAATGCTTCGATTTCCCTGTTTCTCCCATACGCCTCTGTACAAATATGGTTGAAACATGGCGTTGCTGATTCCAAGTGATCGTTGACCAATCAAAACTTTGACGAACGTATGACCATATTGTCTTTATACAACAGTCACTGTACTTATGAGTATTTGGTTGACAGGTTGACAATCGCTGCTTAAAACTTTTGGGAAATTACTACATACAGACTTGGAGACTACTCCTCTGGCTTCACTGTTGGTTTTTTTTTCTGTAGGTGAAGGGCGTAGCCCGCGCGTGAGCTAACTGGAGCAAGAGGCCCTTATGAATTCTAGATGTTCTACGATGTTCTTCAACGTTTCTGTTATTTACTGTAGGTCTATGTTCAGTATCAATAATATGTTTTGCAAATGTAAATTTGTCAGCGTGGATATTTATAAATGCAGAAATATGTTCTTTGTATCGGGTGTTAAAATTTATAGAAGTTTGATCTATGTAGATTGCGTTATAAATTAGCTTGTACACATTGTAACGCAATCTACATAGGTCAAACTTCCATAAATTTTAACACCCGATACAAAGAACATATTTCTGCATTTAGAAATATCCACGCTGACAAATCTACATTTGCAAAACATATTATTGATACTTAACATAGACCTACAGTAAATAACCGCATACAATCACAACATTTTTGTAATGACAAACGTAAACTAGACTTTTTTGAAGCTTTAGAAATCAAAAAGCACACACACGACAATAGCTGCCTTGTTTTAAACGAGCAAACTGATATAATGAATTCCCCTTTCTTGGATATTCTTCTTTCTAATTAAATAAGCCAAAGACAATAAATTTAACTATTCTTACAAAAAAGTTGTAATAAGATAATGAGTTGATGTATGTAGATACTTTCGTTGTATAGAGACTGCTTTATTACTGTTATTGTTTAGTTATTTTATTGTTGTAACTGTTATTATAGATATTATAGGCTAGTTCTATTTTTATGTTAAATATTGACATACATGAAGTAGACAGTTTGAAAGCCATATCTGTCATCTATGTTCACATTTTATTTTCAATTTAATAAATTTTTTGATCAAAACATCATATCATAACATAGCAACATATCTTTATTTGTAGTTGTCATGATTTCGTACTAATTCAATTTTTATCTGTCTGAGAATGCTGTCAAGCAGCGAAACTAGTCACAGAAACGTTGAAGAACATCCTAGAACATCTAGAATTCATAAGGGCCTCTTGCTCGAGTTAGCTCACGCGCTGGTTACGTCCTTTACCTACAGAAAAGAAACCCAACAGTGAAGCCAGAGGAGTAGTCTCCAAGTACGTATGTAGTACGGACCAGTTTCACCAAATAAGGGCAACAACAATCAATGAACTTTCAGAAATTAAAATTCTATTTTATTTTTATTACTCTAAGATTTCATTACCCTTAAATGACAACAAACGTTATTGTTCATAGTAGGCAATCAATTTTTCACAGTTTTAATGTGCCTGTGTATATTTATAATTATTAATATCAAAAGTTAATTAACTGTAACAAACTGGTGACCTATTAGATGATAAAAATTACGAGAAACGTTTCACATTGAACGTAAGTTATATAAAACACCATAAAATTGATAGTTTTTGTTATAAATAAAACAAGAAGGTATTATAATAATACTTATGAATATTTAATAGTAACCAAATTACATATTATTATTCTTATATTTCAACTCACGATAAACCATTTCCTTCTGAAATTGAATAAATTTACAGTTTGATCAATTTAGATGACAGTCTCAATTCTGCTACATTCAAGACAACAATCATGAAACAAAAACAGTTTGTTTTGATTCTGTTTGGGTTTATCT
Organism: Tillus elongatus; assembly: GCA_964006375.1. Lineage (NCBI taxonomy): Eukaryota > Metazoa > Arthropoda > Insecta > Coleoptera > Cleridae > Tillus > Tillus elongatus. The sequence continues at coordinate 114,517,190 of OZ023264.1, forward strand.
TGGGTCTATCTGGTAAGCATCATTTTTCAGTTTCTAAAAATTATTACTGTAAATACTAAATTTGGGTTCCACAAAAAAACCCACTTTAAACACCTACATGAATATTTATATATTTTTTTGATTCGGTACAAATATTATAGTAAAACATATATCAAATTTGCTATTATATACAAAGCACTCTACAAATACCCACGTTTCTAATATGGGTCAGTTGTACATTTTAAAACTTGCAGCAATTAAATGATTTTTAACCGGTTTATACTGATAATATACCATTTATAGATATTTTTTATTGAGCATGGATTCCAGAAATTTAAAAAACTCTGGACGCAGCAAGTGCGTTATGCAAGTGAATTTTTCATAAAAATGTTTTTAATTACAAATATATCGCTCTAATGCGAGCAGGCATCAATTTGGTTACCGGTATAACCTATATAGTAGGAACAATGTAACATATTTTATCTTAATAACTATTTGAAAATGTAAAAAAAATTCGAAAATAAACTTTAAATGTTTCCGAGAAAACTGGTCTCCTAGCCAATGAACCTTAGGTTAATAGCAAATTGAGTTAATCAAATTAGAAACATTTAATGAAAATTCGCAAGCAAAACACCCTTGCTGCGTTCAATAAAAAATGTTCCAAAAATAAAGTTAAATGCTGGTTTCCTAACCAACAAAACTTACGTTAATAGCAAATTGAGTTATTGAAATTTGAAGGATTTAATGAAAATATGCTACCAAACGCACTTACTGCGTCCAGATTTTTTTCTTACAAACATGCATCATATTTCGAAAAAAAAAGCTAAAATGCAGTAACGAATTTGTTCTAAGAAAATTAGCTAAAAATTATAGACCGTTAAACCATAAACTTCACTAAACCTACAGCGAAAGCATCAACTTAACTAAACCGATAGCCAAAGCATCAGAGAAAGGGTCTATTTGAAATGAATTTTCTGGGAATATTTTAGTAAAATGAAGGACAATGACGATTGAAACTAAGACTTCAGGCTTTGTAAAACATTATTCTTGAGACATTTTCCTTCAATACCTCATATTAGTTTCAGGTTCATTGCCTAAATATTATGAATTTTGATGTTTTAAATCACGACTTTGACGTTTTGAGGAAAACCCAAATTTATTGTTCTTTAAATGCCTGTAACTTTTTTGTCCTTTAAGCTACATAGCTAAATTTTGGTAGGTGACTTACCTATAATGATGTAAGCCCGCGTACCAAGTTTGGTTGCCCTTACCTTGTTAATTCCGGAGATATTAATTTTTTTTCGAAAGAAAACGCAAAATTTTCCTGGAAAATTTTCCTGGCTAACGAAGTTATCCAAGTCACTTGCGAAAGGAAGGTACTTACCAAGTTTTATCAAAATTGGTCTATTATTTTTTTAGTTATAGGTGTGACACACACACACACACACACACACACACACACATATATATATATATATATATATATATATATATATATATATATATATATATATATATATATATATATATATATATATATATATAAAGTCTGAAATCGACATCGGATTTGGGTTCCAGAGGTCCTAATTAGCGCTCATTTGAAGAAATTTTTTCAAAATTCGAAAGTCGGGATCTCCTCATTAGTAAATTTTTTTAAAGAAAATTCACTAAAAGTTTTATGTTAAAAAGCGATAAATATAAGTTATAATTTTTAGTAATGATTTTGAATGGAGTTACACTTTATAAGTTTTTATTGCGTATTCTTTTTAATCTTAGTCTAACCTATATCAGCTACCAGAGGCCGAATTTTCATGGAAAAAATTGGGTAGTATAGAGATCACAAGTTCCCAACTTTCTAAAAATTTCTTTAAAAACACACATACACGCAAATATATATATATATATATATATATATATATATATATATATATATATATATATATATATATATATATATATATATATATATAGTCGGAAAGGTTTCTTCCCCCGTCACTAGTGTGAGATATGCTTGGTTCTCGAGTTGAACCGGTTTCAGAATTTATTAAAACTCGACGTTTTGGCTCCTGTTTTAGAGCCATTTTCAAGAAGCTAAGGAAATATGAAAGAAAATGAACTCTAAGGCCTCAATCTGCCTACTCCTTAGAGCGGTGGATAAGGGTGGGTTGGGTTGTTGTGACTAGATAACGGAGCTTCAATCTGTCCACTCTCCAAATCTCCCCGGAGGTCGTTTCTAAGGTCTCAGTGTGTTCAACCCTAGACCTGAGAGAGATCCGACCATTCATCGCAAGTCTTGTATTATTTATAAGGTTTATCTACCTGCCTCGTTATCAGTGTAATTAGTATGATCAAGGTGTATTTAATAAAGTGCTTTCGTAACGGTAAGTACTTAGAGAAATAAGCGGATTAGAGGTATTTGTTGAGTCAGGTAATGGGGTAGTTAAATTGTCGATTGAAATAGTCGTCATTTTGCATGTTTGTAATCAGGATGTAGTAGGTTTCCAAGTAATTGAAATTCGTGGATTATCATCTCTCTTATTTTAACAATCAGGACTTTTTTCGATCTCAATCCCTTCGTGGATAATGTTGTTTTTGAATCTGTAAACAGGGGCTATTATTTGGCATTGTTGAAGTGTATTTTGTGTCCTGTATGAATATGATGCGTGTCCAGTACGGATGAGAGGACAGATGTTAGTTTATTGTGCATGCGTCTATTCGTTTGTCCTACATAAGTTCGGAAACAGTCGGAACAAGGAATTTCGTAAACTACGTGGGATTTGTTTGGAATCGGATCCTTGGGAGTCTTAATGTGGTTTTGATGTTATGGGTTCTAAAAATTCAACTTATTTTGCCGGCGATACCTTTAATGTATAGAAAGAAGGCTTTGTGATGTTGCGGAGACCTTGTGTGTCGTGCGTTTCTAATGTTTCGCTGTATGTGATTTTTGTCGTATCTGTTTTCTAGCAACGCGTGTTTTGAAAAGTTTAGTACTGTCTGTTTACTGTTGTCTTCCGTTATTCTAAGATGTTACTAGTGTTCGAACCACGGAATTTAGTTGCAATGGGTAATGGTGAAATTGGGCATTAAGGCAACGATTAATGTGCGTTTGTTTTTGGTGCACAGTGTGAAAGAATCATCTGACTAGATTTTTAGTGATGCGTACATCTAAAAAGGCAAAGAAAAAACCATTTTTTATTTATATGATACACTGGATTTGTTAATGCTATTTAGACAAGAAATGAATTCGTCCAGAGATTCTTTACCGCGTGTCAAGGCAGCGAAAAGGCTGTCAAAGTATCTTAACCAGCAGGTTAATTCTAGTTGAGAAGATTAACTGAGGGCTTAAGTCTCATTTTTTTATGGAAATGTTAGCCACGCAGGTGAGAGTGGTGAATTCATTGCAGCACCTCGAACTTGTTTGTAAAATTTGTTTTGGCAAAAGAAATAACTGTTAAATGTGCAATGTTGTAGACAGGCTAGGGTATTGTGTGAAATATTGTGTTGAATTTTTAAAAACGTTTCACATAGTCAATAAGGAAACAGGAAACAATATCGAAGCCAACTAGGATATCGTTTTGATAATTGGTGCTGTTTTGAAGAAGGTCAATAAAATTGGTGGAGTTTTTGACACGGGATGCAGCTTCTTCTACTAATGGCTGCCAGATAGTAGTTACATTGATAAATTCTCTACATGATTTTTACTATAAATTATACTATCTGCCAACGTTTTTCAGTTAAAGAATAATTAACTTATTGACATTAGAAATATTTTCATGAAAATACGCTTCCATAACACACATGTTGCGCCCAGACTTTAAGCGAATGCTCATAAAGAAAATATTGCTTACAGAGAGGAGGTAACGACGTTTGCATTTTCAATTTTTTTTAAATGAGCGCGAATTAGAGCCTTTAGAACCCATATTTGAGAACAGTTTCAGACTCACATACATACATACATACATATATATATATATATATATATATATATATATATATATATATATATATATATATATATATATATATATATATATATATATATATATATATATATATATATATTTGTGCGCGCGCGCGCGCGTGTGTGTGTGTGTGTGTGTGGGGGGGGGGGGTTCTGAACGATTTCTGTGGTCTTTAATGTGAGACATACTTGGTTCCTGGGTTGACTGCGTCCAGAAATTATTAAAACTCGACGTTTCGTCTCCTGTTTTGGAGACATTTTCAAGAGGTAAAAAGTATATGTAAGGACATGAACTCTAAGGCCTCAATCTGCCTACTCCTTAGAGCGGTGGACAAAGGTGGGTTGGGTTGTTGTAGCTCGATTACGGGGCCTCAATCTGCCTACACCCCAAATCTCGCCGGTAATCGTCTCTAAGATCTCAGTGTGTTTCAATCCTAGGCCTAAGAAAGATCTCTCGAGATTTGGGTTGAGGCCCCGTAATCGAGCTACAACAACCCTTTATTTCCTTTACCTCTTGAAAGTGGCTCCGATACAGAAGCCGAAACGTCGAGTTTTAATAAATTCTAGACGCGGTTCAACCCGAGAAGCAAGATTGTCTCATATATATATATATATATATATATATATATATATATATATATATATATATATATATATATATATATAACATGGTTTGAAAAGCTTCTACGGCACCTAGAGAGATCCATTTTTTCCATTACATTGGAAAATTCTTTCCGGCGGATAGAGAGAAAATTTAATTCATATATATATATATATATATATATATATATATATATATATATATATATATATATATATATATATATATATATATATATGTATGTATCAAACTGCAGATGGAATGTTCTAAAATTTAGTTTGTTGAATAATTATAATCCAAGTTTTTCTTGATTTAAATTTAACTGAATTTAGAAAATACCGTAAAATATATTCGTTGTTGTTAGAAAAAGACACTACTGTGCCGTGTAAAGGAAAATAGAATAAACAAAGATGGGTGCATAAAATTATTTACTTGTCAAATCAACATGTCACGTGAGTGACATATTAAATTTGTGGAAAAATTTAGATGTATTGAAGTGAATTGTTTATAAAAATTAGCTACTTTAATTTAACATGTGTGTGTGTGTGGAGAAAGGGATGGTATTGGAAGGTTATACATCAGCCATAGACTAAATTTAACATAGGCACATAAGTTTAAGCATGTCCAATGACATGCTTAGGAAATAAGGTAAGTTATGTTGTGTATTACAAAGCTTATGGAAATCTGCTACTATAACGTACTTGCTGCGTCCACACTTTTATATTTTTGGATCCTAACCGTATTAACCACACTGTGATTTATTTGCAGTAGGGAATAGTATAGTAATAGTATATAATATTGTGTGGTAATTATTCAACTTGAGCATCTCAGAACCTTATCAAGAAAACTTATAAAAAGATGAAATGTTTTTAAGCCTAAAATCGACATTAAATTAACCAAATACTAAGACGACATCTCTTCGTTTTAACACACTTTTATCTTTATTTACAATTTTGGAAATATGTACTAATATAATGTATAAAACAAAAAACAGAATCAGTTTCCATCGACAGTGTCCACGTCAGTCTTTTACTCTGTAGTATATGGATCCATGGGTGATTGCAACTTTTGGTTGTAAAAGTGTGTAATGTATAAAAGAAGATTTCTAGTAACTTGATAATATTAAATTATGTTAGGTAATTAGTACATTTATGTTGCTTATGTCATCTATTTGATAAATTTTTAAATGTTATAAAATAGTATCTAGTTCTTTAGGTATCAAACACTTATCAAAGTACTTGTGACCTTTTTATATCATATCCAGCTCAAAAACAAATAAAATGCTATAAATCTGTTATAAAAGGAGATTAAAATGCATTTTGTAATATGCTGCGCAAAGACAAATTATCTTGTTTTATAAAAGTTGATTCCTATTACTATTATTTGAAGACTTCTACATTATTTTGATGGAGTAGAAGTCTGTACATTGCGGCGGGGCTAAGTTGATGAAACAATTCAATTATTTATTAAGTTTAGACGTAGAGGCTTTTCTTTTGGCTTTACTAAAAATTATTATCTTTTCTGTAATCAGTTTCGCCTTCACGGCATCGCCAGGCGTAAGAAAATTGAAAATATTTATACGGACTTGAAAAAATTGGGTGTTACGTTAGATAATCAACTAATAGTAACAAAGATAACCATAATAACGATAATGATAATATAGGAAGTGGATAACAATAACAGATTAAAAGGCCTCAGCACAGTGTTGCCAACTTGGTATTTTATAGTCAGTTCTAGCTACTTCCAGCCCTTTCTTAGCATTTATCTTCTGAAATGCTACCCAGAGGAAACATATTTATTTGCTAGTTAACATTTCTCCAAACTTTTTATACTATTTTCAGCTAAACAAAATTAATTTGGACCCGAACAAGTGATTTGGAGGCATTTTCATAGTAGTTCTATCGTAACCAGCTTAGTGGCAAAACTTATATAATGCTACAATTGTCAGTTAACGTCAAATGTCATTAATAGTTATGAACAGAGAATATACATGTATGTTAGATACACACACACACACACACGCATTGAAAACGAAACAGACCGATTTGCGTCCAGATAATTTTTTTTTAAGCAACGCTTAAACACGTCAATTTTAATATTGAGGTGGGACATGTTTTGACATAAAACTCAACTTTGTCACACCAACCCCTTAAGGGTGGTGATAACAACCCTTATATTTTAAATAGGGAACATGGGTCGAGTGTTACATCATTTGAAAGCTCCTTCTTTTCTGAATTCAGCACACTAATTTTTTTGGAAGTTTTATCAACTCGTATAAAAATTATTCACATTTGGAATTGCAAGAACGTATTTCATTCAATGTGATAAGAAATGCACTAATTAGTCAATTTTTCGTTAAAAAAAACTAAAAAACAAAACCAAACGTTCAAAAATGTTTATTCAGTTAAGTAAGTGTTCAAATTGTTGACCACCAGCTTCCATACAAAAGTACAAGTTTTGTTCAAAACGAGCTCTGGCATTCTAGAGCATTTGTGGAGTTATTAGACGGCATTCTTCAACAATGCGTCGTCGTAATTCTTCCAGAGACTTCGGTTCTGTTGCGTAAATTTTACTCTTTAAACGGCCCCATAGAAATAAGTCTAAAGGAGTTAAATCCGGTGATCTAGAGGGCCACTTAATAGCACCTCTACGCCCAATCCATTGCTCTGGAAAATCTCTGTTCAAAAACTCCCTAACACGTTGTGAAAAATGCTGAGGAGCTCCATCTTGTTGAAACACTAATTGATTTTCTTGATAGCGATCATTTTCAACAATGTCAATTAGTAGAGGGTAAACGATATCTTCTAGTAACTCCAAATACGTTTCTTCACTCAAATTGCCATCAAGAAAAATTGGTCCGATTAAACGGTCTCCAAAAATGCCAGTCCAGACATTCAATTGCTGTGGAGTTTGAGTGTGGACTTCGTGAAAATTCCTTGAATTATTATCTGCCCAATAACGACAATTATGACGATTGACTCTAGAGTTTAATAAAAACGTACACTCGTCTGAAAAACATATATTGAACAGAAAGTTCCCGTTATCAGCTCTTCGTGCAGTCATAGCTTCACAAAACTCCAGCCGCGGATCAAAATCATCTTCATTCAGCTGTTGTACAAGATGAATTTTATACGGGTGAAATTTATGATGCTTCAATATTCGCTGAATAGTTCTCCTTTTGATGTTTGAAACAGTGGCCAATTATCTCGTGCTCAAAGTTGGGTTTGCAGCAATTTGTCCTAAAACTTCAATCTCAGTAGTCTCATTTCTAACCGAAAATTTACGTTCAGGATCCCGTTTTTTGTTGGCTACTGAACCACTTTGTCGAAACTTTGCAACTAACTCCAAAATGTATTTTCTGTTAACATGTCTTTTCGGATGTCGTTCATTAAACAGATTTGCGGTACGGTTAGCACAGTCATCGTTTTTGAAAAAAAGAGTAATTATTTCAACTCTTTCTTCTACAGCATACACCATTGTGATCGCTGGTACTTTCAAGTATCAAACCGACCGATAAACTGAAATAATAAACCGATTTTCTCTCATTCCGATAAGAAATGTTCTGATAGTCAATTTTTTGTTTACAAACCAATAAAACATTGACTATCAGCACATTTCTTTTTGGAATGAGTGAAATGCGTTTTTGCATCTTCAACTGTGAATAATTTTTAAACGAGCTAATAAAACTTCCAAAAAGATTAGTGTGCTGAATTCAGGAAAGAAAGAGCTTTCAAATGGTGTAACACTCGACCCATGTTCCCTATTTAAAATATAAGGGTTGTTATCACCACCCTTAAGGGGTTGATGTGACAAAGTTGAGTTTTATGTCAAAACATGTCCCCCTCTATATTAAAATTGACGTGTTTCAGTGTTTCTTAAAAAAAATTATTTGGACGCAAATCGGTCTGTTTCGTTTTCAATGCGCCACCATATATATATATATATATATATATATATATATATATATATATATATATATATATATATATATATATATATATATATATATATATATATATATATATATATATATATATATATATATATATATCAATATCATTATTACAATCTAAGGGCGATGTCACCCTATCGTCGCAACCACAACTCTCTGCCAACAGCAGCTCTCGGCATTTCATTATAACATCCACACTTCATCAGTTGTGCCAGGTTCTTCAGAAGTTTTCTCCCTGGTCTACCAGTTTCCATTTTTTTCAGGTAGGTACATGTGCTAAAAATAATTTTGCCAGAAAGTTATTATGTCTTAAAATATTATCAAGAAATTTTGCTTTCCACCTTTCAATTTCCTTCCGCAAGCATCTTTTATCTCTCGCCTCTTTTAACACACTTTTATTCGGCTTGCTATCCGTGTACCGTTTCTTTGTCATTTTACTCCATGTTCACATTTCAAAAGCTTCCAAGTATTTTCCTCATGTCCCACTTTGTCATAGTCCAGGCTTCCGCCCCATACACTACGACACCCATACGCACGTCTTGATTGACTTTTTCTTCATGTCCATGTTAAAATGTGTATTAGTGAGAAGAGTACTTTGTTTATTGCTTTGCCATCGTAGTATTCCTCATTATTTGCTACATTTACTACTTCATAATAATACATTCAAGATACCTGAATATTTAGATTCGTTTAAGTTGTTGGCGATTTAGTTTTGTATCCATTTGCGCAGTCCTATCCTTACCTATATTCATTATTTTTGTTTTCGCCATATTGATTTTTAATTTCATCATTTTAACACACTATCCAGCACAATAAGGATCGTTGTTATTTTTTTCCGTTTCTTTTATCAGCGTGCTCTCATCTGCGTGTCTTGTGCAATGGAACCGTGGTCCATTTATTTTAATTCATGCTGTTTTTTCATTCCGTCTGTTTATTGTATCTTAATAATGAGTATCCTTACCGCACGCCTTTCGTTATTTTAGCTGCATTTTTATTTTTTATATCGATTAATACCTATTACAGTACTTTGCTTTTTGTATAGATTCACCCCTCCGATCCAGTCACGATGTTTTTCATTATATAAAATAATATATTCCAATCCACATTTTGGAATGATTTTTCCTAGTCTACAAAAGAAATATATTGAGTAGCGGCTCGTTATATAAAAAATTGGTGGGCATAACTTTAAAAGACAAGTGGAGGAAAATTCGTACGCAGCCGTTCAAGGTCATATACTTTTTTCGATAAATTTTATTTCAAAAGTAGCTATGTAATAATAAGCAAACATTGGCAAAAAACACTGACCATAAAACGTTGAAGAGATGCTGTAAACTATTGCTTAAAATACAAATGAAACAGAACAGTTTATTCCTTTCTGGGCACCCACATAACCACGTTAACTTGTCATACACGTTTGTATTAAAATATCTTTTAAATTGCCTCACTTTTTCTGTAGTCAATTTTTTTAATATCCAACGCCGGGGTAGGCCTGCCAAGTCTTTTTATAGCTATTTTATCTTCACAATTTAAACATATATTTTCCAGAGTAAGAGACAACGAGGAATTCATTTTTAAATATATTATATGCCACATTATTAAAGTGAAGTGGACAGACCCACAACGGCACAACGCACAAAAGATTAGCGGCAATTGAACTGTTATAAAAGTACACATCCAAAATCTGCGCCGCGGCCAGATAAAAATAGTGGAATATGCATTAACGGCAACTGGTTTATCGCATATAGTACCGTATAGTTCTCACTACAGTGACGAACTAATTTAACACACGTCCCGGCGGTGGAGGTAACTATTGGCTACGTCTCACTTTGTCGGGCGAGGAGCTTGGGAAATAAATATTGGCATCACAAGCCTCCGAAACGTTTAAGATTCTGATTCTAACTTTGCCAAATTATTATTTTAACAAACTTATTGTATTGTTACTTGTTACAGGGTTTCCGTGGTTTTAGTTCCTTCTTAGGTAGCTAGGATTTTTATGTAGTTGCTTTCAACCCATTTTTCTGTCTGTCCACGCCGATATTCTTTCCCTGACATTCACCTTATTGGTTTCTTGCATTTTTCTATCACCATATTATGGCCACTGTCTATCTCTACACCAGGTAATGCTTGGTAACAAAAATCAATTGGATACCTTCTTACATCCCCTGTGGATTTCCATGTTATCGTCTTCTTTTGGGCACTTTAATCTTTGCAAGACATGATTTTTTTTGTGTATGTATCATTCATTTATTCTAATCCAAATTTACCAGCTACAACACCTCCCATTTGGTCGCCCACTACCGCATTAAATCCTCCATTACAACTCTTTCACTTCTTCCTCCTCGATTTCTGATGACAAAAAGTACACTTGTATTACCGCGACATTCCAATGCTTTGCTTTAATTGTCTCCACAAGTATCCTATCGTTGATATTGTATGCATTGCTTAATTTATTGGCCCGTTTGTCCCGTAAAAAGATTACGACTTCATTACTTCCAGAGTCTCCTGTTCCAGCATATATTATTATCACTTTTGAAGTCTTCACTTTTTGGCTACCTTACTTTCGACATGCCAATTATATCTGTATCCATTTTTTCCATTATGTTTTGTGCTTTTTCCATTTTTTTTTCTTAATAAGCTTCCAAAATTCTATGTTCCTCTATTAAGTGAGTTCGTGATTTCTTTCTTTACATATTTTCGAATAACATCTTCACCTAACGATCTAGCTGGTGGGTTGGGGACAGGGTTTTGCATAACGGTCTGAAACACCTCCCGCGCGCCTTCTCCTACCGCGTTCTGAGTTCCGAAGCTCGAGTCCTACAAATATTTTTGACATTTGAACTCTATCATGGTTGGAAATAGGTGTGCAATGCAGTGGTTTTCCGTTACCTTTTGCTCACTTTCACTGTATGAGAGGAAGATATAGAGGAATAGAGACAGGGGACAGATATATATATATATATATATATATATATATATATATATATATATATATATATATATATATATATATATATATATATATATATATATAAAGAGAGTTTTGAAAATAAATATTAGGTAGTTTAAGAACATGGAAGAAAGAGGTTTGTTGGGGAGCTACATTAATTGCTCCTGTTAATCGCCTCTTACAACAGGTAGAAAATTCCTTGGACGTATTATTTTCAAGTCTCTGAGTCCACAGTGGACATAAATAAGTAGGCCAAAAAGATGAACGAAGCATACGTTGAAATAGGTAGGGAACATCGTCAAAAGTGCACAAGAGCTCTATATTTTTGTATTCTTTTACAACTTTTGAAATTGAAGCTGTGACTGGGGCTCTAAAAGGTACAAAATCAGTTGGTATTGATAAAGTACCAATCTCAGTAATTAAAATACATGCAGGTATAACTGCGACTTACATGGCTGAAATACTAAATATCTCGGTGACTATCTGCAGCTTTCCTACAAAATAAAAAAAGCAAGAGTTATTTCTGTCGCAAAAAATAGGTGACTCTTATGTTATTTTGAATTACAGCCAAATATCAATGCACTGTGTTTTTGCCAAAATAATTCATATTCAATAACATTCTAGTTTCTAACTGCCAGTATGGTTTTCGGGCTAGCCTATCGACTGAGACAGTAGCTATCGAGTTGATCCAACACATTCATGAGGTGCTGAATAAGGATTTATATGTTGCAGGCGTGATGTTTGACTTCTCCCGTGCATTCGATACGTTGAGTACTACATTTATAAGCGAGAAATTGTAGGGTTGACGTGTGAATGACTGGCTCTTTTTGTTGTGACTGATAGAGAAATGATGGTCTCTATCGGAAACACGTTTTCCGATAATGGAGTGTAAAACTGGAAACCACACAGGGAAGTATCCTGATTCCACTCTTTTTCGTCCTGTATGTAATCGATCTCACAGATCATATTAGAGAGGGGAGGTTGTTTATGTACGCGGACGACACCACTGTTGTTGTAACTGGTGTTGGTGGTGTAGAGATTGGTACAAAAAGTAAAAGTTTTGCTAGGGAGGGTCGCTAAATGATGTCAAGAAAACCATCATATTATAAATCCCGAAAAAAACATCTTATATAGAGTTTAAGAGCTATCAGCGTCAGCCTGTTGGAATTCAGTTTGGTGGTGTTGCGACTTCTTGCTCTACGGAAGTAAGGTTTTTGGGGATTACGCTAGACCAACACTTGTCCTGGAAGCAGCAGATCGACTGTATCTCCGATAGGTTGAATCCTGGACATTTTATGTTGTATCGTTTAAAAGACTCTATAGACGTTAAATCGTTAATATCAGTGTACTATTCCGAAATTTATCTGCTTTTTTCTTCATAATATAGTTGTGTGCACTGTCACATTTCAAGTGAAAAATTACCTCAATGAGAGATCTCCCCAAAGATGAATAGGCCATTGAAGCCCGATCCCTCGGTCTGCTTGTAGCCGGAATCGTAACCCACTAGACTATCTTAGTGTTACCTTAAATATGTTATCTAATTGCTTATTTCTTATCGCAATATTGATAGGTGCTGCTACATTACAATCAAAAGAGGTATTAGGCATAAGATAAATACCTTGAATTGATATCTAACAATTACTTAAATCTTTCAGCAGTTGAAGCGATAGACGAGAAATTCAAGAAAGACATTTTTAACATTTTTACTAATGTGGCTATTGACACCCGTGATGTTAAGGGTTCTACAGTTCTCCCTGAAAATGTCACCTACTACCTATTTACAAAAGAAAAACCTACTGAATTTGTAAAAATAGATCCTCAGAACACCGGGCCTATCAACGACCCCTCAGCCCACTATGTGTTTATCATTCATGGATGGACGGAAAACAGAGAAAAGCAGTGGTACGAAGATTTAAAGAACGCCTTCCTTAACAGAGATGAGAAGTTTAATGTCATACAAGTGGACTGGAGCGGACCTGCCAATGAAATATATGCGATTTCTTCTATTAATACTAAAGATGTCGGTAAGTACTTATACTTTTATAAAATTTCTTTTCCACAAGGCAAACAGAGTAGTTTGTCTATAAACGAGGTCAAGTTTGTTGTCAAAATATCGTCATACTAATTGTAACAAAATGGAATCCTCCAAAGCGTAGTAATAAATTTAGTTAGTCTGATGATGATGCTAAAATTATATATGCAATTTTTCAAAAGGTTTCATATTTGACTGTTCTTAGTCAAAATAAAATATGCCTGAGACTCTGTCGACATGAGAGACAAAGAAAAACTTACCAGTTTCTCATTTACATAATCAAATATCACTGGCAAGACTGCCTTAAGCAACCAGCTCTACAATAAAACAGTGAAAAAAATTCAGCAACGCCATCTTTCCTCAGTGCGAAAAGTCACCACCAACATCACAGTCGTAAGATGATGTCACGCTGTCATTGCTACCATGGCTCTCTGTCTCCAGCAGGTTTTTCATTTTAATGTAGCTTCAGCGATTAATCAGTTGGGCTAGGTTTGGTCAAGTCAAGTCATGCCAGAAGTCTCCCTCTAAGTTTCCCTCTTTCCTTTTCCCCAAGTAGGTACATTCCCTTACAATAATATTGGCAGATAGTTATTATGCCTCAGAAAATGTCCAGCAACTTTTGTCCACCTTCTCAAAATTTCTTTCAGCAAGCATTTTTCTTCTCTTACCTCCTCGAGCACAATTTTTTTATGTCTTCCTATAGTTGTATTTTCTGTGTTATTTCCCCCCATGTCTACATTCAGTAAAGTCCAGCTTTCCGACCCATGCATTATAAAACTCGACACTTATAACTTTCAATAAGTGAAGCTTGGAACCTGTGATGAGCACTTGGAAAACCAAAATGACTACAACACGTTTTTAATGACTTCGTTGTTTCACTAACCAAGTTAGCATCATCGGAGGAATTTTTTGCATCCCCTGATGACGCACAATTGGCTAGTGAAAAGATCGTCAGGTGTTAAGAAATGTGTTGCGGTGATTTGATTTCTCCCAGTGTACTTATAACTTGTTGAACTTTCTCCTCAGGTTCAAATTAAAATCTTTATTAGCTTAAAGATTACTTTCTCTATGGAATGTTTGCTTTGCCATCGCGTTCTTCGTTTTCAGATTGTTGTTACATTTACTATCATCCGTAATAATATCTTTAAGGTACGTGAAGATTTTAATATGTTGGCCGTTTAGCTTAATATGCATTATAGTAGTCCTATTCTTACTTATCGTCATTAATTTTGTTTTTGTTTTAATGATTTTTCGTTTGACTCTTCTCAATATATCATCAAGTGTACTAGGAATGCTTTAAAATTATTTTTTAGTTTTTCCTGTCTGCGCTATGATATTAGTGTATATAATACAATGAAATTGTTGTCCAATAATTTTGATTCCTGCTGTCTTTACTTTCAGTCTATTAATGTATCTTCCATAAATAAATAATTGAACAAATATGGTGATAATGGACATCCTTGCATAACATCGTTTCTTACTTTAGCTTCAATTTCATATCTGTTAACACAATTATGAAATTTTGAATTTTGTGTAGAATGAGAATAATGCGCCTGTATATAAAATACGATCTAGCTCGCTTCATTATAAAGGAAAATAATTACCCAAACCATATTATGCCCCTTTTACGTCTACAAAAGCAATAAAAATCGGTCTATTTTTCGTAAGCTACCTTTCTCTTATTGTTTTAAGTGCCAACACTGCGTGTCTAGTCTTTGAACTGGGTCTAAGTAAATAATTATCTTTATCCAGGCAATTCTCAGTTTTGCTTCTTATTCCATTTTTTTAACGTTGATCTATATCCGCGACTATGGCCAATCACCGGCGCCAGTGAATAGTTTCACATCACTAATCTCAAAATTTCCGCGAACCTATGCCTTTGTGTAACGACGGTAAGGATGTTTAACGTGCCCAACATTGCATTGTATACGGGCAAGTGGTTTTACCACCTCTCCAAAGGGCGGAACGTGCAGACATTCAACTTGCTCAAACACAATGCCACACCCTCCGTTGATGTTAATTTTACAGTATGTACCTACTAAAAAAGTTAAATGATCCTCTATTGGGAGAAGAACCCACAACCCTTGGATTCAGAGGTTCACGTTCTTAACACTGGAGCAGTAAGGCTGTCTTATTCGATTTTCCAATATGATTAACCACATAACCCTGTACACTTATTTTTTCTTTTAGCGAATTTTCGTAGAAAAAATTAACCATCGAGGAGATCTAGATTTTAAATGTAGAATATTTTTTCAAATGAGCGCGAAATAAGCCCCCTAGAACATATATCTGAAGCGGACTTCAGACTATCTTTATTTAAAGATAACTAATTTTCGCGTTTTATATTTTTACTTTGGCATTTTCAGAAGAAAAACTATAGAATTTTCAAAGTAATTTTCCCGTACTTCTTGACCTTTTTGAGCCAAGAAAAAAAAATACCGTTTTTCTATAATATTCAGTAGATTTTATTTAACACACAATCTTGTACGTTTCTCTGGTCACCAGTGGCCCCAAAAGCTTTTTCTTTAAATGCTTATAACTTTTTTCGATTTAACGTATGGATGTACATTTTGGTACGTGGTTCACACTTTATAATATAAAGCTGTGCACTAAGTTTCGTTGTCATAGCCCTGTTATTTATGGAGACAACAATTTTCCAACAGAAAAAAAAAATCTGTTTTTTTCGGTTTTCCTAGATATCGATCCAAGCCATTTAGAAAGGGAAGGTACCTGCCCGATTTCATCAAAATCTGAGCATTATCTTGTGATTTATTGTTGTAATTATATATATATATATATATATATATATATATATATATATATATATATATATATATATATATATATATACAGGGTCGCTGATAAGTCTGGAAACGGTCGATTATCCGGGAAAATATACAAGGTGTCGAAAAAAGTTTTATACAAAAGTTTTTGGGTTCTTCAATGTCTACTAGGCGGTGATAATTTCATTTATACAGGGTTGGTCATACAGGCGTGGCACACCAATATTAATTTTTTTTTAATGGAACACCCTATATATTATTCGATATTTCAATCCTTCTATTAATTTTGAGCAACATTTATCAGAAGCATGATGTACATAAACTCAATCGTTTCCGGGTAAAAAAATAAATAAAAATAAACGCTATTGTTTTTAAAATCTATTGGATGAAGAACAAAAATAAATGAAAAGTAGAATATCTCTTGAAAACAATCTGTGAGTGTGAAAAGAACCGGTTGCGATGTTTTTAACATTGTTTAAAATCCTATTTTATAAGATGTTCAAAGTGTTCTCCATTGACCTCCTGACAATAATGAATTCGCTTAACAAAACATTGCACTGCATTTACAAGAGCGTTTTGAGGAATGTTATTAATTTCATGCACAATCCTTGCTTGCAACTCTTCAATATTCTGCGGTCTATTTTGGTAAATTACATTTTTTACATGACCCCACAAAAAAAAAGTCAAGCGGCGTCATGTCGGGAGACCTAGCTGGCCATTCAATAGTTCCCCTGCGCCCTATCCATCTGCCAGGAAAGGTTTGATTCAGATATTCCCGTACCTCAATTCCAAAATGAGGGGGTGCCCCATCCTGCTGAAACCATATTTCTTCCGCTGGTAGATTTGGGTCGTTATTGTTCGGAAATAATCGACTAACGTCTGGAACAATTGATTCTTGCAAAAGTGTCAAATATCGAGCAGAGTTCAAATTACCGTGTATAAAATAAGGTCCTATGATATGTCCACCAATAATAGCACACCAAACATTTACTTTTTGCGGTCTTTGGGTGTGAATTTGTTCCATCCAATGTGGGTTTTCGTCTGACCAGTACCTACAGTTGTGTCGGTTGACTTGTCCATTCAAACAAAATGTAGATTCGTCGGAAAACAAAATGTGGTTGGCAAAGTTAAAATTTTGGCGTAACTTCTCCATAATAAGTTCACAGAACTCGATTCTGCGATCAAAATCGTCTTCACTCAGTTCTTGCAATAAATGAATTTTATATGGACGGAACTTTTCCCGCTTCGTAATCTTTTGAATTGAATATCGACTCATATTGTGATTTAAAGCCAATTGCTGTGCCGAAGTTTTCGGATTTTCCACCACATCCAATATTACATTCAAAGAATTTTCTTCATTTGTAACGGTTACTGGCCTTCCAGTTCTAGGTTTATCCTTGATACCGCCAGTTTCGTGAAAACGATGCAAAGTTTTCGAAACTGTGGATTTGGAGATCGATTCCCGCTCAGGATGCAACTCATTGAACATAATCACCACTTGAGCAAAACTTCGTGTTCTATCACCGTACCCTATCATCATTAAAATGTCGATACGTTCGGTTTCACTTAAACTTGCCATTTCGCACAAAAACTGTTGACACTAAATTACTAATGTTTCAAAACTGTTGACACTGAATGAATGTTTGACATTCGTTGTCCTGGAAACATTTTAAAACAAAAGAATAATACTGCGTTTCTTATGGGCATCTTATCTTATCTTGGGATTCCAAACAATGTTAAAAACATCGCAACCGGTTCTTTTCAACTCACAGATTGTTTTCAAGAGATATTCTACTTTTCATTTATTTTTGTTCTTCATCCAATAGATTTTAAAAACAGTAGCGTTTATTTTTATTTATTTTTTTACCCGGAAACGATTGAGTTTAGGTACATTATGCTTCTCATAAATGTTGCTCAAAATTAAGAGAAGGATTGAAATATCGAATAATATATAGGGTGTTCCATTAAAAAAAAAAATATTGGTGTGCCACGCCTGTATGACCAACCCTGTATAAATAAAATTATCACCGCCTAGTAGACATTGAAGAACCCAAAAACTTTTGCATAAAACTTTTTTCGACACCTTGTATATTTTCCCGGATAATCGACCGTTTCCAGACTTATCAGCGACCCTGTATATATATATATATATATATATATATATATATATATATATATATATATATATATATATATATATATATATATATATATATATATATATATATATATATAAATATATAAGTAAAAATTGTAACTGACCCCGAATATAGGGACCTTGTTTGGCGCTCATTTGAGAAAATTACTAAAAATTCAAAAGTTCAAATTCAAATATTTTAGGGAATTTTCGTAAAAATCAGTTAAATATAAGTTATATAAACTTTTGTTTTCTTAGGTAGCTTGATTGGAGAGTTTATTGTAAAGCTTCACCGTGAAAAAAACATTCCCATAGAAAACATACAGCTGGTGGGACACTCTCTTGGGGGGCAAGTATCAGGATTTGTAGGCAAAAAAGTGTTCAACGAGACTAGTAAGAAGTTGCCCAGAATTACCGCTTTAGACCCTGCAGGGCCATTGTTCAGTAAAAGACCTCAAGAAGAAAGGCTCAACAAGGTAAGTTCAATTTAAAGACAAACAATTTGAACATAGTTAAAAGGATTTACAATTTATGATGCGAAGAATGTGTTTGTCAGTTGAATGGTCAGGGAGGCTGTTTGCTTATTATAATCAAATTAAAATTCTTGTAGATTTTACGTCCACATCGTCACAACGTGGGGAAGTATGGCATCGGCGACAAAAATATCAAAAAAAATTTTTCGCTTAAACGTTGTAAAAAGTGTCAAAACGTATAGAAAACATGGTTTAGGAACAAACTTTTTTTGTCTGTCGGTCTGTATGTCTGTCTGTTTGTAGCCACGATAACTTTAGAACGAATTGAGGTATCGTCTTCAATTTTGGTGTACAGTTAGCACCTGACAAACGAACGAATTGGATTGTTTTTGGGTAAAATCTCTCCAGGGGATAATTGAAATTTTTTCGTTAAAACTCTAGTAATATAACGTTTTAGGTTTGGTTGATTAGAAAACTTTCAATTTTATCAAACATATGGTATGCTGTGCTGAAACTAAATTAGTTTTTTTCCTAAAACGGCGTAAGAACTCTCAAAACATATAGAAAACTTGTCTGTCGGTCTGTCGGTCGGTGGGTCTGTCGGTCGGTCGGTCTGTTGGCCTGTATCTCTGTCTGTTAGTAGGCGGAATAACTTGCGAACGAATTGATATATCATCTTCAAATTTGGTATCCAGTACACGACAAAGGAACGCTTTTAATTGTTTTTGGGTAAGATCGCTTTAGGGGGTAGGGGATAAATGAGGAGTGGTTTGGTGAAAATTGATATTTTTTTCAATAAAACTCGAGTAATATCACGTTTCAGAAGTTTATGGGTACATGTCTTTCTAAAGGGAGTAAATTATCACAGCTATGTGGAAGTTACGATTCAATTTGCAGCTTATTAATATGATCTTAAAAGCTACAGTGTATAACCGCCAAATGGAATAAATTCAGTATTTTAATTATTGTGCATAATTATAAAAAAATCATGAAACGCGTCGATTTTAGATTAAGAAATGACATTCTGCAACGTAAAAACGTCTACCCTAGATTCCACCCCCTTAGAGTGGCAGTTGCAACCCACAAATTTTTAAATAGGAAGTGGAGGCTGGTGAAACCTCATATAAAAGAACTCTTTATTTTCTATTAAACTTTATTACAAAAATTTACAGTAAAAAAAGAAATTCATCTGATTAACGAACATTGCTACAATACACTAAAAAAACTCTGGACGCAGCAAGTGCGTTATGGTAGTGAATTTCTATTAAATGCTTCAAATTTGAATAACTCAGTTTTCTATAAACTTAGAAAGTTTAGTATTGGCATGTTGTCAGGTCCTTCCTAGGGCAAGATATCCACCAAATTTAATTAAAATAACTTTGTAATTTTTTGAGAAAAAAAATTTCGAAATAAAATTTAAAATTTGAATAACTCAATTTTCTATAAATTTAGAAAGTTGAATTTTGGTACTTAGTAAGGTCTCTCCCAAGGAAAAATATAGTGTAAATTTCATTAAAACAGCTTTGTTATTTTCGGAGAAAAAATATTTTTTTTAAAGAAAACTCAAAATTTTCCCGGAAAACCCCATCCGATTTTCTTGGATAACAAACTCATCCAAGCCATTAATAAAAGAAAGGTATTTGCCGAGTTTCATTGAAATCGGTTAATTTTGTGTGTGTTATCAGACGGATACATACATTTTTGCAAAGTCTCACCATCGATACCTCTCTATTTAATTAATAACTAACCGCGTTTCATTATTGATAATAAGAAAGCAAGCAAAAACAATTTCAGTATCCTTTTTGGAGGGTATGAATTAAAAAGAAGACAAACAGTTATCAATATTCGTCACAGTTATCAATGTTAGTTTTGTTTTAAACACCTTAACAACTTGACGTGTGATTTTAACCGCATAACAATGGTTGTCAGTTATTAACTGCAATTCAGAAACGTCGTTTATTCAACAGAAATGCATAAAAAAACAATTCTGCGGGTGATTGGTTAGGAACATAAAACACGTTCACAGATCTAAGTTGCATGCCTATTTAAAGAACATTTCGCGATTTGCCGCCTACATCCCAAGAGACAGTAAAATTTAAAAGCAATTTCGCGAGCTTAGACATGTAAGGCAGATGCAAAATGCACTGACTAATGATACCAAATTGGATGTAATGCTTGAGTTTGAGGAAAACCCACATACTTTATAACGAAAATTATTAAATTATTGTTGGCTAGTATAATGAACCTTAATTTCTTAATGAACCTTAAAAATTAAATAGTGGTTTGAAAAAAATAAGTTGTATAAGAGACACTAGAATCAATTGTCAACTAAATAATTTGTTCGTCTTCTCCGGCGCTCCGGCGAATAGTTGGTTCACATGAGTCTCAGAGAGCAGGTCGACTTTGAGCACTAGTTGATCACTCTCAACTACAGCAAACAAATAAAGTATGTACTCGTATATATATATATATATATATATATATATATATATATATATATATATATATATATATATACATACATACACAAATTACACAAACTAGGAATCGAAACAAACATGTCAGTTCAAGAAGATTTATTTTAAAGCATAAAAGTTTAAGAAAGGATAATTAAATTTGTAATTAAGATGTATATGCTGCTATCTTTTGGTTTCGTTCTGCACTGTATAAATCCTTGTTCAGTTCGAATCTGTGTCTTGCCCTCTTCATGGATGTGGGCATTAGAGTGCGTGCTTCTGCTACCGTCATTGCAGGAGCAGCTTTGCGTGCTCATTTCCTTCATCAGAGTCCATTACATCATTGTTTAGAAGTTGACTTCTTACAGCCTTCCCCAGAGTTTATTGCATTATTGTTTAGAAGTTGACTGTCTTCGTCAGACCTGATGCAAACATGTGGATTATTATTGTTCTTAGACAAATTCAAATCCCGCAATATGACAGTGTCTTTACAAAAACTAACTAATTAAATGTTTTATGCATAAAGCCTAAAATGTTATTTGACATCTAATTAAAGGCACGCTACATGCAGAAGAACTACACTCATTTTTAGCCATACAGTTATTACAAGAATAAAATTAAATGGGGTGAAAATAACTTATATCAAACGTACTCACCCCTGAGTAAGATTTTAAAGCTCTTTAGTATCCCATGATTAATTGCTTAAACAACTTTATTTAGAAAAGGAATAAATCGACGGATGGAATTTCAATTTATAGGTTGTGATAAGACAACAAGCTGTCAATACTTAGTTACTTCTGCAGGCTGCAGTTTGACCAACAGTCATAGAGCTTGGAACTCTGTGTGATTAGACAAAGATGGAGAATTCTACGTCATAATTCTCAAAAGGGGTGTATTATCGAATATAAAATAAGTATAAGCAGTAAATAAAATAAATGTAATGTTTTAAACGTTACGGGTTCGATTCCACAAGCAGGCACAACATCGGATGTTAGCCACTCATCGATTATTTGAATATTAAAAGAAAAGAAAATGCATCCCTATAAATTGATAGCAACTCAGGAGCTCATTGAAAACGATTTTTATGGAAGAACTTTTTAGTAAATAAATGATGGAAATTGTCAGATAACAATGTTATCCAACTAGAACATGTTTTGTTTTCTGATGAGTGCAGTTTAACTCTTCACGGCCATGCTAATCGTCACAGCTGTCGCTACTGGTCTAAACAAAATCCACACTAATGAGAGAAGAACACATGCATAACCCTGAAAAGGTTAATCCTTGGACAGGAATAGTTGAAAACCATGTCATTGGTCTCTTTTTCATTTATGTCAATAATCATTTAGCACTGCTCCAAAATAATGCGGTGCCAACTTTGGAAAACTTGTACCCTGATCGAGCAAACTCGCAAGCTCCAGCGAGTATGATACGAGTCCAGCAGGATGGAGCACCAGCACATTACCACATCAATGTCCGGCAGTACCTCCACTTAATATTTCTCAATCGGTGAATAGGGAGGGGAAGGATCATTAAAATGGCCGGCACGACCACCCGATCTTAAGTTGTTAGACTTCTTATGGGGATAGATGAAAAGTATGGTATACCAAACTAAACCTCGCGCTTTAACTGACGTTAGAAGAGGAATAATGATTGCGATTAGGTCGGTCACGCCTCACATGGTAATTAACGTTAGTTAATTGGGATGAGGACGCGGCCAAGGAATGCATTTGAACATGTCCGACATTAAGATTGATGCGTTTTAGTGAATTTTTTTTAATAAAAATTCACTAAAACGTCCATAATATTATCTAGGTCTATATATGTCTTTAATTATTTTTATCACGTTATAAATATAATGCTGTAATGATAGTTTTTTTCAGTTCCTGTTATCATACTATTATAACAGCTAAAAGTTTGTAGCTTTTATACACTGTGTAATTTTTCTACATATAAATGAATATAGTAGAATAAACTAGAATAAGACAGTTGACAAAGCTAACGTCTTTCTCTGGGCCTGAAAACTTGCCAATTAGCTGCATTACGACAATGTACCAACTTGTTAACATTATATGCAAACAAATACGAATGATTTACTTTCCAAAATTATCACTTCACGCACCTAAGTTGCCAGGCTTACCCCCTACTTATTTCGCTTTTTTTTTCGGTTTCAAAAAACGCTTGCTGAAGGCTCATTTGTATTAAATTAGGAAATTATATTTAAAACTGACACCTGTTTTAAAGACCTTGAAGAATATTACTTTAAGGTGAGTGTACAGAGGCTTAAGACCACTGAACTGATCTTGCAGAGTCCAAAGAGGACATTCAATACCTTTAGCGATTAAACAAATTGTTGTTCAAATTTGAAGCATTTTATGAAAACTCGCTACCATAATGCAATTGTTGCGTCCGGTTTTTTTTTAAAAATAAAACCGTGTTTTTTTGGTGAGGTGAAGATTTTTTACTCCACCTTCGTAGTGTTAAAAGAATAATTAAATACAAAGTATTCGAATAGCTAAACTTTTATCATGAGGTTGCTATAGAAATTATTGAATGTAAGTAATTGGATAAATCACCGAAACGTGCATATTAAAACTTACATTTTTACCATTTACATGGCAGTCAGGTAAGGGTAATCATTTAGTTAAACAGTAATTTAGAGCAACAGAGTATTAGAATTAGACCTTGCTTGTTGCACTTCCTCATAACAAAATCCAAAACAAACAAAAACGCTGATAACTTCCCGACCAGCAGTTGTATGTTCAGTCTATGGCCTACTCTTCACTACACCAGTTTACAGTTTTACAATTACATACAAAGTCATAGAGAGGTATAGATGGTGAGACTTTGCAAGAATTTTTGCAAATGAGCGCGAATTTGGGCCCCTAGAACCCATATCCGGGGTCAGTTTCGATTTTATATGTTTATATATATATATATATATATATATATATATATATATATATATATATATATATATATATATATATATATATATATATATATATATATCTGTGTGTGTGTGTGTGTCCAACCGATAACTCAAAAAATAATTAACCGATTTTGATAAAACTCGGCAAGTGCCTTTCTTTTATTCAGAGCTTGGATGAGTTCGATAGCCAGAAAAATCTGACACGGTTTTCCGGGAAAATTTTGTGTTTTCTTTCGAAAAAAATTTTTTTCTCCGAAAATTACAAAGATATTTCGATAAAATTTGGTGTACATATTGCTTTGGGAAAGACCTAACTACGTGCCAAAATTCAGCTTTCTAGGATTACAGAAAATTAAGCTATTCAAATTTGAAACATTTATGTTTAATTTCACCGCCTTTCATTGAATAGTTTATATGAGATCTAGTATGCGGTTGTCGTGGTAACGGAACATTTGATATTATTGCGCGGGTCTGTTAGATGCTGTAACTGACATTTACCGTATGATATGAGATCGTTTATATTATGTTTATTTGTTTGAGTCGACGAATTATTTGTGTCATTTGGAAAATTTTTATATACAAGTGCAAATTATTCCTTTATTAATGTTAGTGGGTGGATTAAACAGTGTTTGTTATGTTTTATCAACACATATATACGTAAATGGTTTATAAACTGTGTATTTGCATATCGAATAAATAAATAAATAGAAAGGATCGAAGTTTTACAAAAGGGCTGATATTATACAGGGTGACGCGTTTCTACGGTAAAGCTGAATATAATTATTATTATACAAGAGACGAGAAAAAATTGGATACGTTAATTATAGGGTGTCTTGAGCTGCATCTTATAAAATTATTTTGACAATCACCGGCTGGCCCACAAGTCGATCGTTGGTGATCCCTACAATTTTTTTTAAAACAGCCTTATTTTATTGCATTTTTTATCGAAATATGTTTGTAAGAAAAAAAATCTAGACGCAGTAAGTGCGTTTTGGTAGCAAATTTTCATTAAATGCTTCAAATTTCAATAACTCAATTTGCTATTAATCTAAGATTTGTTGGTTAGAAAACCAACGTTTAAGGTATATTGTCGGAAAATTTTTGTACATTTTCAAACAATAAGTTATTTTGATAAAATATGGCACATTGTTTCTACTATATATTTTGCTCATAACCTTATCTCGTTTCTGTGCTTCTGTGTGCTCTGGATAATGCATTTACAAGTCGTTATTGTAGTGTAAAATTAAAATGTACTAAATGTAGTTTTGATAAAGCAGAATGAAAAAAGTGAATTTATTGACTGAGGAGTAATATTGTGTTGTATACTGGGAGAGTGTTTGAAAATGATCATGTTATATTCTATAAATTAATTAATTATCAACATATTATGTAAAATACTAAGGTTACTTAAAGCACGAGCGATATACTGTTTGGTTTGTTTTATTAGTGAATTTTTATTTAAAAAAATTCGCTAATAGAGAGGTATCGATGGTGAGACTTTGCAAACATTTTTGCAAATGACTGCGAACTAGGACCCCGAGAATCCATATCCGGGGTTAGTTTCAATTTATATATATATATATATATATATATATATATATATATATATATATATATATATATATATATATATATATATATATATATATATATATATATATATATGTATGTATGTATGTATGTATCCGCACGATAACTCAAAAAGTTATTAACTGATTTTGATTAAACTCGGCAAGAATCTTTCTTTTAATCATGGCTTAGATAAGTTCGTTAGCCAGGAAAATCGGACAAGGTTTTCCTAGAAAAATTTGAGTTTCCTTTCGAAAAAAATGTTTGTCTCTGAAAATTACAAAGCTATTTTAATGAAATTTGGTGAGTATGTTGCCTTGTGAAAGTCATTACTATATGGCAAAATTCAACTTTCTAGGTTTATATAAAATTAAGTTATTCAAATTTGAAGCATTTAATAAAAATTCACTACCCTAACGCACTTGCTGCGTCCCGAATTTTTTAGTTTCTTCTCATTATCAAGATGAAACTCAATTAGCTATTAATTTTTTTAGTGTGTTTAAGCAAAGTTTGTCAATCAGATGCATTTCTTTTTTACTGTTAATTATTGCAATACATTCTAAAACCGTAGCAGTTTTGAATAGAGAATGAAGAGATCTTTCAAATGAAGTATTACAAGCTCATACTTGGGTTGAATGTAGGCGTGACGTTTTCACGTTGTAGGATGTATCATTGATGTGTTTCGTTTTTTTTATATAAATATGCACAATAAGTGAGATACTGAATTAATAAATATCCAAATATCCTATTGATAGAGGAACTGCCCAGTAAGCTTATCAGTATTGAAAAAAATGTAGCAAGTATAGAACTGTAGGGCGAGTTGTCACAGTTTTCTGGTATTTCAGGTCTAAGTAACAATTCTATCTTTGGACTAGTTTACAATAAAAAGTTCGGGACGCAGCAAGTGCGTTATGGTAGCGAATTTTTTTTTTATATTTTTTAAGGCAAATGTCTTTCTTTGATGAAAGCAGGTTTCAAACTTGGTTGCCTATATAGTAGAAACAATGTACCATATTTCCTCGAAATAACTTTATTGTTTGAAAATATAAACATTTTTCAAAAGTCTGGATGCAGCAAGTGTGTTATGGAAGTGAGTTTCCATAAAAATGTTTTTAATAGCAAATGCGAGCAGGCATCAATCTGATTACCAGTATAGCCTATGTAGTAGAAACAAAGTACTATATTTTATAAAAATTACCTATGGTTTGAAAATATACACAAATTTTCCGAAAATAAACTTAAATGTTGGTTTCCTAACCAACAAGGCTTACGTTAATAGCAAATCGAGTTATTGAAATTTGAAGGATTTAATGAAAATTCGGTAAATTTGCAGATTATCTCCCGAACGCTTAAAAAAATTGTTTTCAGAAACATTACTAAAACCCCACCTGGATGCACAAACCACAAGAACAATTTCTTGTACACACCCCCCAAGGAAGTTACGGGACTGAGAGTGGATAGGGGTGCTGGGCGGGGTAGGTAGTAAAAAGGAAATATGAGCAGAAAATGCAAAGAAAACTGCTTGAAAGCTGTCTATTGGAAGCCATATCCCCATTAAACACTGCCTACCCCACACAGCACCCCTATTTGCCACAGGTCACGTAACTTCCTTGGGGGGTATGAACAAGAAGTTTTTCTTGTGGTTTATGCAACGAGGGTGGTTGTATGCACACGAGGGGGGGGGGAATGCCTACGACGAAGCACCCCCTTCCCCGTTTCACTTGTGGCAGGGGTGGGGGGTTGCAGGGGTGTCTGCTACGTCGTGGGTATTTTACTTCCCCCTCGCGTGCATACAACCACCCTCGCTGCATAAACCACAAGAAAAATGTCTTGTTCCTACCCACCGAGGAAGTTACGGCACCTGGGGGGATAGGGGTGCTGTGCGGGGTAGGAGCTTTCAAGTCCGTTTTATTCGAATTTTATGCTCATATTATTTTACTATTTACTACCTACCCCGCCCAGCACCCCTACTCACTCCTGGTCCCGTAAATTCCTTGGGGGTGTGAACAAGAAATTTTTCTTGGGGTTTGTGGATCCAGAGGGGGCCTAGGCAGGTTTCTGAAAACAATTCTTTGAAAAGCGTTCGGGAGCTAAACTGCAAATTTTACCGAAAATTCGCTACCAAAACGCACTTACTGCGACCAGTTTTTTTCTTACAAACGCAGAATATTTCGATAAAAAATGCAAAAATGCATTAACGAATTTGTTCTATGAAAATTAGCTAAAAAAAATTATATACCTCTACTCACTCCTGGTCCCGTAACTTCCTTGGGGGGTGTAAACAAGAAATTTTTCTTGGGGTTTGTGGATCCAGGGGGGCCCTAGGCAAGTCTCTGAAAACAGTTTTTTGAAAAGCGTTCGGGAGCTAAACTGCAAATTTACCGAAAACTCGCTACCAAAACGCACTTACTGCGTCCATATTTTTTTTCTCACAAACGCATATCGCCCGCATCATATTTCGATAAAAAATGCAAAAATGCATTAACGAATTTATTCTACGAAAATGAGTTAAAAAATATATAGACAGTTAAACCATAAACTTCACTAAACCTACAGCGAAAGCATCAACTTAACTAAGAGAAAGGGTCTATTTGAAATGAATTTTCTGTAAATATTTTAGTAAAATGAAGGGCGATGACGGTTGAAACTGAAACTTAAGGGTTTGCAGAACACTCTTCTTGTAACATTTTCTTTTCAAAATCTGTATTTGTTTCACGTTCTTTGCCTAAACATTGCCAATTTTGACTTTAAAATTGCGAGTTTGACGTTTTGAGGAAAACTCCAAAATTTGTTTCTTTAACTGCCCATAACTTCTTTGTCTTTTAAGCTAGAGACCTAAAGTTTGGCACAGAGTTCACTCTTTATAATACACGCGTACCAAATTTGGTTGCCCTTACTTTGTTCTTTCCGGAGATATGAATTTTTTTAGAGAGAAAACACAAAATTTTTCGGGAAAACCTGGTCAGATTTTCCTGGCTAACGAACTTATCCAAGCCACTTGCAAAAGGAAGGTACTCACCAAATTTGATCAAGATTTGTCCATTATTTTTTGAGTTATCGGTGGGATATATATATATATATATATATATATATATATATATATATATATATATATATATATATATATATATATATATATACAGATCTCCTCATTAGCGATTTTTTTTAATTCGCTAATATACGGATATCTAATACTATTTGAATATGCAACACACCTCCTACCTAGCGGGGTATATTGTCACAAAGTACTGGGTGCAGTTTACACCGAATTTACTTCGTTTATGCTGAAATATGCTTGAAATGGCATTTTTTGAACAGTCAATTCAATAATTACCTATATAAATGAAATATAAAACTATTCTTAATTCGGATAGAAGACTGACGCTAGATGCTGTGACTGGAAACTGAAACAAAAAGCAGAATCACAAAAAACACAAAAATAATAACAGAGAGGTTTGCGTTAGTTACGTATTTCGACAACCAAGTTATCTTCATCAGTAGCTGTCGCTAAACCAACTGTATGGCCGAAATTATCCTATTTATATACCTGAACTATACGTTAAAATAAAAATGATGTATTAGCGATGACGCAATACCGTATGATTAATTCCACATGATGACCTGCTTTTGGGTCATTTATACATTATAAAAGAGCAAAAGGATTTATAAGGGAATCAAAACTTTCGCTAAACTATCACTAATGCGAATAAATGACGTCACGCTTCTGGAAACACCTTGAGATGTGTTCTTGCAGTTCTGTAACAATATGATATTTATTATTTGTTTCGTATTATTTTATCATCTCCTCTTAATTTTTGTTAGAGCTAATAAAAAACATAGGTAAGGTTCTACATTGTATCTGAAGGTAAAAATTTAGTTAAAGCAAGGTAACATTTATAATATTTTAAGGACGATGCAGAGGTTGTAGCAGTCGTTCACACAGATGGAGGAAAGTTTGGCTTCCAGGACAGTACTGGCACTTTGGACTTTTATCCCAATGGAGGCACTGATCAACCAGGATGTACAAAAATTGATTTACTTGATATTTCTAGCGTAGCTGAACCAAGTGAGTTAATTTTTGTTCCCAAATATTTAAAATTCTTATAAATAAAACTAATTATTTTAACAACTTTAATCCCCAGTTTCACAAAGATCGATTAAACACTTGACGGCCGGTTAGTTAATCAAGGCTCAATATAACCAATCACACCTTTAAAATAAATATTAAGTTCTCATGGCAAAAACCAGAAGCATAGTCTGTGATTGGCCGTCTGTTATATAATATTTAATCGAGCTTTATGAAACTGGGCATAAGCCACATAATAGTATTCAAGTTGTTTATTCACTTACCGAAGAGTCAGTTTCAGTTAAAACAAGATGAAGCACATATACACACTATGCTGTAGTTGTTCTACACTTTTTGGAACAAAACTTTTTCAAGCAAATAAATATTAATGTCTTGATTGTCATGATTGTCTTTGTTTTTTCGCTTAAGATGGCGAAATATTTAATTTCAAAATGTCTGCTTTATAAAATTATCTTTTCAAACCAGAAATTTTGTTTTGTTTTAGAGAATCTTCGTAGAAAAAAAAACGGCTAGGAAGATAGCGCGACATTAATATTTTTTTAATTGCTTTAAATGAGCGCGAGTTAGGACGACTCCTTAAAACCTCTTTTCAAGCTCAGTTATATATATATATATATATATATATATATATATATATATATATATATATATATATATATATATGTATATGTATATGTATATGTATATGTATATGAGCATACAGGTGTCCCAAAAAGATGTAAAGTCCAACAACTCCTTTGTTTTTATAAATATCAAAAAAGTTTTTAAACCAAAGTGATAGAAGGAGTAACGACGCACAATTTAAAATTATTTCTAAATATACAGGGTGTGTCGTGTTCCATTTACGAGGCAAACTTATGTTTTCTTTTAAATTGGAACACTTGTATTAAATTAATTACTTAAAATTCAACCCACATTTTCATGCTTCTTTGAATATGGGGTTTAAATACGTTGTACAGGGTATATCAAAAGATATGGATTGTTTTATGTTAAAATTGTACGTAAATTAAAGCTCTGTAAAAAAATATAGTTTGAATCAAGAAATTATGTGTTGGCCAGTTGAGTTTCAGAATATAATCTAATCGCTACTTATCGTTGTTTATTTATTGACTTGCGGTTTGCATACAGGTGACTCCAAACTCGGATGCTTCATTTTCCTTCTCAATTTAGATTGAATACCCTCTATTTTACATCGCTAATGAGATCCTATAATATGCTACTTCAATTTCTGATAAAGCTTTACTATACCTAAAGTGAGTCGTTTTCAGGATATTTTCACATATTTAATGAAGGTGATTTAAAATCTAGGATTGTGATGTTTATTTGGTAGTCGTTGCGTTTAACAAATGATTTTGAAAATTTCCCTATTGTTTGAGAAGTATTTAACATACAGAGTAATTAAGAAAATTAAATCGATTTATTAATGCAACCTTTCAATGAAATATAGTAACAATAACTATAACAATACTAACAGAACACTAACAAAACAGCAAAGACTAAATCGGAAATAAAAACATTACATTAAAATCACATTAGCTTTTCAAAGTGACTCCCACCCACGTCAATACACTATTGTAGTCGATTCTCAAATGACCGACTTACATTTCGCAGCATATTAGCATTGATATTCCTTAACGCTTATGTAATTCTGGTGTTCATATCTTCTTTTTTTGTTGCGGGGTTCTTATATACGTTATCCTTAACATGGCCCCACAAGAAAAGTCAACTTTTATAAAGCCAGGTGACCAAGCTGGTCAATGCACAGGTCCTACTCTGCCTATCTATATTTGCGGAAAATAAGTATTTAGGTGGTCCTCAATAGGACCTGTATTATGTACAGGTGCGCCATCGTGCAAAATACATGCCTTGCGAGATGTTGAGGGGAACCTGTTCCTGACTAATTGGTAAATTATTTTGAAGGGAACCTGAATAAGCTGCACCATTTACTATTTCTTAAAAAAAGTGTGGTCCTATTATGCGATCCCCTAAAACTCCACCCCGAATATTTAATGACCACATTGCTTGGAAATGTACACTCTGATAATTCGGTGTTTGTCAGTAAATATTAGGGAGTCGTGGAATTTAACATATCAACACTCAACTCAATTAAGTCATTTAAGGCAACAGTTAAAAAATGGATTTATCATCTGATATGTATAGGGTGCATAACCTAATTGACTTAAAAAACACTTATTATGTACGTTAGGATTATATTTCTCACTTTGCCTTCGACTGGTGCGTTGGTCCTGGGTTCTGTTGGAGTGGTGTAATGTTGAGTGACACTGGACTTTTTTGGTATAAATATTATATGTTCAACCCACGCACAAGTTTTAAAAACTTTTGTGGGTGTGACCTGCAACCTTATATATTTGTCCAAACATTTGAATTGCATAATTGTGGTTTTTTGTAATGAATTGTTATATAAAGATAAATAAATCCTATTATTATTTTATTATTATTATTATTATTATTATTATTATTATTATTATCAATCTAACAGATAATATTATAGCGATTCGTTTAGACATTTGTTTTGCTTATTTTCTTTATTCCTACATAGTTAAAATAAAAATTAGGCACAAGATGAGTTACTTTTTTCAAGGAATAGTAAATCGTGCAGTTTATTTAGGTTTCCTTCAAAATCATTGACCAATTAGTCTGGAAGAAGTTCCCCTCAACATGCGGCAAGGCATGTGGCTTTTGCACAATGGCGCACCTGTACATAATACAAGTCCTATTCAAGACCACTTAAATAGTCATTTTCCGCAAAGATGGGTAGGCAGAGTAGGACCTTTACATTGGCCAGCTCGATCACCTGACTTTACAAAAGTGGACTTCTCTTGTGGGGCCATGTTAAGGATATCGTACGTAAGGGTATAGAGTACAAAAAATAATAAAAAAGTTTCTATACACTAATCGCTTTATTTTTTCAGTTGCAGGCTGTTAAAGCTCGTTTTTTATTAATTTTTGGATTCTTTAATTTCTTGCGTTGTAAAGAGATAGTTAAATCAAAATTAGTGCACAGTATACCTTTGCACTATTTTGTATCAGAATATGAAGTTTATTTCGCATCCAATGGCAAAGTTAAGAGGATTTATTACCATATATTTTTCTGACATCTTAAAATTCAGATGACACTTTTGGCACATGGCAACCCCGCTGATTGTTTATTGTAACATATGTAGCCTGTTCGTTTGAAGTTAAATTTGGAGCAATTGTTTCCAATACCAGCGTAACTCTGATATATCTGCCTGACCTTGTTTAACACTATAGGCACCCATTCAGAGGTAATTTCAGGTTATATCGTAAATTATTTATTTTTTATTTGGTTATAACTCACAATTTACTAAACCGAATAAGTTCAAATTTGGTAGAGATGACAACTGATACGATGTCTACGTGCGCCTAAAGTTTTAGTTTCATACTTTTAGTCATTGAAAAGATATTGCATTTTTAACCAGTTTTTTGCATTTTGTTCTGAAAGTATGTGAGTGTCAAAACTGTCTAACGAACTTATCGAAGCCATTAGCAAAATAAGGGTAATTTCCAAATTGTGTCCAAATCAGTGAAGTATATTTTGAGTTATCGGTTGATACACACACACACACACACACACACACACACACACACACACACACACACACACACACACACATACACACACACACACACACACACACACACACACACACACACACATATATATATATATATATATATATATATATATATATATATATATATATATATATATATATATATATATATATATATATATATATATATATATATATATATATATATACACATTTTAGTTGACCCTGGAAATGGGTTCCAGGGGCCCTCCCTAATTCGCACTCATTTGAAGAGATTTTCCGAAAATCTCACCATCGATACCTCTCTATTAGTGAATTTTTCTTAATAAAAATTCACTAATAAAGAGACTAAATTTGAAACATATCTACAATTTCTATTGTTGTAGTTCCTAGTTGAAGCACATTGGGGGTGGTTATTTTGTTGATGTTTACGGATCTTGTGGCATGTTTGTATTTTGGACATTGAAACAAAACCCAAAAAACAGAAAGAATTACACTACACTGATCACATGTGGGAGCCTCTGTTTTCTCTAGTTGATGTCTGTAAGTCATAACAGTATGACCTAGTCTTAGCCTTCTGATAACTATATCCTGGTTTGTACCAGTAGGTAATTTGGTCTTTGCTATAACTGGATGAAATTGGGGGGAGTTTTGTGTTCAATATTGACCACTCCTTTTTGCTACCTCGTAAACTTTCGACGTTTATGGAGAACCAAAAGGTCGTAATTCATTGCATGCTCAACTTGTGTTCCATTCACTATAGCAAGTTTTGGTAATCCTTTACTTGAGCCCTCCCAAACGGCAAAGTGCCAACGGGCTAGAATTTCGTTATGCGGTGTTGCCAGATCATAAAATTTAGCAAGTAAAACGGAAAAATTTAAAATATACCTATATTGATATGTTATGGTAGAGAGTATGATAGAATTTATTTAGCAAGTGAACGGAAAATTAAAAAAATATACCCATATTGACACAGCAAGTGCGTTACGGTAATGAATACGAATACAATTAATACATGTGCGTTATGGTAGGGAGTATGATATAATTTAGCAAGTGAAACGGAAAATTAAAAATATACCTATATTGACGCAGCATGTGCGTTACGCTAATGAATACGAATACAATTCATACATGATTGCTTTGGTAGGGAGTATGACATAACGTAGCAAGTAAAACGAAAAATTTAAAAATAAACCTATTGACGCGCAGCAAGTGCATTACGGTAATGGATACGAATACAATCAATACATGTGCGTTATGGTAGGGACTATGATATAATTTAGCAAGTGAAACGGAAAATTAAAAAATATACCTATATTGACGCAGCAAGTGCGTTACGGTAATGAATACGAATACAATTAACACATGAGCGTTTTCGTAGGGAGTATGACATAACGTAGCAAGTAAAACGCAAAAATTAAAAATATACCTATATTTACCACCAGCAAGTGCGTTACGGTAATGGATACGAATACAATCAATACATGTGCGCTATGGTAGGGACTAGGATATAATTTAGCAAGTGAAACTGAAAATTAAAAAATATACCTATATTGTCGCAGAAAGTGCGTTACGGTAATGAATACGAGTACAATTAATACATGTGCGTTATGGTAGGGAGTATGACATAGTAGCAAGTAAAAATGGAAATTTTTTAAATAGACCTATATTGACGCAGCAAGTGCGTTAATGTTATGGTTGAGAGTATCGCATCTTTTATCAAGCAAAAGAAGAAAGATTAAGAGAGAAGTTTTGTAAGAACATGTATCATTTTCTAAGTGGATTTCCCATGTTGACCTATGTCTGCTAAAATTCAAGTTTCTGGACTAGTGGTAAGAGACTGATATTTTTTACAATCGGTTTCGCCTCTTACGGCATCTTGAGGCGTGATAATTAATCTCACGCGTTAATATGACACAAGAAACAAAACCGGTTGCTGCATTTTTCAAAGTGGCATTATTTCAGTGACAGTAGAAACCGTTAATGTATACACTACATATAATGTTAAGTAGGTAAATATATCACCAAATCATCTAATCTTTATGACACTTTAATAAATTTGCTTACTCATCTTTCCTTTGTCTTTCATTCTAAAAGATATTATTCGCCGTCACAATAAACTTAATTTCTGTATTTCATTTGACAAAATACTTTATGAAAGGTACAGCCTATGTGTCTATCTGCGAAAGACCGAGGATACGTGCCGAACCTTTTGATAAAAGTTGATGATTACAGCCCAACCTCTCTCGTGTGGTCGAGATAACCGAGATTGTCTTTGACAGATGATCTCCTATAAGGCGGCCTGGTCGATTCTGAATAGAATCTAGGAGGAACGAGGTTGACTTTGACGCGGCATATTAGACATGAGAACAATATTCAAACTGCGGTCAAGATTCTTCGCTGTTGCTTCAGCAATATTGGTAACACTTAAATGTCAGCAAAGATTCTCTGTAACAGTTGTAGGCAATGCAGAGGCCGTTGTATTTAGGAAACTCGTTTCGGGTCACATAAGGGTCTGCAAAAATAAGCTCTTAGAAAAACATGCGATAGTCTTTTCTTGAAGCAACGATATTAATATTTCCCGTTTTAGTGAATTTCTTAGGAAAATTTCACTATTGGGGATATCCCGCCTTGCAAATTTTGAAAAAAAATTCTCAAATTAGCGCGCACTTGGACCCCGAGAACCCATAACCGGGGTCACTTTCAATTATTATATATATATATATATATATATATATATATATATATATATATATATATATATATATATATATATATGTGTGTGTGTGTGTGTGTGTGTGTGTGTGTGTGTGTGTGTGTGTGTGTGTGTGTGTGTGTGTGTGTGTGTGTGTGTGTGTGTGTGTGTGTGTGTGTGTGTGTGTGTGTGTGTATGTGTGTGTGTGTATGTATCACATCGATAACTCAAAAAATAACGGTCCGATCTTGATGAAATTTTCCTTTTGTAAATTGCTTGGATACGTTCGTAAGCCAGGAAAATCGAACAAGGTTTTTCGGTAAAATTATGGGTTTTCTTTTGGGAAAAATTTTTCTCAAAAATTAGAAAAGCTATGGTAACCACCATAACGCAGTTGCTGCGTCCAGACTTTTACTTAATAAATTATACCATACTCTCAACCATAACAGTAACGCACTTGCTGCGTTGTATTCTCATTTATTACCGTAACGCACTTGCTGCGTCAATACAGGTATATTTTAAAATGTTCCCTTTTACTTGCTGCATTATGTCATACTCCCTACCATAATGCACATGTATTAATGAATTCGTATTCGTATTCATTACCGTAACGCACTTGCTGCGTCAATATAGGTATATTTTTTAATTTTACGTTTCACTTGCTAAATTATACCAGACTACCTACCATAACACACATGTCTTAATTATATTCGTATTCATTACCGTAACGCACTTGCTGCGTCAATATAGGTATATTTTAAAATTTTCCGTGTAACTTGCTACATTATATCATACTCCCTACCATAACGCACATGGATTAATTGTATTCTCATTTATTACCGTAACGCACTTGCTACGCGTCAACATAGGTAACGTCAATAACGTACTTGATGCGTGCATATTTTTTTCATGAATTCTTCGATCTTTTAAATTGTTTCTACTATGAGAAGGATGTGGCAACAACGCGTGAGTTCTAGTCACGAAATTCTAGTGCGCGAGGACTTAGCCGTTTGGACGGGCTCAAGTAAAGAATTA
Organism: Tillus elongatus; assembly: GCA_964006375.1. Lineage (NCBI taxonomy): Eukaryota > Metazoa > Arthropoda > Insecta > Coleoptera > Cleridae > Tillus > Tillus elongatus. Next base: position 114,554,422 of record OZ023264.1, read on the forward strand.
CCCAAGTTTTTCATGCAAATCTGCTTTCTTGTTGCCTTTAATTCCAGTATGTGATGGTACACATAGACATAATATTAATATCATTAGATAATAAGTCTAACAGTAGGCAATTTATTTTTTCTACTAAGATGTTAGTTGACTTCAATGCATTAAATGCTTGTAGTGATGATAGTGAGCCTTTGCAGGTGGCATATTTCGACAAAATTAAATTTTACAACTTGTGATTGAAGGATGGCAAAATTTTTCTCCAGTGTATACACTGGTAATTTCCGGTAGATTAAATCTATGGTCTCTGATCCACATATAACAGCACATCCCACTCCGTATTCACTTTTTAAAGCATCAGTGTATAACACTTCTAATGTTTGGCAGCTCGATATCTTATTCAAAAATTCACCCCAAAACACTTATTTCAGGCAATCGTGTCCATCTAAATCTTGCAGTGAAAAGTCGTAATGTTGAACCACAATAGGGGATTATTTGTTGCGATACTACTTGGAAGGGGAAAGCTACTAAGCGGATTGGAAATTATAAAATATCTTACATACCATGGAGCAGGGAAGTGCATTTTTTCATTAAACTGGCCAACAAAAGGTAATTTATTGAAGGTCTGGTGTAATGGATGTTTAGGATTTGACATTATTCTCACCGTTTGCTGTTGAAATAGCTGTTCCCTTTTTGGGTGTTGTGGTAGATCGTAGGCTAATCTTATAGCAGTATTTTGAATTGTGTTCAGCCTCAAAAGATTTTTACTTGCAGTTGCATAAACAGAGCTGACATAGTGTATTTCGGATCTTATCAGACTTTTGTATATAGTTGTTTATGGACATTTTCTATGGCATAATAACGGGTATATGGCGTTTTTCCTACTAATACGCTATCCTGTATATTTTTTAATTAATGTATATTTTAGATTTTTTTAAAAATCGTTGGCTAAAAAGACGGCCTTCTTTATGAAAAAAAAAATGTCTTTATATAGATTAGCAATTTGACTTTTCTGATAACAATTTTGTAAAATGATGCCCTTTAGTAAAAGCTATAGTTTTAAAAATATTTCCAAAAATCATGTTCAACCTTCCATGAAAGCACATATTTTAATTTTTTCTAGAAAATAATAATGACCTATTTAGCCCTTGTGCATTTTGTTGCATCATAATCATATACATAGTTGAAATTATTAAATTTTACAATAAAACACTGTTTTAGTTTGGTGTGACCACCACAGAAGCTGGAGATTCTTCATTGAGGCAGTGCTGAATCCTGACAAGTTCATTTCTAAGAAGTGTACAATAGTGAAGAAGTTGCTAGTGGTCAAATCAAAAGAATGTGATGACAATGATACAACCAACATTGGAGACTTGAGGACCAGGAAGACTGGCGATTATTACCTCGAAACAAATTCAGAGACACCTTATGGAAAAAAGACGAATCAATTTGATATTTCTAAGTTAATACCATCTTTCTAAATTTAAGTCGTTAGAATCTGTTAATTTTTAAATAAATTTTTTATCAAAACTAATATATAATTTTGATTTCATCCATCTTTCAAGTTATACGACACAAATTCTTTTCTTTACATATTTTAGGAGATAAGCATACTTTCTAGTTTGTTATACTATACACTGTTCAAAATCGTTTAGGGGCCAAGATTACTATTAAACGTGTTTGTTAGATGCATTTTGTATAATAAAAAACACATTCCGGCTTCGCTCTTATTGGAGCTTATCAATGTGCCATATCTTTGATCACCAAAGGCATCTAAATCAAATTAACTAAATATAGTCACCCATGAAAGTGCTGGAGATTAGCGCAAGTGGTGACATCTCTATACGTAGTTCTAGAGTACTAGGTTCTCAGGATAGCCGCGATAGACACAAAGTCCTAACCACTCATACTTTTGTGTAGAACAAACCACAGATTGTCAAATCGTTGGCTCTAGCGCTACTTGTACTTTCCAAGGGAAAAAATTCCGGGACGCAGCAGGTGCGTTATCGTAGTTAATTTTCATAAGAATTGTACACTAATAGTATGGCAGATTACCAAAAGTAATACTTTAAATTTAAACAGACCGTGAAGATCGGTTTGAAAAGTCCTAATACACGCTAATTTGAAGCATTTTTTTCGAAAGTGTTACCATCGATACCTTTTTTGTTTCTTTAACGTCGGTCTATTTTCGCGACTATGGCCCTTCACCGACGCCAGGGAGCAGTTTAACCTCACTATCCTGGAAATTTTGCCGAACCCCTGCCTTTCTGTTAGGAGAGTAGGGATCTTTAACGTGTCCAACATCACATGGACACGGGACTGGCGGCTTTAGCCTCCCTCCGAATGGCGGAACGTGCAGACATTCAACTTACTCAAATACAATGCCAAAATATCGGTTGATGTTAATGTTCCACTATGTATTAATAAAGTGAAAGGAGAACCTTGGGATTGTACCCAGTACCCTTCGGTTCAGACGCACACGTTCTTACCCCGAAACCACCGAAGCTCTATTTTCATCTCGTTTTCTAGCTCATTTTGAGACAAATGCCCATAACTCGATTTTCTATGGAACTAGAAAATTAAAATTTGGTATATCTAGGTACAGAAGTCTATTTAAAAGAAATTTGTATTAATAATTTCATTAAAGTTACAAAAGTTTCCAAAAGAAATTCATATTTAGAAAAGGGAAGTATCTGCCAAATTATAAACGTGGCAGGTATTTTTCCTTATTAATCGCCTGGGTGATTTCGTTTTAGTCAACCTAATCCAACCGGTTAAGCCAACAACAGAAAAAGTAAAAGAAAAAGAACAAATTCTCATATTTTTTAACAACAATGAGAAAATGTAGCTATCAAATTGTTTGTACTTATAAACACGACAACTTGCCCCAAGAAATTTTATATTATATTTCAAGTGTAAATTAAGTAAACAGCTAATTACAGAGGTAAGCAACTGTTTTAAGATCGTTTTTATAGAGACGTAAGCCTATTTTTCTTTCGTATCTTCTCATATTGTTATAATATGGAACTTACCAAATCATGGTTGGGCAAAAACGTCACATTTTCTTTATAACAACGATAACGCCGTAAAAATGTTCTTTGTTGCCTTCCTTAAACCTTGATTTTTCCACTTATGCTACATTTTCAGTCTGAAACTTTTAATGGCTGTTCAAGAAGCTGCAAACGTAGTGTATTTTAAAAATGTATTGAATCTCCCAATTAAAAAAACAATCACTTTTACAATCCCATTTGTTTTAATTTCATGTTATCTGCTCTTACGTCGTAATTGTTGATAACAGTTTTCGGCATTTAGTGGCCGAGATTTCTCGATTGCTAGTTCGAGTAATATATTTTACCAGTGCTATTTGTGTTGTTTGGTCCTGTAATATGTATTAATCTACGCATGGCAGGTAAATACTATGTCTTTGTCAGGCATTGGAATTTAACTACTTAACTCGTCTTTCAGATTTTATTTCGAATTTGGAAGAAACTCATAATTTTGTGAACCAAATTACTTGAAATTCATAACCGAGGTTATTTACACCATTCCTAGCGACATGCAAGGTCTCATTACAGTTACTCTAATACTTTCAAACATATAGCGTTTTCAAAAATATTTTTGTATATTTTTGTGGGAATAAATGTCCGTTATAGCTGATTTACGAACTAGTCCACAGTCTTAGCCGAGTTTCGTTCAAATCAGTTGAACATTTTTTGAGTTATCGCTCGGATACCTAAGCAATCTATATAACTTCACTTGTGGGAAGTAAATGGTTTTTGTTGTTGCCAGAACACTTGCCCTCATTTGTAGTTAATATAACTGACGTTTATTGACAATAATGACGTGTCCATAGCAGCATTATACTGGGCGAGTTTACCAGGCGCCTGCAGCTGTCAGTAGTTGCATTGTTATGTCAAAAAATGTTGACGAGCGTCAACATAATACCAACATTTTTTGACATAACAATGTAGCTGCTGTCACCTGGTGAACTCGCCCAATGTTTTAAACTGCTGTTTTGCCTGTTTCACTTCTCACCTTCCTGTAAAATATTGTAGAATGTCTGTAAACTTTTGTTTGTTAGTCAAGTGACTTTATTTTATTGACTTATGATATTATTATTTAAATTAAACACCCTACTAGACTGGCACTACCTCAACACTGCTGTTGTGATGGGACAATTATCCTTTATAAATTAGTGTGACTGTGGGGTGAAAAGACTATAGTGAATTTGAAATGTTACTACTAATTTATAGTAGCCACAAATAGTAAAGTTTACTTAGTTAGGTATCGGAAACGTGACTGTAACCGGAATGTATCATCATACAGTTCCACAACTATAAAACGTAATATAAGAAGGTCTACAACGTGACGGCAACTACTAATGCCACTTGAAAGTGGCTGAAACTTTGATGTAGGATTTTAGTAACATAAGATAGTTTCGGCTACTGTCGTTTTCCACCTTCAATTTCCCGAACCCTTTGAGTCGTTCTATGAATAACAACGACATTCCTAATACCTTGAAAGCAACTAAGATGTGAAGTAACCCTAAAGTAGTTATGAGTGGAGAATCTTACGCAATTGTCACTGCCAATGTCTAATATAAAGTTATTTACACCAGAGTCTTAGAATTAGTGGCGACTACGCAATAACTACTCATTTCAAGTTCCGATCTCAGTTGACGTCACTAGTTGTGTGCTAGTTGGGTTAGCTTTCATAATGATCGTACTTTTCACAGCTCGTACTCATCGACTCGCCTAATATATGCTTAAAAATTAGAGCTGATGTAACCAACTCTCTAAATATGTACCTGTCTTCGATTCTTAGGTGGTGCTCTGCAAAACCGTTTTTTTGCTTATGTCACACAGAATCTGCATCTTCTCCAGGAAGAGTGATTTACAAGTCCCAGACGTTCAGATAGCTGGCAAAAAACTGCCAAAAAACCCACACTATCTACATTGGGTATAACTACTGTAGACGATCTTTGTTGGAATTTACGTGTTTTCAACATTACAAAACCAGCGGCAAGGCAAATAAGATCACAGTTGGAATTTTCTTCTAATGTCTGGGGTACTGCCGCTAAGGCAACTTTGTCCCTCCTAGATTATAATCAGAACAGAATTGTTCCCCTTATATAAGATTCATCTAACACAGTCAATCTCCCTTTTCTATACCAGAGGAAACAGGTTGGCGATATCTGTATCTTCCATTGTTACTAGAATCGACATTCTTGCTCAGAATTTGCTTCGTTAGTACCTCTGCTTGCGACCCGAAATCTTCAAACCCGTTTAAGCCAAAAGGTGCAGCCTTGTACTGTCAAACTACCCACTTGCCGAACAGTTCGTTACGAATCCTCGTTCTATCCCAGAGCGTCTAAGATTTGTAATGCCCTGGCAGACATATTTCCAACTTTTCAAGACACGAGTAAATACCCATCTTGTGGCATAACAATCAAGTTCATGATCTTTTACAGACATATGATTAAGATTAATAGATTATTTGATTGAAAAAATTTTGGGACGCAGCAGATGTGTTATGGTAGCGAATTTTCATCAAATGCTTCAAATTTGTATAACTCAATTTTCTATAAACTTAGAAACTTGAGTGTTGGTGTGTAGTAAGGCATTTATAGTCCAGGGCTCAGACATGGGAAGTCAATAATTGACGAACCTAGTTCAAAGAGAGCTGTGGAGCTGCTAAATCTTAGCAGATGACAGCTCAGGAACATAGCAGGTCTCCTGACGGGGCACATGACCGTTAAGGAACACCTGCATAAAATGGGGCGGTTAGAGGGGGACCTCGCATGCAGAATCGGCGGCGAGGGGGAGAAATCAGCCCAGCACATCTTGTGCGAGTGTAAAGCTCTGGACCGCAAAAGACAACTGATCTACGGTCAGTCTAGACCGGAGACAGTGCATTATAAAACTTCATCCTACCAATCGCTGTGCAGACAAGTTCAAGGCACAGTAATTTTGGAATCGGTGAAGTAAAAAAACTAAGGGCATACACAATAAGCCAAAGGTTGTAGTGCTATCGGGGCGGCAAAGCCGCGGACGAGCCCCAAGGGAGAAAAAATAGGCATTTATGAGGGCAATATACTAACCAAATTTATTCAAACTAACTTTTTTATTTTTTGGGATACAATTTTTTTTTCGGAACATTCTTTTTTTTTAAAGAAAAACTGATCCGATAGGCCTGGCTAACGACCTCATCCAAGGTATTAATAAAATAAAGATTATTGCCGAGCTTCATCAAAAACGGTTAATAACTTTTTGAGTTATCGTGTGGATACGCACGCACACACACACACACACACACACACACACACACACACACACACACACACACACACACACACACATATATATATATATATATATATATATATATATATATATATATATATATATATATATATATATATATATATATATATATATATATATATATATCAACATATAACAAACGGACTTTGGTTTCGGGTTCTAAGGGCCCAAATTCGCCCTCATTTGAAAAAAAAGTTTGCACAGTCTCACCAAATAATGTATTGCTTAGTTTTATGAGCAAAAAAATCAATTCTATGAAAGTATGTCTCTTTTGTATTTTAGTGAATTTAGTTTAAAAAATTCACTAATTGGGAGATCTCATTTTGAAAAGATTTCTTCAAATGACCGCGGTCTAGGCCCACTAGAACCGATAAACGGGGTTAGTTTCAATTTTTATCTACCTTCATACATACAGGGTGATGCACTTTTACGGTAAAGCTCTATATATCCGTCATTATACAAGATACGAGAAAAAATTGTATACGTTAATTATAGGGTGAATTGAACCGCGTCTTATAAAACTATTTTTACGATCACAGCCCATAAGTCGTTGGTGATTAAAATTTTCTTTTTGTTAATCGCACATGTCTTATATTATTGCATTTTAGCATTTTCCATCGAAATGTAATGTATGTTTGTGAGAAAAGAAATTCTGGACGCAGCAAGTGCGTTATGATAGCGAACTTTCATTAAATGCTTCAAATTTCAATAGCAGGAAATCAGTTTTTTTGGAACATTTTAAGTTTATTTTCGGAAAATGTTTGTACATTTTCAAACAATAAAATCATTTTGATGAAATATGGTACATTGTATATTGTTTCTACTATTTAGGTTATACTGTTACCCAAATTTGATGCCTGCTTTTTTAAAAAAAATACATATTTGCTATTAAAAAAAATGCAAAGAAAGATTGTTTTTGGATTTTCGTTAAAACATTTTTTTTATCTTTTTTTTAGATTTTAAGTTTATTTTCGCAATTTTTTTTAACTTTTTTTAGCGAATTTTCTTAAAAAAAAATCACTAATGAGGAGATTCCTACTTTTGAATTTTGAAAAAATTTCTTCTAATGAGCGCTAATTAGCCCCCCTAGAACACATATCCGGGGTCAGTTTGGATTTTTATATGTTTATATATATATATATATATATATATATATATATATATATATATATATATATATATATATATATATATATATATATATTTATATATAGTATCGATAACTCAAAAAATAATGGGCCGATTTTGACTAAATTTGGCGAATACCTTCCCTTTGCAAGTTTGTTAGCCAGGAAAATCGGCCAAAGTTTTCGCGGAAAATTGTGTGTTTTCTTAATATATATATATATATATATATATATATATATATATATATATATATATATATATATATATATATATATATATATATATATATATATATCTCAGGAAATAACAGAGTAAAGGCAACCAAATTTGGTACACGGGTTTATATTGCTATAGGTAAATTACTTACCAAAATTTTGCTATGTAGCTGAAAAGATGAAAAAGTTATAGGCAATTAAATAAAAATAAATGTGGTTTTTCCTCAAAACGTCAAAGTCGCGATTTAAAACGTCAAAATTGGCAACATTTAGGCAAAGAACTTGAATCTAATACGGGCTATGTAAAGAATATGTCTCAAGAAGAATGTTTTACAAACCCTGAAGCCTTAGTTTCAACCGTCATTGTACTTCATTTCACTAAAATGTTTTCAGAAAATTCATTTCAAATAGACCCTTTTTCTGATGCTTGGCAGTAATCTTGGCTATAGAGTTTATCGTTTAATGGTATATAATTTTTGTCCAATTTTCGTAAAAAATCAATAAAGCTCAATATGTCCGTTATTATAAAAGATATGAGAAAACAATTTTTTACACTAATTATAGGGTGTCTTGAGCTACATCTTAAAAAAATATTTTTACAATCACAGGCTGGCCCATAAGTCGTTGGTGATACATTTTTTTAGTCGAACACGCCTTATGTTATTGCATTTTTGCATTTTCCATCGAAATATAATGCATGTTTGTAAGAAAAGTAATTCTGGATGCAGCATGTGCATTAGGGTGGCGAATTTTGATTAAATGCTTCATATTTGAAAAAGTTCAATTTGCTATTAATCTATAAGGTTGGCCAAGAAACGAGTTTTTTCGGGAACACTAAGTTTACTTTCGGAAATTTTTGTACGTTTGCAAACAATGAAGTTATTTTGATGTAACATGGCACATTGTTTTTACATATAGGTTATACTGGTAACCAAATTTGATGCCTGCTTTTATTTAAAAAAATACATATTTGCTATTACAAACATTTTAATGAAAATTCACTATCATAACGCACTTGCTGCGTATAGACTTTTTTATTATATATTTAAGCATATGCGGTCGTAGTTTACCTAATTGGATAGGATGACATTTTACAATAAAACATTGACAATTAACATTCGGCAAAAAGATATGGGCGGTAGAAATGATTTAAGGAAGTTATTCAATATTCAGGTAGCGACCAAATTTGGAGTATCATGATATGTAGGGAAATGATGATGATTAAAAGAAAAAGCTGATGGTAACAGAAAGTAATGGATTTGATTGGAATGGGTGTCTTGGCAGTGTAAAAATCACCATACAAGTCTGTCATATCCTTTCGGTGTGTTCCTGAGGCAAAAACTAACCAAAGTTATGTAGTATGTACAAACACAACTTTCAAAATTAATTGTACTTACACCTTGTATAACCGTAGGATATTACAAAATGAATAAATATAAATATAAAATTGGCGGGGTGGTACAATAGTTGGCCAAGACTGATATATAATTATTCAACCAGGCGTAGTGTATCGGAAACGCCACGTAGAATTTCTGGGGATCTCTGAATTTGACATAACGGTTTCTGACCAAACCATAAAAAATCGTATCCAAGAAGCTGGTCTTCATTCTCGTCATCCATTTAGGATGCCCCCACTTCGCCATAAAAATCGAAAGCTCGTCATGCATGAGCTAAAAGGCATACTTAATAGGCTTAATTAAAATAGTATAATCGCCGACGAATATCTATCCAAATTTCAAACAACAAGTAGAGGAAGGAGTACATGCCGTGCAGAAAGAGTTCTAAAGAGGGTTATTTTGTGATTCTATAAGTTGAAATCGTTTTGCACTATAGAATAAACCTTCTTTGTAAAATATTGGGCTTCTCAGCAAAAATATGCATTCGATGTATCTATTTTAAACTCACCTAGGTGATATCAGGTAGTCGATAGTGACTGAGGAGCCATTACATAGTATTAACGAAGAATTTATTTCTAGTAACTTTATCAGATATAACTTAAAAAAATAAAGTTTGTTAGCTACATGTTTCTTTTCATTACCAAACCACTGCGCTGCTTCATTTTTGTCAGATTTGTACAGGACAAGCTAATAAAGTTCAAAGTATAGCCTTCATGTTGCTTTTAATGATTTCATTCGGCCTTTTTGGTCTTCTCATAACAATATATATATATATATATATATATATATATATATATATATATATATATATATATATAGCGTTCAAGATAAGGAGGGCCTCTATGGGGATCTCCAAGACAATGACACTTCTCCACAGAAACTTTTTTTTTTTGAATACGGCTCTCAATTTCTGATATCATATATTAAAAGCGCTTTCTATTCCAAATTCAGCGATGTGTCACACTTTGTGGTTTAGTACCAATTTAGGCCTTTTTGCAATCTTAATTAAGGAAATTTATATTACGGACCTCTACATAGCTTTTAAACTTAAGTACTAAACAACTAGCTATATCAATTAACACTTTATGTCATTTACGCGTCTAATAATAATCCAATGGATATATTGAGGCAATAATATATATATATATATATATATATATATATATATATATATATATATATATATATATATATATATATATATATATATATATATATATAATGTCAAATTTTAAACTCTCTTAATCTCTTAATCAGTTAGTAGGGAAACATTTTTTTATAATTATTATTTCAGGTGATGCCTTTAAAATCGCTGGATTGTCTCACTCTGCATTCCTATACCCTCATTTATCAAGAATTACAAAGTAATACCTCAATTTAGCCAAATACGACAAAAAATGTATAATACTTGAAAGAAATTGAGACCAGCTACTAAATTATGTGCATATATACAGATTCAGAAGGAAATTTCAGTTGGTTTGCTACTGTAAATAACTCTTCATAAATACAAACAAAAACCATAAGAAAATAATGATAAGAGTGATAGCAGAAGATTGTGTAAAAGTTTATTGAAAAATAGATTGTTATGGATAATAACAGTGTTGATGTCAGAAATAAAATTAGAAACGGTTGGTTTAAAAATGTGATAAAACGGTTCCTTTAAATAAATAATATATAAGATGCCAAATGTGTGGATGTCAGTGTTGATATTGCTTTCTTCAAGTTCGTAATGATGAAGCAAGTACACTTCATTACATTTTTTTCAGTTTTTGTCATATTCCTTTCAGGTAAGTTATCTGATGTTACAGTTTAAATCATTGATGCTTTCGTAACAGTTTGAATTAAAGCCCGGTAACCTATTAAGAGTCTATCTCTGTATAAACTGTACAAAACTGTAGGTATCTTGTATTAAGTAAAATCAAGTGTCAGATATTTTAACGATCAAATAAGTAGGTAATAAAATAGCTATATAGATAGCACCTAATTATTTAGAATCTTTAATTATATAATAATAGCAAACATTTTATATAGTTTACTTTCTAAGGAAACAAGTGTTTTAAAATAATAAAAAAAATCTCCATTTTGCTCGATGTCGGTTGGTACTCTTTGGTATCAAATTAAAACATACGCTCAAAGTAGCATAGGTACGATTTTAACCAGACTCTATACTAATTAACGACTTCAGATAAAAAAGAGCTGAACGCAGCAAGTGCGTTATTCTAGCGAATTTTCATTAAAATGGTTTTGATGGAAAAAATACCATTTTTAATGAAAGCTATCAAATTTGGTGGGCAGCATAACCTTTAAAAGACTGAGGCTGGACACTGTGGTTGGAAACTGAAACAAAAAGCAGAATCACCCCAAAAACCACAAAAATAATAACAGAGAGTTATGTGCTAGATACGTATTTCGACAACGAAGTTGTCTTCATCAGTAGCTGTCGCTAAACTGTCGAAATACATATCTAGCGCATAACAAAAATTTTAAAAAATAACTTGAAAATTAGCAAACTACTTTCACTAAATCTGGACTTTTTTACTGAAATTGGCCTAAGTAATTAGACAAATTGTATTTCTTACGAACATCTGCCTAAATTTTTTTCACCAGCTCATTTTTTTTTACAAAGCATATTAAACATTAATGATTCATTACCAAGTGTTCACAAAAATGTTACAAAAAAATATTTTTTATTTCTTCTACCATGGAGATCTAAATTTAGGTATAGAGTTTACTTTTCATAAGGTAAACCTACTTACAAAATTTGGCTACCATAAGTTTGTTATTTTCAGTAGTTTTTTTCTCCAAAAGAAAACTCAAAATTTCCAGAAAAACTCCTCCGAGAGTCCTGGCTAACGAATTATCGCAGCCGCTTACAAAAGGAAGGTACCTGCACAAATTTCATTAATATATATAAATATATATATATATATATATATATATATATATATATATATATATATATATATATATATATATATATATATAGTTAAGGTCCGTAATAGGAATTTCCTTAATTAAGATTGCAAAAAGGCCTAAATTGGCACTAAACTACAAAGTGTGACACATCGCTGAATTTGGAATAAAAAGCGCTTTTAGAATATGATATTAGAAATTGAGGGCCGTATTTAAAAAAAAAGTTGATGATGGTCCCGCAAAGACGAAAGGTCGGATTCAAAAATTAGCAATTCTAAGTTAAATAAAATGAAAAGTTGCTGTGGAAAAGTGCCATCGGCTTGGAGATCCCCATAGTGGCCCTCCTTATCTTGAACACACACTATATATATATATATATATATATATATATATATATATATATATATATATATATATATATATATATATATATAAACTCTTTAACTGACCTTGGATTTTGGTTCTAGGGGCCATTACTCGCGCTCATGTGAAGAAATTTTTCAAAATAGATACCGCTCTATTAGTGAATTTTCTTAATTAAAATTAGTTTATTAGCGAAAGGTATTATTTACAACATAAAAAACTTATCTACGTCACAAAAAAAAAACAAAACAAACTACAACACTACAAATAATTACAGTATGAGCTTATTTTCAAAGATTTGCTATATGGATTGCTCTAAGGTACGCTATTGTATTGTTAAAGGAGCATTTCGGTCCAAGAGCTTGTTCAATTGTAGAGGGAATTCCACGAATAAGTCTTACTTTGTCGAAAAGTGGACACTCTACCAAAAAATGTGTTGCATTTTCCAAATTAAGCTTGAGAAGAACTCGTATTGGATATGAGATTATTAATATGTAATTTGGCAATACTTGTACATGGTCTAACATTAACCCAAGCTATCTCAATAATCTCAATGGTTGGTTTTTAAGAGCTGGGCCAAAGTTGCCCCAATTCAAGTTAACTTTAGCCCAAAAATAAACAACAAATAAAAAAAAGTTAAAAGTTAGTACTCTAACAATGGTTTATATTGCAGTTAAATATGTTTAAAATAATATAAACCACTTACCATATCAAATTTCAATTGGTTTACAACTACTACTTGCTTTTTCTGTAAAATAAACATGAAAATGGGACAAAGTTACACCAGTTGACGGTATGCCGTTTGAATACCAACATAAAGATTTTTTTGAAAGGTAAAAATTGTTTAATAAACGTTTTACTAAATATGTAGGTCATAAGATTATGGCGATTAACTAAAATTTTGTTTTCAAAAATATTGTGTTTTCTATTGTAATAACTTTTTAATACTTTCGTAAAGATAAACAGTCAACAACTTGAACAAGTAGAAATGTTCACGTACCTTTGGACGATTATTAGGAACAATCGTAAATGTAACAGAGAAATAAGAAGGAGGCTTTCGATGGAACATCAAGCGTTTAATAGTCAAAATACTCTTCTCACTTATAATCATTTCAACTTTGACCCGAGCTGGAGGTTCATCAAGTCATAAGTATAAAGTGTTGTAATGTATGTGACAAACAGCTAAACGTTGAATAAGTAAGATATTAATAGAATAGAAACGAAAGGATCAGGCCTCGTCTAACCTGTAACCCACGATTCATTATAAACAATACAAAAATGTAAACAAACAAAAGGTTTACGAAATTTTATTACATGGTGTAAGTTTGTTCTTGGGTTTGTTAGAGACACAATTTAGTCACAGGTGTAATACCTAATTAATAACTCAATATCAAAACATTCTAAAACCTTCACGTTCAATTTTTCTGAAATTTCAGCATCCTAAAGATAAAGATACATACTCCTCTCCTTTAACTTTCCTTTTTGTATAAACTTCCTTACCTAGTGCGTTATTTTAATATACAACTCCAGTTATTTCTATAGATTTAAACCTTAACTGTCATAGCCGAACGCATGTAAAAGCTTTCTACTACTAATTACGCCTATTTTATTAACTTTCTTTGGCGATACTAAATGTTTACTAATTGTAAAGTGATTAGTAATTTCTGTTATGCTATTATTTATACATGGATTACTTTATTAGTAAGTATTTATGAAGAAGTCATTGCATGATAAAACTAATCACTTTGACAGTTAAATTATATTTTAGATTCTTATTTTTATTATATCATATTATTATCTAGTTTTGAAAACATAGTTTACTGTTTAAATATGGAATTTTTTTAAGCCCACTCGTGTCGTTTATCGTAAAATTGTTATGCAAGAATAGGTAGTAAATTGTGATTAAAATAACATTTGACCCCTTACATTATCTGCCTAAATTTATCTGAAGAAAATATAATAATTCTTTTATGCTAATAGTCTATTGATTTAGAAATATTTGATGCAGTAGAATCTCGTTCTCTCCAGTCTCCTCCATCCGAGCTTCTGCCTAATTCGAGCAGTACCGTGAACCCTCGTATTCCGTTTCATTCTTGCAAAATTTGTTAGTTCATTAATTGTTGTTGACCTTACTTGGTGAAACCGTTCCCTACTTAATACAGACGTAGATACTTTTTCTCTGGCTTCATAATTGCTTATTTTCTTCTCTGTAACCATCTTCCCGTTTTTCTATACTATTGTTAGCTTTTTCTTTTAAAGTAAATCTCATGTCTGCATAAAGGTTATTCATTCAGTGAAGATTGGAACCTGTGACGAGTACTGATAAGAAAAACATGGAGAACCCACTTCATCACAATACAGTTTTCAACAACTGTAACAAAATTAGCGTCATCAGAGGGATGAATAAACAGTTTATTCATCCCTCTGATGACGCTAACTTCGTTAGCAAAATGATCGTTAAGTTAGAAAACTGTAATGTGATGAATTGGATTCTACAAATTCTCTAAGGTTATTAATACATTTCACAGATTTAACCATTAGAAAGTTAGAAAATAATTTACTTGACGTTTCAATATACAGGACACCTACTTACACACACACAACTATATCATACGATTCATGTCACCCTTTTCCACAAAAGCTCTCAGCCTACCAATCAACGCATTTTCAATACCTGTGGACTGAAAGCAATTTTGAAAAAGATATCTCGATAATCAAGGAAATAGAATTTAATAATGGTTACTCTACTAAAATAATAGATACGATGGTAGAGAGCAAAGAATGTAAATTAGCACTTACTTTAATTTACCCCAATATAAGAAACAAAAAAGAAAACAAATATGTTTCGTTGACTTATTTTAGAAACATTTCAGAAACATTTCAAAAATTTTAAATACCAGTACCAGTGGTTTTTAAGTCTTACAGCACCACGCGTGGTTTGCTACTTAACGCGAAAGAAAAAAGCCTGGACGCAGCAAGTGCGTTATGGTAGTGAATTTTTATAGAAATTATCTGGCACAAAATATTGTATTATAACTTTTTTTTCTTGTAACATAGAAATCTCAATTTTGGCGTATAGATTACATTTTATATCGTAAACTCACCTACAAAATTTGGTTATCATAGTTTTTTATTTTTTGAGATAAACATTTTTTTTTAATGAAAACTCAAAATTTTTCCGGAAAACCTCGTCTGATTTTCTTGAATAACGAACTTGTCCAAGCCATTTACAAAAAGAAGGTACATGCCAAATGTTATCAAAATCGGCCCATTATTTTTTGAGTTATCGGTGTGATACACACACACACACACACACACACATATATATATATATATATATATATATATATATATATATATATATATATATATATATATATATATATATATATATATAAATTGAAACTTACCTCGGATATGGGTTCTAAGGGTCCTAGTTCGCGCTCATTTGCAAAAATTTTTTCCAAATTCAGAAGTCGAAATCTCCCCATAAGTGATTTTTTCTTCGAAAATTCACTAAAAGATGTTTCTCGACAAAAGCTGGAATTTATAATATAACTTGTACACATTGTAACGCTAAATCGGTCAAACTTCTAAGAGTTTTAATATTGGATTCAAAGAACATATTTTTGCACTTATAAATAACCAGGTTAAAAAATGTACCTTTGAGAAGTATATTACCGTAATCGTAATATATTTGGCACAGAAATTATACAGTGCGTCATGCAAATAAGCTTAGCCTGTGCTTGTAGGAGACACAATTTAACATAAAAAACAGGTCCACATATTTAGGTCAAAATGCTTTCGAGCTGTCACTTTCAATTTTCTTGCAATTCCAGCTACATAAAACACGTCAATATATCATTTACCAACATTTCTTAGTCACGTCATATGCATCCTACATTTCAGTCAAAAGTCTGCTTTATCTTTTGTTAAAACACTGCCAAAATTGATATAACATCTTTACAATAAATTTTGATATGTTTATGCAACCAGAACATTTTTGTACTGACAAGCGCTAACTTGACTTCTGTGAAGCTGCAAAAATTAAAAACTAAAACATACAACAACTGTCTTGTTTTAAATAAGTAGATGGATTTGATGGATTCCCCTTTCTAGGAAGTACTTCCATTAATTTAAACAAATCAAACAGAGTACATCTAACTATATGAAAAAAAACTCGGGACGCAGCAAGTGCGTTATGGTAGTGAATTTTTATTAAATGCTTCAAATTTAAATAACTCAATTTTCTATAAACTTAGAGAGTTTAATTTTAATACGTAGTAAGGTTTTTCCTAAGGCAAGATATCCACAAAATTTCATTAAAATAACTTTGTAATTTTCGGAGAAAAACATTTTTTTCGAAAGAAAATTTAAAATTTGAATAACTCAATTTTCTCTAAACTTAGAAAGTTGAATTTTAGTACGTAGTAAGGTTGAGGCAACATATATAGTAAATTTCATTAAAACAGCTTTGTTACTTTCGGAGAAAAAAATTTTTTCGAAAGAAAACTCAAAATTTTCCCGGAAAACCCCGTCCGATTTTCCTGGCCAACGAACTCATCCAAGCCATTAATAAAAGAAAGGCACTTGCCGAGTTTCATCTAAATCGGTTAATTATTTTTTGAGTTATCAGACGGATACATACATATATATATATATATATATATATATATATATATATATATATATATATATATATATATAAACTCTTTAACTGACCTTGGATTTTGGTTCTAGGGGCCATTACTCGCGCTCATGTGAAGAAATTTTTCAAAATAGATACCGCTCTATTAGTGAATTTTCTTAATTAAAATTAGTTTATTAGCGAAAGGTATTATTTACAACATAAAAAACTTATCTACGTCACAAAAAAAAAAACAAAACAAACTACAACACTACAAATAATTACAGTATGAGCTTATTTTCAAAGATTTGCTATATGGATTGCTCTAAGGTACGCTATTGTATTGTTAAAGGAGCATTTCGGTCCAAGAGCTTGTTCAATTGTAGAGGGAATTCCACGAATAAGTCTTACTTTGTCGAAAAGTGGACACTCTACCAAAAAATGTGTTGCATTTTCCAAATTAAGCTTGAGAGTTTATATATATATATATATATATATATATATATATATATATATATATATATATATATATATATGTATGTATCCGTCTGATAACTCAAAAAATAATTAACCGATTTAGATGAAACTCGGCAAGTGCCTTTCTTTTATTAATGGCTTGGATGAGTTCGTTGGCCAGGAAAATCTGACGGGGTTTTCCGGGAAAATTTTGAGTTTTCTTTCAAAAAAAAATTTTTTTTCCGAAAATTTCGATAAAATTCGGTCTACATATTGCTTTGGGAAATACCTAACTATGTGCCAAAATTCAGCTTTCTAGGGTTACAGAAAATTGAGCTATTCAAATTTGAAACATTTATGTTTAAATCATAAGTATGTGGTTGCTGTTGGTTAGTCAATGCTTCTCTTATTGACTCATGAAATTCATTTTTAAGTTTCCGAGAAATGTCAATAATACTGAATTCACTGATTGTTAATCATTGGAAGCATTTACGATTATATATAACCCTACTGTAATTTAATATCATTTATCACCTCTGTAGTATAATTATTTTTTTCCTTACAACTCGCAGCGTTTTTAGTCAATTGTTGTTATTAATAGTCAATAGTTTCTTTCCGAATACACACAGCTTCCATTGTCTTCTGCTTCTGCCGCTGTTACAGTCCTTTTATTTAGAGGTAGAGTTGTAACCACTCATACAGCCAGTGTTTTTTAACCACGTGGCTGGGGGACTGACCGAATTCATTCCCAGTTGCTGTTGATTTACTCATATTCTCTTAATATTTTTGAAGATGTGGTGTCTACTTCATTCCAAGTCACTATTAACCGACTATTTATGAAATCAAATAAGTAAATTAAATCGATTGTCATAAAATATGTAGTGTATTAAGACAAGAGAAAAAGAAATAAAACATATATAACTGTGCACATTTTGATTATATTTTAGGGTGCTTGAGAGAGGTATTGTCACAGCATAATATCTTATTAAAGTTCATTTGTAAATAGGTTTAATTTTTATATGTTTATATATATATATATATATATATATATATATATATATATATATATATATATATATATATATATATATATATATATATATGATAACTCAAAAAATAATTAACCGATTTCGATGAAACTTGGCAAGTGCCTGTCTTTTATTAATGGCTTGGATGAGTTCGTTATCCAGAAAAATCAGACGGGGTTTTCCGGAAAAATTTTGAGTTTTCTTTCGAAAAAATTTTTTTCTCCGAAAGTAACAAAGCTGTTTTAATGAAATTTACTATATATGTTGCCTCAACCTTACTACGTACTAAAATTCAACTTTCTAAGTTTAGAGAAAATTGAGTTATTCAAATTTTAAATTTTCTTTCGAAAAAAATGTTTTTCTCCGAAAATTACAAAGTTATTTTAATGAAATTTTGTGGATATCTTGCCTTAGGAAAAACCTTACTACGTATTAAAATTAAACTCTCTAAGTTTATAGAAAATTGAGTTATTTAAATTTGAAGCATTTAATAAAAATTCACTACCATAACGCACTTGCTGCGTCCCGAGTTTTTTTTCATATAGTTAGATGTACTCTGTTTGATTTGTTTAAATTAATGGAAGTACTTCCTAGAAAGGGGAATCCATCAAATCCATCTACTTATTTAAAACAAGACAGTTGTTGTATGTTTTACATACATATATATATATATATATATATATATATATATATATATATATATATATATATATATATATATATATATATATATATATATATATATATATAACATATAAAAATTCAAACTGACCCCGGATATGGGCTCTAGGGGTCCTAATTCACGCTCATTTGAAATAATTTTTGCAAAGTCTCACCATCGATACCCCTCTATTAGTGAATTTTTTTAATAAAAATTCACTAATAGTTGATGTGTATCGCTATTTTCGTTATATAAAACCTGTTTCTATTGCTGTTACTGTTAATCTGTTCTTTATTATTGTAATTGTTGTTATGGTTATTATTATAAGGAAACTTTATTATAATGTTATATATTGACATACACCACATTGACATTTTGGAGATATTATCTGTAATTTTATTTATCTATTTATTTATTTTCTTTAGGAAGAATATATATATATATATATATATATATATATATATATATATATATATATATATATATATATGTATATATATATATATATATATATATATATATATATATATATATATATATATATATATATATATATATATATATATATATATATATATATATATATATATATATATATATATATATATATATATATATATAGCTTTTATGAACATATAGAGTAACTACATGATAAACGGCAGAGTTCACACAATTTTATATGCTCTGACATCTTGCAATGATGATGATGTAATTTCCATTGTTTATATTTTTATCTACCATTTACTTAAATAGCATAGCAGTGCAGATAACGTCATCTGTCTTTGTTGAACATTGTAGATATTGCATTACAAAATCCGAAGTGATGTCAAGGATTATTTAAATATTAATTTCAAATAACTTTATTTTCCTTTGATCAAAAGACTTGAAAACTGGTACACAATCCCGTCTGCCTTAAGTTGTACATTTTCGTTTCAATCACTTAAACAATTTGAGATATATTGCGTTTTAAAAAATTTTTTTTAAATTTTTGTTAAGAAAAATTGGTCGTAAATATATGATTAACGAACTCATCCAAGCCATTAACAATATAAGGGTAACTCCTAAATTTGGTTCAAATCAGTAAAGGATTTTTTGAGTCATCGGTTAGATATATATATATATCGTTATATATATATATATATATATATATATATATATATATATATATATATATATATATATATATATATATATATATATATATATATATTCATGGAAGTGGGTTCCAGGGGCTCTAATTCGCGCTCATTTGAAGAAATTTTTCGTACGTTTAACCATCGCTACCGATTTTCTTAATGAAAATTTACTAAAAATATAAGATTCGAAACAAATATTGTTTATTTGTAGTAGATACATTTATAAAATAATTGTTGCTAAAAGTTTGTTTCGTATATTTCCGTCATTTTGGGTTTAAAATGTCTTTACTCAGTTCAGCGTTTCTCAAATTTTCAGCATTTGTCCAATTTTTTATTTATAGACCCCCCCCCTATTACGCCCTCCAGAGCGACCACTCTCGCGAGTTCGCGAAAAGTTCCGATTAGTTTCGAACATGCTAGAACACCTGCGTGGTGTGTATAGATGCTTCATCTCGTTCAGTTCCAGCCAGTCTCAGTCGAGTCGATACTTCTACCGTGAATGTGTATGTTGTCAATTGCGAGTTAACTGCCATTCACGGTATTCGAGTAGCAGTAGCTTTATACAGTGTATACAGAAGCATGATATATTTTTAAGTGGGCATAAGCGAGGATTTGACGATAGTCAATTATCAACAAGTGCACAGACGAGATATTCTCAGGAATATTAAAGTTGAGTTTACCAGCACTGAAGTAAATGAAGAAGAAATGCCCTTGTATGTCATTTGCTCAAAAAGTTTGGCAGTAGACAGCATGAAACCTAATAAGCTTGAACTACATTTGGAAACGCTTCATAGTAAGTAGTTTTGCAATCTCTGAGAATTTTTCGAATTCCAATTAAAATCAAATCAAAATTTATGAAAAAAAAAAAAACTTTGGCTGTGAATGTAAAAGCTTCACTTGCCTCTTACAAAGTTTCATACCAAATATCCAGATGTAAAAACCTCACACCATTGGTAAATACCTTATTCTTGGAGATAATTTTGCCAAACAATTGAAGTCCATACCTCCATCAAATGATACTGTTGGTTGTTCAATTCGTGATATAGCTGAAGATGTACAGCATCGTTTTTTTGGGGGAGTTCGTGACAATTCTTTTTTTCAATTCAGCCTGATGAGGCAACAAATAGCAATAAATATGCTAATTTAATTGCCTATGTTCGATTTTGTGATGGTATGCCAGCAGTAGAAGAACTACTATTCTGCAAACCAAGAGCGCACAAAGCAACGGCACTTGCATAATTTGCTATCTTAAATGATTTTCTAAACGAGGCACACATAGAGTAGAAAATTTGCGTCGGAATATGCACCGATGGTGCTTGTACAGTTTCTGGAGGATTCCAAAGTATACAAGCAATTGTGAAACAAAAATCTCCACAGTGCATTTGAACACATTAAATGGCCCACAGAGACGCTCTGGCTTCCAAGGAAATGAATCCTGGTCTGAATATTGTGCTAACGACGGTGGTAACCGTAGTAACATATATAATAATGAGACCCTTAAAATCAAGAGTCTTTTCTGCACTTTGTAAAGACATGAGTGCAGTAGTATATTCAGCGTTACTTGTTTATTGTGAGGCAAGATGGTTATCACCTGGGACATTTTTTGCAACGTGTTAATGAACTAAGAGACGAAATCGTCATTTTTCTAGGAGAGGAAAACCGATCGAAAGCCGAGAATTTTCTATATCTTGGTTTGTGATAAAAGTGAGCTACTTGGTCGACATATTCGAAAAAATAAACACCTTAAATCTTCAACTCCAAAGAGCAAGCACATATATGTTGGATACGAGTGATAAAGTTAATGCGGTTTGTAGAAAACTGGAATTATTGAGCAGAGATGTAAAGCAAAAAACCTAGAAATCTTTGCAAATGTGGGTAAATGTTAAAACTTACAAGGCTGAAGAACAACATGCGGAGTTGTTTTTGTAACCATTGAAAATCATTTAGCTATGCTAGCAAAGAAATTTTAAAAGTATTTTCTTGCTAACATCAACTTGATAGCAAGTTACGAGTGGGTTAGGGGATCCATTTCAAAATACTCCCTTTCAACTGCCGAAGAAGGAATCTTTGAATTTTGGGCAGGTTTGGGTGATGAGTTTGCTGGACTGAAACAATAACATTTCAACCATTTTCAACATTCTACCTATGCTAAACCAGATTTTCTGCGAACGCTGCTTTGAAGACAAAATATATATCTCAGATAAATATAAAGAAACAGCTTAGAGTGTTATTTTCTAATATTAAAACTTCTTCAAGTTATGAGTGGGTTAGGGGATCCATTTCAAAATACTCCCTTTCAACTGTCGAAGAAGGAATCTTTGAATTTTGGGCAGGTTTGGGTGATGAGTTTGCTGGACTGAAACAATAACATTTCAACCATTTTCAACATTCTACCTATGCTAAACCAGATTTTCTGCGAACGCTGCTTTGAAGACAAAATATATATCTCAGATAAATATAAAGAAACAGCTTAGAGTGTTATTTTCTAATATTAAAACTTCTTCAAGTTACGAGTGGGTTAGGGGATCCATTTCAAAATACTCCCTTTCAACTGCCGAAGAAGGAATCTTTGAATTTTGGGCAGGTTTGGGTGATGAGTTTGCTGGACTGAAACAATAACATTTTAACCATTTTCAACATTCTACCTATGCTAAACCAGATTTTCTGCGAACGCTGCTTTGAAGACAAAATATATATCTCAGATAAATATAAAGAAACAGCTTAGAGTGTTATTTTCTAATATTAAAACTTCTTCAAGTTACGAGTGGGTTAGGGGATCCATTTCAAAATACTCCCTTTCAACTGCCGAAGAAGGAATCTTTGAATTTTGGGCAGGTTTGGGTGATGAGTTTGCTGGACTGAAACAATAACATTTCAACCATTTTCAACATTCTACCTATGCTAAACCAGATTTTCTGCGAACGCTGCTTTGAAGACAATATATATATATATATATATATATATATATATATATATATATATATATATATATATATATATATATATATATATATATATATATCAGATAAATATAAAAAAACAGCTTAGAGTGTTATTTTCTAATATTAAAACTTCTTTCGGAAAACTTTGCTCTGCAAGACAGGCCGAAGGAAGTCACTAATAATTGTTATTCTTGTTTTAAATTTATTATCGCTAAGTTAATTATTAAATACACTGTGCAGTATTGATACAATCTTATATAAGTGTATTCTCTTGCTTTTTTTCATAAAATTAAATAAAAATTCTACATAAGTAATTCTATTACTTTTTTTCAGTGAATTGAATACATATTTTAACAATATATTTTTTCTATATTTTTCTCAATATGATCGCGCCCTCCATTTATCACGCCCCCCTCCCTAGGGGTGCGCGCCCAACAATTTGAGATTCGCTGACTTGGTTCATCGTATTTCACTCGTCGAAACCCTTCATTTGATACCTATATTGAGGGGGTTATACAGGAAAAGGCAATTTTTTATCTTAGGGCTTTCGGCATATTTGGTTTAGAACGACATCACATAGTTTATCGTATTTTAATCGCCAAACCCGCTTATTTCATGCCTATGTCAAGAGGGTCGTAAAAAAGGTAATTCGCCATTTTGGGGCTTTCTCCATGTTGGGATTAGAGTGATATAGTTTCTCATATTTGGCTCATCAAACCCTTTCATTTGATACCCAGGTCAGGTCAGGTCAAGAGGGTTGTGAAGAAAAAGGTAATCCTCCATCTTAGGGTGTCCGCCATATTGGGTTTAGAACAATATTACGTATATTGTATTGCATTATCAGCAGACTTATACACGGCTGCCAAATTTCAAAGCTTCAGGTTAATTAGACTTAGTCTAACTTTTGAACCTAAAATTTGTCTCGGAAAACAACAATTATTGAATAGAAGAAAGTGAGCCAATAAATGCGCCGTAAAAAGTTAAAACAGGGTAAAAAATCTTATGTGAGTCACTCTGTAAACGTTATTTAGTAAGTCCACATCTTATAAGTATAATTTTGAGTACTCAATTATTCACAATACAGTTTTAAGACTTGACGATCGTTTTGCTAACAAAGTCAGCGTCACCAGAGGAGTGAATAAACTGATGACGCTAACTTTGTTAGCGAAACGATCGCCAGGTCTGAAAACTGTATTGTGATGAATTGGGTTACCTAAATTTTACTTAGCAGTGCTCATTACAGGTACCAATCTTTACTTCTTGAAGATTTTTAGTAATTACTCTTTCTTTATTGATGAAACATTCAGTTAATTAGAAAAGAAGGTTATTTCACATTAATGTTCGATATTAGTGACCAAATTATGCCTCGGTGGGTATCGCACGATATTAAATTTAAATTAAAACTAAAATTAACCTGCTATAAAATCTATATATTGACAGAAAATCATTAGCAGACGGGCTATTGTGTGGTTTCAGACTTACAGGTAACACTACGAAAATGAAGACCATCTTGAGTTATATTGTGATAATCTGCATGCTTGTCTGCTATAATAGTGGTAAGTTTTGTTTTACTATTGTGTTTCCCTCTGTGAAGGTTTGAACCTATGATGGGTACTCATATGTACGAGGTGTGTACGATAAATATAATTCCTTCATAACTGCTTTGTTAATAGACGTGTCGAAAATATTAAAACACAATCGGACCCGACAAACGTTGTCCTGTCCACTTTTTAATATGTACCTCAAACGACATTTGCGCATGTAGCGAAATAAATCGGAGAAAAGTCTGGACGCAACAAGTGCGTTATGGTAGCGAATTTTCATAGAATTCTTTTTAATATTAAATAGTCTTTTTAAAGAAAGACATGAAATTTAATAGATAGTGTAACCTTTATAGTAGAAACAATGTACCGTATTTCATCAAGCTAACTTTTCGTTTGACAAAGTACACAAATTTTCCGAAAATAAATTTCAAATTTTCCCACAAAAAACTAGTCCGGCTTTCCTGACCCACGAACTTAGCCACGTAATTTATACAAAAGCTACACCAGCCAAGATATAATTATCCACAGAAAGCTTTTTGACACAAATTTAAGCAACGTTTACATAAAGATTTGTAATCAATCTGTTTCATGAAAATTTGCCATTTTTTTTTACAAAGATTAGCTACCTAATTTGAGAGCGCCTGTATATGGCATCTCGATTTTCTTGACGAATAACATAATTGAAATCCTCCCTAAATGCGTTATTTTTATGTCACTCCGATTTCCATAAATAACTATAATGATTCCCAGTTCTTTGTGAATCTGCTTATTTCTAATAAATCAAGCAGCGCTTATTAATAATCGAAGCCGCTTATTTTGGAGTCGTTGAATTTCCATAATATTGGTCTTTGATGTACTTACTTCGCATGGGTAGGTTACTAGTGGTCTTATGGTTTATATGGTAATACAGTGCGCTTGATTCTCAGAGCTGATTTTGAGTTTAAATGCGGATACAATTGAGCTAATCTAACGTGTCCCTGATTTACTTCATTATTTATATGTGGGGTCTTTCTGAGCTTTGTATCTAATAACACTTGAAGGTATTTTACAACTTTATTGTGAGCTTTGCGTTGTACTGCTTCTTCATTTACTGTTATATTTGATACTTGTTTAAAATGCGCAAGGACAAATATTTTTGCGTGACACTCATGGATATTTATATTTATACTCCAGTTTTCGCACAATTTGAAAATTACATTTGATTATGCTTCACAGTTTTTATTAGGTTTTCATATTAAGTTATTATAACTATATTGTCTGCGTATAGGGCCAGCTCAGTATATTTGGGTATACTGTCATATTTATATCCATATATATATATATATATATATATATATATATATATATATATATATATATATATATATATATATATATATATATATATATATATATATATATAATACACAGGGGGGCCCATTGAAAACGAGCTGGCAGCCATGACTGCAAGAGGGGGACAACTTTTGCTGCGAAAAGTATAGCCCAAACTTTACTCTCCTAAGAGGGGGTGTCATGCCTCAATTTTTTTGAAACGGGAATAGGGGTCATGTGATAGCTCGTTGAAAAGAGCTTTTGATTTATTATTCATTCTTTTTTATTTTTGAAGTTCGGTCTATTCATTTAGAAGATATGGATCTTTGAACCAAAGTTTTAAGGAAAAAAAATCAATTTTCACCAAATCATCCCCCATTCACCCACTACCCCCACGAGCGATTTTAATTCGTTTCCAAATCATGTTTTCTATATGTTTTCACACTTTTCATGACGTTTAACCAAAAAAAATTGAAATTTTTGTCGCCGATACCATACTTCCACATGTGACAATGTGGAAGTAAAAACGATTGCTTATGCTTGTAGGTATTTTTTTAATTCACGAAATTAATTTGTAATAAATCCTTTCTTCAGTCACTAAATTACGTAACAGACAAACCATATATAAATACTAGTAAAGCTTCGGACACAGCAAGTGCGTTATGGTAGCGCATTTTCATAACCATTTTATTAAGATTTTAATAACTTAATTTTCTTTTAACCTAGCAAACCCAATTTTGCCTGTAGCAACACGTTTATAAGTTAAATATGTGTACCAAAATTTATCAAATCATTTTTATTATTATTTTATTTATTATTATCATTTTCATATTTTACAATTATTATACAATGTATAGATACAAATATGTAAAATACTTGTGCTTGTACTTGCTAAACAATTTAAACTGGAAGCAACTAACACCTAAACGCAGAATATTTGGCAGGTTCACAAATTAATTTTGACATTTTGAAATCCATAACCTGCAATTTTAATCCAACTAACTTTTTTTTTGAAAAATATTTTTGGGATTTTTTTGAAACATTTTTATAAAAATTTGCTACTTTGTCATCACTTGCTCTGTCCAGAGTTATTTTTCTACTGTGGTATATTACACGATTAATAATATAATAGGAAATTACAGCTGATTGATGTTTACTTTTTATTTTTTACAGTCGCCATAGGAATCGAAGAAAAATTTAAGAAGGACATATTCAACATATTGACTGGCGTAACTATCGACACTCGAGATGCTAAGGGTTCTCCGGTAGTTCCGGAAAACATAACATATTACTATTTTACAAAAGAGAACCCATCGGAGTTCGTAACTGTTAGTCCTCAAAATATTGAACCCATCAATGACCCATCTGCACACTACGTCTTCATTATTCACGGATGGACAGAGAACAGAGAAGTAGGGTGGTACGAAGATATGAAAAACGCTTTCCTCAACAGACAAGATGAGAAATACAATGTTATACAAGTGGACTGGAGCGCGCCTGCCAACGAATTATATTCCATCTCGGCCACCAATACTAAAGACGTTGGTATGTATTATATATTAATTACTTTCATTGCAAAATCAGCTAACATTTATTTATTTATTTAAATACAAAACAGAACACATTTCCAATATAGAATATTATTGAGAAAAAAATTTACCTATACTCATAGTCCATTAAGAACTAATAAATGTATGAATTAGCCCTAGAATAGTCATTGACAAATAACAACTAACCATCTAACCAAAATCTATAAAAGTAATTATTTAAAATAAACATTTAATGAAACATTCATATAACTATAGTAACTTCAATAAAGTAGTGATGTCAAATAATTGTACGTGAGACCAAGCTTAAAATAGAGTACACTGAATCACTTATATCACAATTTTGACTTATGTTGTTTTTTCTTTTTTAATTTAATATTATTGGCTGCGGCATCTCAGGCCATTAGCACATTTTTTCCATCATTCAATATTTTTTTAAATTTTCCAGACAGAGTCAAATTGGCTCGCCCGGGAATCGAACCCGGGACCTCTCGCTTAGCAGGCTGGCACCTAGCCACCTGCGCCACGAGGGCGTCCCTTATGTTGTTAAAGTTAGACGTTATAAAGTAAAAAAAAGAAAATCACTAAGCATGAGACTGGACTCATCTAGCAGACAATAGAAGAAACAGGAGGATCAGCCTTGAGGTGAGGATGCAAATCTGAGCCAATATGTCAGAAGTGTCAATCTTATCATGCCAAATACCGGAAAGGGACTTAAAAAAATAATAGTTCTGCGGCCAAGGAGATAGGTTTCATTTACATGTACTATAAGACTCTCTTCAGATGCACCTCTTGCAGGATAAACTCCAAAGATAATTAATAAATATTTGATTTATTCTTTCTAGTGAGAACATATGGCACCTATAATAAGGAGTAGCCAAGGTACCAATATCTAAACAGCATAAAATTTAGCTTTTAGAGCCTGTGCATTTGTAAAATGGGTGCAATTTATAATAAGGACACCCAACATACGTAAGGCAGAAAGGACAGGATTTAAAATGTGGCCATTAAAAGATAGCCGAGGATCAAATATAACCCTCTAGTTGGCAATAGTGGCACTACATCGTGAAAAATTAGTTGCAGAATAGGTGTAGTTATAGCCAAGATACTGCCTTCTTTCTGGTAAATGGCATGATATTCATGTCCAGATAATTGCTTTCACACCATGTATGTACTTTAGCTAGTTCAACTAGGGCGTAATGCAATCATCAGCCAGAGAATAAATCCGCGTATATATCGTTAGATCATGGGAAAGAGCAGACCCCCCCCACCCCAAAGTCTGTATAAATTACTTCGACTTGGCATTGTTCTTTAAAACCATTGGAATTCTATTGGTATCACAATGATGTCGGTAAAAGTGGAACGTTTTGGTACAAAACCATTCTGAATCGAATATATGTAACATTGGATCGAAGTATTGATAAATCTATACATGGCCATTCAGGTAACAACTTCGTTAGAATATTTTTGATTTCCCGAAATAGTATTATAATAGTATTATAAACATCACAAAATAATGCTTGAAGTCAACAATGCGTTTATCAATTTTCAACCGTTCAAATGTATCGGTAGTCAGCAGACAAGCAGTTGAACTCAGTCCATAATAAGGAATGGCTAGGATCTTCAAAAACCGGTCCACAAGAGAGAGCTGCGGAGGCCTTTGCAGCCAGCAATTCTTTAGCCAAAATGGTTCAGCAACCTAATTGCTTTCCTCGCATCCCAACACACAGCTCAAATCCCTTGGATCTTCTTCTTACTACAAATCCTGAATGCTATAAGACCACTTGGTCGCTCAGACCACGGCATGGTTACTGCTTCCTGCGCAATGCAACCCGAGGTCACACAGTCATCACACCCACGTATAGTTTGACACTACAACTCCGAGAACTGGGCCGAAATGCGGGATTACTTTTCCTCATTTCCATGGGCGTCTGTCTGCTTCTCTCACCCTGACCCCTCTGATATCTCACAAAAGTCACCGAAATTATCCAAGCTGGCACGGAATTATTATTCCACGTACAAAGA
Organism: Tillus elongatus; assembly: GCA_964006375.1. NCBI lineage: Eukaryota > Metazoa > Arthropoda > Insecta > Coleoptera > Cleridae > Tillus > Tillus elongatus. The sequence continues at coordinate 114,584,023 of OZ023264.1, forward strand.
AAACCTCTTCAGCCACTCAAAAGCTCTGGTTCTCTAAATCCTGTGCCAAGGCCAGACTTGAAAAGGTCCAAGCTCTACACAATCCCAGTCAAGAAAACCGTCAAGCATTTAAGGACGCAAGAAACCGCTATGTCCGCATAATTTCTGAGGCAAAAAAACTCGTTTGATAACCACATCAAAAACAAAGTCCTCACAGGCTCCAAAGGCAGCAAACCCTTCTCAACTCTTGCTAAATATATTGGAAATAGTTTATGCAAGAGCACGTTTCCACCACTTGTTTCAGGGGATCAAATTGTTTCTACCGCCCTGGGCAAGGCTGAACTTTTTGCCTCGTTGTTCGCCGGCAATTCTACTCTTAATCCACCTCCAAATGTTCAACCACCAACAGTCCCCAATGGCGCGCATATAATGACGGATATCATTTTCAAAATTAAATGGTACGAAAAATGCGCACCAGAACTTGATCCTGTCCTGACTCGTCTGTTTCAGACATCTTACATATTCCCTAGTAACTGGAAAACTGCTCGAGTACAACCCGTCCCCAAGAAAGGATCCAAATCGCTTCCTAGCAACAACTACATGCCTATTTCTCATCTTTCAGACGTCTCTAAAGTGATGGAAAAGTATATAAACACCGAGTTGCTAAAATTCCTTGAAAAACACAGTCTAATCCACGACAGGCAGTATGGATTCCGTCAGCGCCGATCAACTGCTGACCTCCTTTCCTTTGTCACCAATTATTGAAACAAGTCTATGGAACTACACGGTGAATCCCAGATTGTCGCTCTAGGCATATCCAAATCATTCGACCAGGTCTGGCACGCAGTCCTGCTTAATAAACTTCCGGCCTATGGCCTACCACTAAAACTCTGTACTTGGACAGCAAATTTCCTCTCCAACCGGAGCCTTTCTGTTGTCGTGGATGGCCATTCCTCTAAACTGTATCCAAATAATGAAGCAGTTCCTCAAGGCTCAGCTTTAGCCCCTACTTTGTTTCTTCTCCACATCAATGACCTCCTATCTAGCACATCCACCCCAGTTCACAGTTACGCGGACGACAGCACCCTCCATTCAAATATACAATATTCTGAGCCTGCTTCTTTAGCCCAATTAGATGAGGATCGCAGACTCATGGAGGGTTCTGTTTCCGTGGATCTCCAAAAAATATCACAATGAACAACCAAGTTATTCAATGTAATGAGTCCTTTTCACTTGTTGGCACTTCTGTAGATCGAAATCTCCATTGGCACCAACATGTCACATCAATTGCAGAATCGGCTGCTAAGAAATAAGTTTTCCTCTTCCGGGCTCGCAAATACTTTTTACCAGCTAATCTCTATACCTTATATACTTCACAAATAAGACCAAACCTCGAATACTGCTCCCACATCTGGGGTGCCGCTGCCGCTTCTACGCTGGCTATCCTGGACTCCGTTTAGAAGAGAGCTATACGTCTCATAGGTGACCCTACCCTAACCCAAAGGCTGTCATCCCTTGTCCACCGACGTGCCGTTGGTGACCTCTCTCTCTCTCTCTCTCTCTCTTTTATAGATATCGGCGCTGGCACTACTCAGAGGAGCTTTCTTCCATAGTTCCTCCACCTGCTGCCCCCAACAGATCTACCAGGGGAACAGAGCGAATGCACCCTTTTACTGTCCAGGTCACCAGACATGGAACATCTTGTTATGCCCGCTCTTTTGTCCCGAGAACTTCCAAGTTGTGGAATTCCTTGCCGGCACATGTTTTTCCTTGTCTCTTTCCTCCTTCTCGACACCCACGGTACGATAGTATTTAGGCTGTAAGCCCTCGTGGTGTGTTGTTGAAATATATAAAAACAGGTGCTGGAGCTTGGTAAATTCGGCCATTGTCTATCAGTGAATGATCTTAGATTAGATTATAAATTAGATTGAATGCGAGTGGGCTTGTTCAGGCTCCGCCCTGTGCCTTTAGGTCTATTGTGGCCCACATCTAATTGCTTAAATTGCACCGACCAAGTGCAGTTTACTACAAGAGTCGATTTTTAAAAATGTGAAAGTCGGTTTTAGCGCCCTCTGTTGAGGTGTACAGCCATCTGATTGCCCGTTTCGAAGTTAACAGTAAGATAGCCTTTCTCCGACCTTGTCTGCATCCGACATCCGTCAGTGCTTGACTCGAGGTACTATCATACGGAGTCCCGCTCCCGAGTAGCATCAAATCTAGGTCATTCGCCCGTTTCAAAACTCCATAGAGATGTAAGCCTACCTCCGGGTTTGTCTAAATCCAAGATATACTAGTATTTGACTTCAATTAGTCGCCTCTTACGGCAGGCATGAGGACGAGCATATCTTATCTACTACCTACTTCTTTTAGAATTTTTTATTTGTCTTTCTATTAATTACTCTTTCATTTAAAAAGTAAACAATAAATTGTCTTTTTCATGACTGGGTATGCAAATATAAGCGGTGTCGTAAAACTGTTTTTAAAGGTTCCATTCGCAACTCTCTTATTCTAATAGGACACCCACATATTATTATTTAAGAAAATGTAAAGCCTCTTAAAAAGATAATTTTTTTGGTATTTTATTATGATTAAGTTAGTAAGTATCTGGCATTTATTAACTAATTAAAATTATTTATATAATTACATTTATTTGGAAAATAAAATATAAATTCGTAGTGTCGGAAATAGGCATATGGACTTTTTAGACCCCTAGTTGAATTGCTGGTTACCTAGACCTCATGTTTAGTATATAATTTATAATAAATCATAAATATTTCTGTAATTTAATTTATTTGGAAACTAAAATATAAATTCCTAGTGTGACGTGGCAATGAGCATATAGAATTTCTACACTCTTAGTACAATTGCTGGTTCCCTACACTTTATGTTTAGTATGTAGATACTATGTATCTTCAAATGCCTTTTTAAGAAATTTTCATTGAAAAAATTCGTTTTTTGTGGTCACGTCTTTTGAACCTTCAAAACAATTGTTAAATAAGCGCAAATTAGACACCCTGTAATCCATGTTTAGTGCCCGTTAAGATTACGAGGGTTGCCGCAAAAGAAACTAGAGTTACTTTAGAAAATTCATTTATTTAATTTTTTACACAAAAAGCCTTCAATCATCTTCCAAGTACTCTCCACTGGAACTACTTGTCAACTCTTTTATTCCATTGTTCAAAAATATTTTTTTAATTCGTCTTCTGTGATGCCGTCAGTGTATCCATCGTTTGTTCCTTTCACATCAGCAACGCCAGCAAAACGTTTTTCTTTTATGTCACTTTTCATGCAGGGAAATACAAAAGATCGTAAGGGAAAGGTCGGGTCTTTTTTGGTCATAAATTGGCGCGCAAACAGGGCTCTGTGAACAGGGGCATTATCTTGGTGGAAAAACCAGTAGCGTGACTGCCACAAATCAGACCTCTTTCGCCGCAAACTGTTTTGCAATATTTTCAACACTTCCAGGTAGAAAAACTAGTTAACTGCCCGACTCTGTTCCCCAAATGGGCAGCTTTTCTCACATCGAAAATACAAATCAGAATTGTGAGGTTTGATTTCACTTGATTAGATTTTTCTGGGCAAGCCGAAATTGAAGTCTTCCGCTGGCTTGATTGCTGATTCATTTTAGGGTTGTAACTATAGCACCATGATTCATCACCTGTTATTACTATGAAAACAAAAGTTTGCATCATTTCGGGACTCTTCTTTCAAAGCACAACATGCTTTCACGCGATCTTGCTTTTGTTCAGCAGTTAAGGCACAAATTTGGCAACCACCCTTTTTATCCCCAAATCTTCCGTTAAAATTCTCAAGATTTTCAATAGCTCGAGGCGTTGAAGGAGAGAGCCGAATTGAGAATGAGATACATTGTATTATATTGTAAGATGTAATATGATCTCAGTGCAGTTATCAAGACAGCTCCAAATAACGCAAAATGTTATACTTACACAACTTACACAATTGTTAGTTGGTTGTATACACTCTCTATTTTATAACATTTTGTGATATTTGGAGCTGCCGTTACAACATACTATCTGGTTCTGCACCAGAATGGCGACCCTGTCGTACAGCTCACAACGTTCTAGGAGGCTGGCTACCATAGCCGTATTACTTTATAGGTATAATTAGTATACCGTACTGATGAGCTCTAATTAGAGCGAAGCCGGTCTGCGGTTCTAATTATGGTGAGAATATATCTAGTCTTACTTACATTTTATCGCTAAAAAAACTCATTTGCACTAATTTTTAACACAATATATCAAATTTTTCTCAGATATCAAGGAAAATTGAAATTAAATTTATATCTCCCATTTAAATACCGTATCTCTTTTAACTTTGATTTTTGGACTGGGTAACTTTAGGTAAACCGAAATTTTTTAATGCCAAGAATCCACTGCTGCTCTATGTATGGTTAGTTGAGGACCAGATTGTAGATTATAGTACCCATCAAATTTTAAGTTTCTTGCCTTAAGAAAAGTGGAGCTTTTTACTCAAATTGCCGGTTTTTAGACCATCGTTATAGACTTAACAAAGGGCCTCAAAGCCAGAGTTGTTTTTGGACGGCTCACGTATCGCAGTCGTTTAGACCATTTTAATCCTGTTGAATATTCATCCACTGATTTTATGTTGCTATGCCTGGATTGCTCTTGCTTTTAACATTATTAAATTAAAGGTGGTAAAAATGAGACACTTTACTCGATATGCGGAAGATGGTCTAAAAGCCGAAACATATCAAAATTAACAAATATTGCATAACAAAAATATATTGGTTGAAGCTAGGTCGATTTTTCCATTCTGGATTACTCTACATGCGCCACCTATTAAAATAAAGTTGCAGCGGTATTTTGTAAATGAATTTAGGTTAAAACATTATTAAATTGAAGGGTAAGGCACCTAATTGGGTATGTGGAAGATGACCTAAAGCCGAAACAGATCAAAATTAGCAAATATTACATAAAAAATATGTAATGTTCACCCACAAATTTTATGTTGCTATGCCTGGATTGCTCTCGCTTTTAACATTCTTAAATTGAAGGATATAAAAATGAGGTACTTTACTAGATATGCGGAAGATGGTCTAAAAGCCGAAACATATCAAAATAAACAAATATGGCATAACAAAAATATATTGGTTGAAGCTAGGTCGATTTTTCCATTCTTGATTACTCTATATGCGCCACCTATTACAATAAAGATGCAACGGTATTTTGTAAATATATTTAAGTTAAAACATTATTAAGATGAGGGGGTAAGGCACTTAATGAGGTATGTGGAAGATGACCTAAAGTCGAAACATATCAAAATTAGCAAATATTGCAAAAAAATGAACATATATAGCGGTTGAAGCCGTCCTGGTTTTTCCATTCCTGGTTACTCTATAAGCGCCATTTTGTAAACACGTATAATACATGTTACCTCCTTCAAACAAAAGCTTTAAGTACAAGAACGGTGGTATATTGTGATTGACTTCAGGTGGATAAAGATCTGCTCAATGGTGAGGTCACAATTGCCTATAACACCCTACCCTAAAGTAGCGAACTATCAGATTATCAAATTTATTAAGATTAGCAGCACTTTTTAGGAGGCTGACAGATTTGGATATCGTTTGATACTCACGTTCTCTTCCTTTGTTTGCTTCGCACTGCCCAAAGTCCTATATTTGTGAGCTCTCCAGACTAGTGCTAGGTTACATAGAAATTTAGTAATCTAGATAATAGTTAGTAAGAATAATTATTTGCGCTGATGCCAAAAGAAAGGAGAAGTTGGGGACGAGTTTCTCTTTAATTAAACAGATATTCTAATGTAACAAAATATATAAGTTTATTCGTATAGATTAAATTTGGAATAGCAAACAAAATGAAATAAAAATGGTTGGTAAATCTCAGATAAACATTAATTGCACACAAATAACAATCGGATAAGCAGCAAGAATCTCAAGAGCAAGAAATTATTAATTTACATACATGCACCAAAACAATAGAATAAAGATAGTTGCATGTTGCTAAAATGTTACTGTTAATTACTTAGGGTATCTCTGAAAAATAAACACAAATGATTAGGTAAATTATTTGACGTTTGTCAATCAATTGCTAGGTTTTCTAGTGAACTAACTGGCCAGTTCTTGAGTGAGGCTCCAAAGAAAGAAAATCTATTAGTATTTCCTTACGTGAAATTTCTATATTAATTATAAAAAATAATATATGTTAAAGAGAATGTGTAGGTTAGATATTTTACAGACAAAATGTGCTAATTACAATTTAAAAATAAAATAAAAACTGTGTGTTTAAATTTACAAAAATTGGCAAAATCTTAGAGATTAAATAGCAAATATATAGTTGTGCTGACAGCACCTCTCTGACATTATTTAAGCTCAAACTTTATTACGTGATTTTGAAAGTTCAGGTTATTAAAACTTCAGATGTTAGATTTCGGCATGAGAATTCTGCTGATTCAGAGAAAAGATTTGTGAAGATCCTCTCCAAGTGGGATCAATTATGAGTGCCTGACATAGATTCCCGACTCCAATAAGAGCGGAAAAACTTAGGGGAAAATGACTGGGACTTCTCATCAGAGATTATTGGGCCGGTGGATGTTATCGCTTCAACACTACAAGACCTTTTGACACCTATGTCGATGTACTGAACTCGCTTGATGGAAAATTTGCGAATCACAATTAAAACGTGAATTTGCTTGAGTAAAATTCATTACCAATTGACTTAAGGTTCGATAATAACCAGGAATTCTTTCTAATTACGGCAAGAAATCAACAATTCGAAACAAAGAGCCACGAGTTAGCTCGCGTTTTTGTGCTGAATACTATGTTTATTTAAACTCGAAAATCACTTGAATTACTCCGCTCAGCAGAGAGTCCCTGCCAATGTGTCGGGTTCGGCAACTGCTAGGTCGCTGCACGCAAAAATTCTTACTGTGACGGTTGGTCGCTGTGCGCGAGCTCTTTCTAGCCTCCATTCTTCCAGTGAGATAAAGCGAGACCTCCAATCGGCGGCTTTGCCGGAAATTCTCTGCAACGTCTCCAACCGTCTTTCTTGGGATCACCGGACAATTACAGATAAACAATATTTGGTTCTCGAATATTCCTAACGCATATTTTAAATGCTTATTTCGTTCCTGGATATATTTGTTCAGTAACATTGCGAGGTAGTTTTCCATCGCAGACATATAATGAATTTTAAGGTACAAATTGGAAATGCAGTAAATGGGTTTAAGGTGCTTGAAGATTTAGCGACTTTTCATGAAAATAATTTTGAAATTAAAACAGGAATTGCCTTACAGATATTGGATTGTCGGCTATTAATTAAGTCTCTTACGGGTTTATTTTGATTAATTAAAGCAGTAACGAAACGTAATCGTTACATACAATAAAGATGCAGCAGTATTCTGGAAATAAATTTAATTTAGATGTTATTGAGTTAACTACAGATAATTTTATGTTTTGATTGTTAGGTACCTTAGTAGGGGAATTTATCGTGAAGCTGTACAACGAGAAAAGCATTCCAATCGAAAATTTCCATTTGGTTGGACATTCCCTTGGCGGTCAAGTTTCTGGTTTTGCAGGTAAAAAAGTTTACAAGGAAACTGGAAAGAAACTGCCTAGAATCACAGCTTTGGATCCTGCTGGACCACTATTTACTGGTAGGCCACTGGAAGAGAGGCTTAACAAGGTAATATTTCTAAAAATATTTAAAAATAACTGGATATGAATGGTAAAATTAACATCTCGAATCAAAACATTTTAAATAATTTTAATATGCATGAGCCTGTTAAAACTGCTTGCATTTTTGACTGCTCCTTGGTTGTCGGTTAACTGAGCTGAAACGCTCGATATCATAACGTGATGGAACATTTAAAGTTTAAAATCTCATGATTGCTCTAGCATTTACGTCGCCCCGGATAAACAGGACTTATTACCACCCTGTTTAATATACGGGTACTTAAAAAATATGCATATGTTTTATTCTACATAAGAATCAACTTGTTCCAATTTATGGATGTTTTGTACGGTGACCCCCATGATCATGCGACCTTACCCTATTAGATTTATTCCTTTGCGTTTATATTTAAAGACGGATATATGTTACACCACCCGCTACAATGTGTAGGCAGAGTATGCTCGTCCGCGGCCTTGCCGCCCCGATATCACGGCAACCCTTGGTTGATTGTGCATAAAGCTTAGACTTAGTCTTCTATCGATCAAAATATAAACGTTTTCCTAGTAAAATACAGGTTATACATAATGATGAAATATGATTTTTTGGATAAACTCTAAATAATTGTAATACCATAAATTTCACATATATCAAACCTATATATAATAAGAGAGTTTTATAATTATATATATATATATATATATATATATATATATATATATATATATATATATATATATATATATATATATATATATATATATATATAGAATTCAAAAATCAAATAATAAACAAGGTGCTTTATATAAAAAAACAACTTTGTACTTCTATGGTATTTGGTACATTCTGTTCAGAGCGAACCAAATTGGTCACTTTAAAAAGAAACTCCCATTTCTATACGAGATGAGCGAAGACTAATGTCGGTGCCTTGGGGCTCAGTTTTCATGACAAACTTAATAGTAAAAACCGCATATCGATATTTATTACCATTTCAGAGATACGAGGGTGTTTAACTGTGCATTTTTAGAAAGTGGACATAGATTTTTGCTATTGACATTTTTATTTATATGAAAATATTGCCAAACCACTTTTTCCGCTAAATTCAATCGTGTAGATCACATTTTTTTAAATCTATATTTTTGTGGTGATAAACAGAACGATCAAGTTTTTAAAGTCAGTATATTTTTCCATATTTGAGTAAAGCTCGAAATTGCCCTTCCAAAAATATAACATACTTGATGTTAAAAAGCATAAATTCACAAGTAGCCGTTGGACGATGCCGCGACAGAATAGAGTGCTACTTTTATTGCTTGTTGTTAAGTTTTGAATCGGTTGAGAAAACACTGCTTGTTTCTTAGTTTTTGTTTTATTTTCGATAAGTACAATTTGGAAAACCCAATTCATCACCATACAGCTTTTATACCTGACGATCGTTTCGCTAACAAAGTTAGCGTCATCAAAGGGATGAATAAACTAAGCAAATAAAGACTAGAATTGCTACTTATATGTTTGTTGCAAAGCAGTTGAGAACAGCGTCCTCTACGAAGGTATACATGCAGACCCACCGCTATCGAGTCTTAAACCCCTGTAATTAAAACTGCATACCTGCCTTTGTAATACTGTAAGTAGTTATCAAATAGTCCTTCTAAGAAGGACAGACTAATTATTAAGATAACACAGTTTGAACAATGGATACATTGAACCGGACCTACTCTATTCATCAAATCTCAAATATGTTGAGTAATACATGATTTATCAATAGTGCCATATCTGAGTTGATCTAAGTGTTCTTTAAATCTAGTTCCAATAGTTCTTTTAGTTTGCCCAACATATTTAAGTTCACAATCTTTATCTTGTAATTTTATCTTTATCCTATGGGTCACCTAGCACATTTTTATGAATGTTTTGTAGAAAGTGTTAGCTCTGATTGGTTTCCTTAAAAATGCTATTAAAACCTCTTGTAATTCGCGGTTAACAGCATTTTTAAGAAAGACAATTTGCAGATTACATTTTTTACACAAAATATATTAAAAATGCCCTAGGTAACCCAAAGGATAAAGATAAAACCACGGAAATGTTGGGAATCTATGAAATAAGTCGTAGGGATTGTGAATTTAAATATGTTGGACAAACTGAAAGAACTATTGAAACTAGATTTTGGATAATAATCATCATGTAGATAAAGAACATTTCAAGTTAATCAAAAATGTCAGGCAGTCGCGTCAGTTAGATGCTTACGAAAGTATGTATATCGTTAGAAATTTGATGTAGTCCATTGTTCGAACTGTTATCTTAATAATCAGTGTGTCCTTATAAGGAATATTTGATAACGACACACAGTGTCGGGCGAGAAGTTAAACTAAACGGCTGTTCCGTGTGATAGTGTGTATAGGAGTGTAAATCTTTGATTGTGTAAAATAGATTCTGAAAAAGACAAAGAACCACCTGACAGAGGAAAACTAATATAAAATTGACTGGAGTGAAATGATGGACACAAGCGACGAATTAGGTAACAGATTAGGAAATCCATCGAAAGGCAAAACATAAAATACAACAGAAGGTTACAAAAACAAAATATTAGAAAGAGAAGATATAAATGTAAGTATTACTACTAATAAAACAGACGTAAATAGTGCATCAGAAAACATAAACAATACATTAATTAATATAGGTCATAATATTCCTGATATACAAAGTAAGCATCTTGTAAATGACAAAAACAATACCGCTACTGATAACGTAGTAAAAAGACCTACAATTTTATATACTGTAGACGATAATACTTCATACACTGTTTACATTGAAAATCAAAATGGAAATGTTGGTAGGTCACATATTATCAGCACCTCCAAATTAATTCAAAAAGCTGTTCCAAATATTTTAGACAACATAATTAGCATATCGAGTATAGGTAGGAATAGAATAAAAATATTATTGAGAAGCAAATAATATGCCAATAAATTAGTCATGTCAGTCATTTTAAAATCACAAGGTTATAATGTATTTATACCCTACTTTCTTGTACAAGATTAGGTGTAATAAAAAATGTAGATAAAGATATTACGGAATCTGAACTAAAAAAAATATAATAAAACCTACATTTGGTGACATATTTGAGGTCATCGATGTATGTCGTCTAAATATAAAAATTATTGATAATGAAACTGTCAAATATATTCCAACACAATCAATATTAGTGTCTTTTAAAGGTCAAACATTACCTAAGAATATATCTATAGAAAAGATAATATTTCCTGTCGAAGTATACGTTCAAAAATTAGTGCAGTGCCTAAAGTGTTTGCGCTATGGTCATATTAGTCGCCTGTATAAAGAGCGTTGTAGTAACTGCGGTGAAAATCACAATAATAAACAATGCACTACTAACAATATTTCCCCAATATGCGTATTGTGTGAACGTGAACATAATGCTACTGACAGAGATAAATGTCCAGAGTACCAAAAACAAAAATATATAAAAAATTTAATGGCACACGAAAATATATCATATAAGGACGCAAAAGATAAATACGAAAGTAGTTTTCTAAAAGCCACTATCACACAGCCAACAACAAAAAGCACTAATGGCAGAAGCATACCATCTACATCAGCTCAAACCATTAAACAGAGTACATCAAATAAACAATATATGCGGCAATTATATAACACCACTAGTATATCAAAATCACTTGCACAAAACATACACAACTCACAAAATACCAGAAATAAAAACTATGTAAACCGCAAGCGACTTAAAACGACAGGGTACAATGCAAGCGGGTATAAAGCTCATAGAGAGGTTTTGAAACAGCTAAAGCTTCTCTCGGGAAATGGGAAAATTTATAATAAAAAATACAACAAAGATACATCAAATGATGACACAGACAAAACTATTAAAGTAAAGGAAAACCGAGGAAAACATTAACGATGCTTTGGTAAATTTGATAAAAGATCTAATTGCAGAAAAAAATAGTAATTATCTCGAAAACGATTGGGCAACGGGTATTAAAAAAATACAACAATTTATTGATTGTTGTTGCCCTTACTTGGTGAAACTTGTTCATACTACATACAGACTTTGAGACTACTGCTCTGGCTTCACTGTTGGTTTTCGTTGGTGAAGGACGTAGCCAGCGCGTAAGCTAACTGGAGAAAGTGGCCCTTACGAATTCTGGATGTTCTAGGATGTTCTTCAACTTTTCTGTGACTATAGTTTCGCTGCTTGACAGCATTCTCAGACAGAATTCGTAGGTGCCACTTGCTCCAGTTAGCTTACGCGCTAGCTACGTCTTTCACCAACGAAAACCAACAGTGAAGCCAGAGATGTAGTCTCCAAGTCTGTATGTAGAATACAACATTTACTTTACATTCAAAACGCATAAGTTAAATTTGGAACGCAAGGTCACTACTGGCCAACAAGGGCCAGTTAGAAAATTTTTTATTCCATAACAAAATTGATATAGCCTTAATAAATGAAACCTGGTTAAAAACAACAACTTTCATTCATTTTCAAAACTATAATATCATTAGACAAGACAGGAGTGATGCATACGGGGGTGTAGCGTTATTGGTTGACAAAAATATATACTTTGAGGCAATAAACGTAAACAACATAGGAGATATAATGTGTGTTGCGGTTAGCGTCAAATAAAAAATTAAAAACTTAGGGTTAGATAAACTAAACATATACTCAGTGTGTTTAACACCACAAACATGAATACAGATGAACAGATGAACATGGGAAGTTTTTATGGGAAACCTACAAAAACCTTTCATAATAGGGGGCGACTTTAATTGCCATAATCAAGCATGGGGCTGTTCCTGGAACGACAGTGCTGGGTCAAAATTACTAGACGCGATTAAAAAGTTCAATTTAGTTTACCTTAATACCGGTGAGGGAAACTCTAGTAACACCACCAAATAACTCGAAATCTGCAATAGATTTGATTATCTGTACACCGGATATAGCTCCCAATTTTCAATGGTTTGTTCACGATACTTGTCTTGGGTCCGATCATTATGCAATTACGTATTCATGTAATTTTATACAGCATCACAATAACACAGATAATGGTGGTACAAACAGTGTAAATATTGCTGCAGATGTTAGCTTTGTAAGTAGAGAAAATGCAAATAGAGATTTAAACAAACTTAAGTATAAATGGAAAATTAAACATGTAAATTGGAGTCTTTTCTCTTCCTTCGCCCACAGGAAAGCGATTATGACACGGTATTTAATATTGTATATAGTGCTAGTGAGCAGACAGTGTCGTGCAAGAGAAGGGTTTCCAGTGATAAATTTAACAAAATATGGTGGAACAACTCGTGTAAAGAAGCTACTGAAAAACAAAACCATGCTCTTAAGGCTTATAAAATGCAACCAAGCTCAGAAATTTTAAGCAATATAATGAAGCAGTTGCACAGACAAAAAGAATTATATTAAATAGCACGCGTGAAACCTGGAAACAGTTTTGCAGTAGCCTAAACCATAGTACTCCAACCAAGAAAGTCTGGCAGCAGGATAAAAAGTTAAAAAAATATGCACAAACCCAGCAACTTTACACCAAAAAAGATGAAGAATGGTGTTACGTTATGTTATGCAAGATAACACCCCCTTGGGTCGCACAACATTTAACGGCTGAGGAAAACTGTGTACGCAGTGAGATAAGTGGAGAGATAACCCTGCGGGAGTTACAAAGAAGTCTGAAACACACCAACAACACTGCACCGGGCGCAGATAGCATACATTACCCAATGCTGACCAACCTTCCACAACAAACAAAATTAACTCTAACCAATCTGCTGAATAACATCCTGCTATCGGAAGAATTCCAAGATTCTTGGAAGGTTTACATCGTTATCATCACCTTAAAACCACAGAAAAATCCAGAAGTAATCGATTCTTACAGATTTATATCACTTGCTTCCTGTGTCTTAAAAACCTACGAAAGAATACTAAAAAGCAGACTAGAAAGTTGGCTGGAGAAAAATGATAAAACGGCCACAACGCAGTTTGGATTGAAACAAAATTTCTCGACAGTCGAAAATGTAACATTTTTAGTGACTGATATTAATCTGCCCTTCTCCAATTCGAGAGCTGTTGTAGCTCTGTTTATAGACATAACAGGAGCATACGGCAACGTAAAGCTGAATATCCTGACCAAAAAAATTAAAAAGCTCAACATCCCTGATGACATTACAAGAAAAATAGTCAAATTATATGAAGACCGGAAAATCTACTTAAGAATAGGCAACAAAATTATAGGTCCCGGAGCACTAGTACATGATTACCACAGGGAAGTGTTATGAGCACTTTGTTGTACACAATATATATAGCCGACCTGGAAAAGGAAGTGAGCGGTGCTATCATACTTCAGTATGCCGATGATATATGTATTTACGTTAAATATACAGACATAGAAGAAGGCACCTCAAAACTTAACGAAGCAACAAAAAAATAAAATTGGTGTGATTATAGTGGCCTAACAATATCTCAAAATAAGTCAAAGGTATGCATTTTTTCAAGAAAAAGAAAAAGAACTCAAGAAAATGTTGACTTATACCCTGACAAACCTTCGGTCCGTTACCTGGGTATAACACTGGACAGAAAACTGCTCTGGAGAGACCATATCAACCATCTGGTGGCCAGAACTGAAAAAAAGTTGCAATATAATGCGAATGGTGATCCACCTAAGATGGGGAGCCGATCCAAGTGTCTTGCTTATGTTATACAGGTCATATAAGATTCATTACGGATCTATTCTATTACTTACTTACAGAAAGTAGACAAGATACAAAATAAATGTCTAAGAATGCCTCTCGGAGCTCTTCGAAGTGCACCTATAAAAAAACCTTTCAGTAGAATATGGAGAAATGCCGCTATTGTATAGAAAAAGGGTTCTCTCAAGTCGAATGGTAGTGAAATGGCATGTTAAGAGAAGCCCTCTAATAAACAAGCTCCATGCGTTTTTCCTACATGACCTTGTAGGAAGATATTGGGCAAATAAAAAATCAGTTTCCATTATCGAGACGTATGGAATGCTGCAAGACCTTCAAGATCGCATTTAGGTAGATAAAATTGACCCTGTATATATAATAAATTGCAGTACCCCAGAGATGGAAGCTATATATATTAATGACCTAGCGCTTTTCTAAAAAAAACTGTATACTTGAACACGAACTGTCTAGATATAACAACCCCTACTGTATATACACAGAAATGGTAAGGCTTGCGCATGGTATGACCCACAAACTAAAATCTGTAAAATGCTAAAATTAGATGAATATATGTTAATCTACACGGCAGAGATGGTCGCCATTCTGGAAGCCCTAACCTACATAAAAACCATACAACATAACAACTTCGTGATTCTATCAGATACTCAGAGCTGCATTAAAAAAATCAATCTATTCATTCAACAAAGTCGGCTAATTATATCCTGTGCAGCATAGGTGACATACTCACAGAACTTAGTAGTAAGAAAAAACGAATAATATTCTGCTGGATAAAAGGTCATTGCGAGTTAGAACACAACGAGTCTGTTGATAGCCTTGCAAAATTGGCAACCGATCATGGAGAAGAAATATCCTATTTGTGTCCGTACGCAGATCTAGATGCCTATACTAAAGAAATTTATTGGAAAAAATGGCAGGACTATTATAATTCCGAAGAAGTGGGTAAATATTATAGGCAACTGCAACCTAATGTACAAAAAACTTCATGGTTTTATAACACCAACCTAAACAAAGATGGCGTTAGGATTATATGTAGACTAAGATTCAACCACTTACTTGTTCCGGCACATTTATATAAAATAAAAATAAATGACAATCCTTTGTGCGAATGTGGTGACTCTGGTAATGCGGAACATATGCTTCTGCAGTGTAGACTTAATGCTGACAAAATAAGTATGCATCCAGACAAGCTATATAGAAGCAACAGACTGCAGGTTCCGTTTAACTTGGCATATTTGTTGCCAAGTAAAGATATATATGTATATAAAATCATAATACAACTAATAAAAGAAATAAAAATATAAATTTAACTAAATCTGCATCACATATTAGAATAAGACTAGTATAAGTTCAAAATTGTAAAAAAGAAAAGAAAAAAGATTGTTCATTAGAATAAGTCTCCTATTGTCTTTCCCTCTGTACATATACCTTTGGTTCCGTGATCTTGCTAGTGTGTCTTTTAAGTGGCCGTGACGGATCCCTCGGCCCGATTTTGTCCCTGTCAATCCTAATAATTTAAGGAAAAAAAAACAGATGTAAGTGTGTACACATAAAAAAAATGCATTCAATATATAAGTGTAGATACGAAGTACAAGAGTAAATGATTTATGGACGGGAAAAGCATTGAGATGTAACGTTAATTTAAAAAAAAAAGAATGAAAAGATGCGCGAATGGTGTAAACACCGCAGCCAAAATACCGACATCACACGATATCACACACATAACGACACACAGTATTACAAAAGCATGTATGCAGTTTTAATTACAGGGATTTAAGACACAACAGTGGGGGTCTGTCTGTATACCTTCGTAGAGGACGCTGTTCG
Organism: Tillus elongatus; assembly: GCA_964006375.1. Lineage (NCBI taxonomy): Eukaryota > Metazoa > Arthropoda > Insecta > Coleoptera > Cleridae > Tillus > Tillus elongatus. The sequence continues at coordinate 114,600,228 of OZ023264.1, forward strand.
CAACTGCTTGGCAACAGACATATAAATAGTAGTCTTTATTCGCTTATTTTTTAAATTCTTCTAATGACGCTAACTTTGTTAGCGAATCGATCGGCAGTTCTAAAAAACTGTATAGTGATGAATTGGGTTCTCCAAATTGTACTTATCTGTGCTCATCACAAGTTCCAAGCTTCACTTATTCAATTTTCTAACTAAATTTGCCATAAAATTCAAACATTATAAAAGATGGGAAATGATTGTCTGTTTCGTACAAGCAAATGAGAATGCAGAGGCTGCAAGCAATTTATATCACGAGTGGTATCCAGAAAGGAGACAATCCTTTAAAAATATTTTGGCAATACTGCGACAAACTCTAATTAACAGTGGTCAGTTTGAGAAGAAAATACCTAAAACGCGTGCATCAAGTAGGCATAGGGAGCCAGAAGAAATAGTTTTAGGAACTGTTGAGAATAATCAGGCAACCTCAATGCGAAAGGTAACGTTATCAACAGGACTACCAAGCACCAGCCGGATGTTGAAAAAGCACAAATTTAAGCCATATATGACTAGAAAAAAAGTTCATTACCTTAGACCAGAAGATTTTGAATGCCCAATGAATTTTCGCCAATAACTCCTAAAAAATCCAGATGATCTTCCGTTGAACTGTATTTGGTCAGTTGAAGCTTATGTAAGTAGTGCTGGTATTTTCAACCGCAATTGTTATACTTGAGCACAAGAACATCTCCATTATTCAACTGTGGAGCGGAGAAATCAAGGAAGAATAGGGTTTTGTGTGTGGACAGGTATTTTCAGGGGTAGGGTTATCGGTACGGTTATTTACAGTGACACCTCACCTTACTAATTTTTTGACAAACAATTTTGGCAATAATTGGATAGCTAATCAAGGTCCCAACCGTTGGCGGGCGAGGTCACCGCACTTAACGATTATGGAGTTTTATCTTTCGATAAAATCAAAGACCAAATTGTTAAATTGTCGACGATTCTCTGAAACGGTGATAAATATCGATACACAGTTTTGACCATAATGAAAATTGTGCCTCAGACACTAACACCAGTTTTCGCCTAGCTCGTTTATAAATAACAGTTTCCTTTTAAAAATGAGCAATTTGGACCACTCTGTACAGTCCAAAATGCGCACACTTAGTAACCATGTAATATAAACATTTTATATAAAAACATTACCCATAAACGACAAACTTACTTATTCAATGGTATACTCACCCTCTACAAGAAATCAAGATGGTCTGGATCGCAAGTAACATTTCTGTGAAAAAATATTAAATTTCATGAACACGATACCAAATTATTTAAATAGTTTGTTTTAGCAAAGAATAATTTTTTTCCTAAATGGCTGTGTTAACAGACCTAATTGTTGGTACTGGGCAGATAAGAATCCTCATTGACTTCAAGACGCCCAAGCACAGAATCATACAAAAGGTAATGTGTGAGCTTGTATCACGAATAATCACATAATTGGACTTTTTTATCGATGATAAACTTGATGGACCATCTTATCTGAGACTTCTTTCGCAATAAATAATCACTGCCACTGTTGGCGCAAATGCGGGAAATTACCCCATTTTCCAGCAAGACGGCGCACCTCCGCATTATTATTTGCCACGGATGCACAATCAATTTCATGGTCACTGTATTGGACGTTTTGGGCCCATTGAATGGCCACCGAGTTTCACCAAATATTACCCAATTGGTTTTTTTACGGTTACGTAATAGAGCGAGTGTGACTATCCAAACCTACTGATTTTAATGATCTGCGTCAAAGGACAAATAACGTTTGTGCAAGTGTGATTCCCGTAACATTAGACAATGGGAGGTGGTCATTTTTAGCACCTAATTAAGTAACAAATATAGTTTAGGTTTGTAACATAAATGTTAATAAAGTAATAAATAATTTAAGTGATACTGTAAGTTCATCATTTCTTCGTCCCACTGTCACTTGACTAACAATGACCATAACACTTCGGATTTTCAGTACAATGTTGCTTTCTTCAAGGCCTCTAAAATGAGGCGGCAAACAATATTGGGGTGCATTTAAATATTTGCTTTTCACTCCCTAGCCATCACTTCTTAAGGGTTGGCAAAAATTTAGGTGAGTATAAAAGAGTAGTTATTAGTAAAACTACACCGACAAATTTATTTCTATGAATCTACCACCATTGTAGATATTAGTCAATACTAAGACTTTTTGACCACGTGTATAAGTTAATGTAACTAGGTGTGATAATTTATGAAAACCTTGTATGTATGAATAGTCCAAAGGTAAAACACAGCTCAAAGTAAACACTGCCAATCCATATATGCAATACTAAAAGCTTTACGTGATCCGCATCTCTGAATTTTGAGCCATATAGGGCTTAACGACATTAGTGCTTACTTTGCATGAATGAAACTAATCCCGGTCTGTCAGATGGATGTAGCGAATGCAATCTTTTGATTGGCTATGAAAATGACATCTTTTATCAGAAGCTCAAACATTTTTCTCTCTTACTACACTAAAGACCACATATGGTACAAGATATATAATCATCATAGTCTAAAGGAATTGTCCCCTTGTCGGCGCAACCATGACTGCCTTCAGCAGCGGTTTTTATTTCATTGTAGCTCTCGCACTTCATTAATTAGACCAAGTTTCCAAGAAGTTTTCCCCTTGGTCTCCCACTTTTCCTGTTTGCAAGTATGTACCCTCCAAATAAAGTTATGTACCCTTCAAATAAAGTCACTTGAAAGTTACTATATCTCAGAGTAAGCTCAATGTACTTATTGCCTCTTCTTTCCTCTTCTTTTCTCCTCTCAGGTTAATTAGGAAGCATCTTTCTTGTCTTCTTTCTTGTAGCGCACTTTTATTCGTCTTTCAATCGGTGTACCTTGTGTCTGTTATCTTGTACACGAGTCCAGAGTTTCTATTTTCGTTATATCTTGCTTAGTAAAAGTTCAACTTTCCGCCCCATACATTATAATACTTCATACGTATGACTTGATGAACTTCTTTCTTAGAACCATGTTAGAATGTGTATTTGTAAGAAGATCACTTTGTCTATTGAACGTCTGGCTTCGCTAGCTGCCTTGTTAGTTCCTTGGCTACATTTACCATAGTTTTACGGTAGTAATACTTGCAAGGCAAGTAAATATTTATTTAGTTATTAGCCGCGAAGCGTTATATCAATTTTCGCAGTTTTATTCCTACTTACCTTCATTACATTTAATATATATATATATATAGACAGTTGTGTATATTAGTAGATAGTAGTATGACAGATCACAGATAAAAATATTTGCGCAACAGTTATTAATAAAATTAAAAAAAAAATCCATTCATGGTACTTTACATTTAATGAAATTTATGATATTTACACGTGTGATGACTTTTATATAGATGGATAGTTTATTTTCGCTTTATTTCCATAATACATGGATAAGCTCGTCACAATAGATATAAATAATATTAATAGATAAAAAACTGATAGGTAAATTAGTTACAAAGAAGATAAAAGTGCACAATGTAAAAAACACACCCTGTTGAAACGTTAAAACATCTGCACACACATATATACACTGCAATACAATGAAAAGTATACAATATGTATCATCAAATAACAAAGCAATCAAGGACAAAAACATAAAATAATTTTAATGAAATCATTTGCCCCACAGAGCACGAAAAAAAAATCGCCGACCACATAAAATGATCGCTTACTTAAATATTTTTGTAAATCGGCTTTAAACTTGTATATGTTTTCAGTGGATCTGATGTTTTCCAGGCGGAAATTGTACAGAACACTATTCGCATACTCAGGAGATTCCTTGTACGCCATTTTTTGAAAATGGCTTAAATTAATGTGACTGCAGTGCCTAGTGGAGTACGAGTGATTGTTTGAATGCCTTGTTAACATATGTTTCTTACAATAAATACAAGTCAGTACCTTATAATTTCATAGCGTCGGTGGTTCAGTGGAGAGAACGTGTACCTCTGGACACAAGAGTACTGGGTTCGATTACCAGGTTCCCCTTTTACCTTTTCAGTACATACTGTAAAATTAACATCAACCAAGGTTGTGTCATTGTGTTTGAGCAAGTTAAATGTCTGCACGTTTCGTCCTTCGGAGGGACGTAAAGCCGCTGGTCCCGTGTAACATGCGATATTGGGCATGTTAACGATCCCTACCCTCCTTACAGAAAGGCAAGGGTTCGGTGAAATTTCCAGAACAGTGAGATTCATTAGGCATAGTCGCGGAAATAGACCGACGTTAAAGAAAGGAAGTAAATGTGAATTTATGCTAAGGTCTCAATCCCTCTTTTTTTTTAAATTTCTCGGTATGACTCGAAGTTGTCCATATTAAAAATTATCCTCAGTATTTTCTTCTGAAGTACAAAAACCTTGTTTACATCCATGGACTGACCTCAGAAAATAATATTAAGGAAAAACCATTTTTTATTTGTCACTTGTATGTAGTTGTAGGATAGGTTCTCATAAATATATGATCAAAAACGTTTCATTTCGAAGATACAGGAAGTGTAAAATGGTATTGTTTCGTTTTTTCCGTATTTATAGTACTATATTTGAGAAAACATTTTGAAATATTGTTCATATGCTACGCTCTGAGGTATTTACAAGTAAATATCATAACATTATTTGAAATTTTATGCACGATTTTGTCTTTTAGAGCTGTGTTCTCTTTGGCCCACCATATTTTTTCACGGATTTGACTTTTTAATCTTTGGAGCTCCTTAAACTCTACTAAATAATTTTTGCTTTCTTGCCTTTTTTTGGCGTTGGCTTCGCAAACTCTGCTTATTTACGATTTTAATATAAGAAACTGGTTTTGTTAAGTTGTGTTGTTTTTCAGTATTTGTAAATGTAGGTTTATTTTGCTTAAACAAAATTAGCTAAAATGCGAACAGACGATCTGTTTGTTTTTTCTCAGCTCATGAGAATATTAATAACGTCTCTCTTCAAAAACCAAATTAGTTAAGATAAAGAGTCAATGAATAATAAATTTAATTTCAACAACACACCACGAGGGTTTACAGCCTAAATACTATCGTACCGTGGGTGTTGACAAGGAGGAAAGAGGCAACTTGTTAATTCTGGACTTGAAGGTTTGGAGGGTCGGAGGAGAAGGAAAAACATGTACCGGCAAGGAATTCCACAACTTGGAAGTCTTCGGGGCAAAATAGCGGGCATAACAAGATGTTCTATGTCTGATGATCTGGACAGTAAAAGGGTGCATTCTCTCTGTTCCCCTGGTAGATCTGTTGGGGGCAGCAGGTGGGGGAACTATGGAGGAAAGTTCCTCTGAGCAGTGCCAGTGCAGATATCTATAAAAGAGATAGACGTCACCAACGGCACGTCGGTGGCCAAGGGATGGCAGACTTTGGGTGAGTGTAGGGTCACCGATGAGACGTATAGCTCTCTTTTGAATGGAGTCCAGGATAGCGAGTGTAGAAGCGGCAGCTGCACCCCAGAGATGGGAGCAGTATTCGAGGTTTGGCCTTATTTGTGAAGTATATAAGGTATAGAGATTATCTGGTGAAAAGTATTTACGAGCCCGGAAGAGGAAACCTAATTTCTTAGCACCCGCTTCTGCAATTGATGTGACATGTTGGTGCCAATTAAGATTTCAATCCACAGAAATGCCAACAAGAGAAAAGGACTCATTACTTTGAATAACTTGGTTGTTCATTGTGATGGGTCTAGGGCTGGTGTATCTCTTATGAGAAAGAAATCAAGACTGATATTTGGTGGGGTTGAATTGTTCAAGATTTCTATTTCCTCAGTCTAATATTTTTTGAAGATCCACGGACACAGAACCCTCCATGAGTCTGCGCTCCTCATCTAATTGGGCTAAAGAGACAAGCTTAAAATATTGTATATTTGAGTGGAGGGTGCTGTCGTCCGCGTAACTGTGAACTAGGTTGGATGTGCTAGAGAGGAGATCATTGATGTGGAGAAGAAACAAAGTAGGGGCTAAAGCTGAACTTTGAGGAACTCCTGCATTAATTGGATATAGTTTAGAGGAATGGCCATCCACAGCAACAGAAATGCTCCTGTTGGAGAGGAAATTTGCTGTCCAGGTACAAAGTTTTGGTGGTAGGCCATAGGCCGGAAGTTTATTAAGCAGCGCTGCGTGCCAGACCTGGTCGAATGCTTTGGATATGTCTAGAGCAACACTCTGGGATTTACCGTGTAGTTCCATAGACTTGTTCCAATAATGGGTGACAAAGGAAAGGAGGTCGGCAGTCGATCTGCGCTGACGGAATCCATACTGCCTGTCGTGAATTAGACTGTGTTTTTCAAGAAATTTTAGTAATTCGGTGTTTATATACTTTTCCATGACTTTAGAGACGACTGAAAGGAGAGAAATAGGCCTGTAGTTGCTAGGAAGCGCTTTGGATCATTTCTTGGGGATGGGTTATACTCGAGCAGTTTTCTGGTTACTAGGGAATATGCCTTTATTGTAAGATATCTGAAACAGACGAGCCAGAACAGGAGCAAGTTCTGGTGCGCATTTTTTGAGAACAATTGCTGGGATCTGGTCAAGGCCAGAGGCTTTCCTGGTATTAAGAGAAGAGAGCATCTTTCGTACCTTTTTAGTTTTGAAAATGATATCCGTCATTTTATGCGCGACATTGGGGACAGTTGGTGGTTGAACGTTTGGAGGTGGGTTGAGAGTAGAATTGCCGGCGAATAACGAAGCAAAAAGTTCAGCCTTGCCCAGGGCGGTAGAAATAATTTCATCCCCTGAGACAAGAGGTGGGAACGTGCTTTAACACAAATTATACCCAATAGATTTAGCAAGAGTCCAGAAGGGTTTGCCGCCGTTGGAGCTTAAGAGGACTTTGTTTTTGATGCGGTTATTAAACGAGTTTTTTGCCTCAGAAAGAATGCAGACATAGCGGTTTCTTGCGTCGTTAAACCTTTGACCTTTTCAAGTGTGGCCTTGTCACAGGATTTAGAGAACCAGGGCTTTTGAGTGGCTGCATAGGTTTTCTGTGTACGTGGAATAAATAATTCCCTGCCAGCTTGGATAATTTCGGTGACGTTTTGTGAGATATCAGAGGGGTCAGGATGGGAGAAGCAGACAGACGCCCATGGAAATGAAAAAAAGTAATCCCGCATTTCGTCCCAGTTTGCGGAGTTGTAGTTCCCAACGATACGTGATTGTGATGACTGTGTGACCTTGGGTTGCATTGCGCAGAAAGCAGTGACCATGCCGTGCTCTGAGCGACCAAGGGGGGCGGTGACTGATATCTTATAGCATTCAGGTTTTGTAGTAAGAAGGAGATCCAAGGGATTTGAGCTGTGTGTTGGGCTACGAGGAAAGTAAATAGGTTGCTGAACCATATTGGCTAAAGAATTGCTGACTGCAAAGGCCTCCGCTGCTCTCCCTTGTGAATCGCTTTTGGAAGATCCTAGCCATTCCTTATTATGGATATTGAAGTCACCAAGAATAGTGACCTCGGAGGAAGGATATTCAGAAATCAGATAGTCGGTTTGTTCAGAAAGGTAGTCAAAGAGCTGGACAAAGTTATTGTCAGAAGGTGACCGGTAAATGCAACAGATGAATTTAGTTGCAGCCCTGAGAGAGAGTTTTATCCATAGTATGTCTTCCAGCTTCTAAATTGGGAAGCCTGGTGCAGGGTAGATTGCTACTGACGTATGAGCACAAATTATAGATTAAGGTTTAGAGGACAGCTGGCCATTCAACCTTAGTTAGCGCGACCTTTAGCTTCACTCTGATGTTTCCATCTCTAGAGTACTCAATCGAGCTTTATCTCATTTATTAAGGTTCACCGCCTAAACAGATTCTTCTTCGTTTGGTTTCCCAGATTTGGAGAAAGGACACCATTGTACCTTTTCTAGTTCTTCCACCCATTTTGCCTTGAAGACATTGCACAGTCTTCGTCTGCCAGCTGGGGGTTTGCCAATTACTGTGGTCCAGAGAGTTGTATGTAGACCTCCGTTCTTCACCTTTAGTGTGCTCAGTACACTATTGGCGCCCAGCTTCTCCGTATTTCTTCGAGACGTGGACGCTGCATCTATGCAGACCGGTACCTCATCACCCTTTAGTGGTCTGAAGATTACGCACTTCCATGGTAGGACAAGGAAACTGCCCTCCGAAGCCTTCCTGTACTTGTTGCAGCAGCAAACACCACGACGAGGTCTCCTGGCCCACGTCTGCATTTATCAAGCCGCGCTCGAGGTCTTTCTGGTCAACTTTATTCAATCGTCTAACTGATGAAACCATGAAGAGCCTTTCTTTTTGCATGCTCCATCATGGTGGTTGGAAAACCCCCCTTAACGATAGCCACCCTATGTACCTTTAGGGCTACTTTGAATTTCTTCCATTTTGGCCTTCTTCACTCGGCAATGTCGCTGTTTCTTGGCGTGGTTCCATGGTAGGAAAAGAAAAAAAATTCCACCGAAGCCACTCTGCAGTTGTTGTATCAGAAACCTTCACGATGATGTCTCCTGGCCATTGTGTGCATTTAGCAAGGCGTACTTATGTGCTATGAGAGTCTCTGTGAAAAATACCTATTCCATTTATTTTGGCTTTATTTACCCCACTTTTATATTCGGCAGTGTGGCTGTTTTTTGGCGTGGTATTTTCTGAGCTGCTTCCCCGCACTCTTTATCTGTCGCCTATTTTCCCTATGCCTTCGCTTGGTTTTCCTAAGACCTGTTTGGCCTGACCTGACCACAGTCTCTTTCGTTTTTACGAGTAGCAGGGAGAAAAGGATCCACTCGGACATCTCTAAGACCGTTTTACAAGTGGGTTTGCATGGATTGGATCTATTTTTAACGCCCACAGCCTCACAGGGGAACATAATTGTACTGCGAATGCCTTATTTTAAGCGTAGTTTATTAATAGCCAAACCTAGTGTCCTCTTGGCTTGGTACATATTTTTCCAATAATCAATAATTCATTTAATTTTACATTGTTTCGTAGGATGATGCGGAAGTAGTAGCTGTAATACACACAGATGGAGGTAAATTCGGATTCCAGGAGAGTACTGGTACCGTGGACTTCTTCCCCAACGGTGGAAGTGATCAACCAGGATGTACAAGGATAGATTTACTTGATATTACTAGTGTAGCCGAACCAGGTAACTTCCTTTTTATAATTAATAGATAACCATCATCAAGTCTTGTATTAAAATAAATTAAGTTTTTTATCAAAAAAATCCGATATTCTAAGACGTAAGGTAGTGGATAGACTTATTCTATGATACCATTACGTTCCATATATATATATATATATATATATATATATATATATATATATATATATATATATATATATATATATACTTTTAAGTGATAGATTTAATAACATATAATAACGGATCAATTAAAATAATAAAATATGCTGCCTTGATTTACGATGTCTAGTGTTAAGAGTGTTTTTAAACATATAGTGTTCTGTTAAATGCTAATTCTTGTTATAATTAGTGTGAAAAGTTTTGCTTCTAAAAATTATAGTCGGAGCTTTTCTTTGTCTCTCGATGATTCTGTAAACAATGTATAACTTCAGTTTGCATTTTTTTTAACTTTATAAGCGAAACTTGTATGCCTAATTCCATAGAATGAGCTTTATTGTCTTGGAAAAAACCGTTTTTTGGAATTTTGCTTGATTTGACAAATCTTTATGAAAATTCGCTACCATAACGCACTTTCTGCGTACAGATTTGCTTAGATTGTGTTCTCATAGCCTTTATCTATTTTCAGTCTATTGTGATCACCAAAGGAGCTGGAGATTCTTCATTGAAGCTGTACTTAACCCCGACAAATTCATTTCTAAGAAATGCACAATACTAAAAAAGCTCCTTGTAATTAAAACCAGGCAATGCGATGACAACGACACAGTCAACATTGGTGATTTTAAGACCAAAAAGTTTGGAAATTATTACTTGGTAACAAATTCAGAAACACCTTTCGGAAAGCCTACTGGTATATTTGACATCACAAAACTAATACCCTCTTTGTAAAATGAAATCATATACCTAATGTAAAATTTGTAATAAAATTATGCACAAAAAAAATCTGAATTGTTTCTTTATTAAACTTTAGGCACATATTGACTGTGACCGGTCCAGAAAAAAAAGATAACCTGATCATCTAAAATTTAACATACTTTCTAAAAACCAATTAGTCTTAATTAATACGAAGGTCAATCGATAAGTACCCGTATTTGAAGAGAGGCCGCGTTGCTGAGGGAAGCTGGCATTACCGTCGTGTCATATTTCAAATGACACCATACTAAATTTTAGACTGATTCGTGGGTTAGCTTTTAATTGGCAGCCAGTTCACCAAGTGAAGATTTGAATATATGATGAGCACTGATAAGTATACTGGGAGAACTCAAATCACCACAACACATTTTTAAAGACCTGACGATCGTTTCATTAACAAAGTTAACGTCATCAGAGGTTGAAAAATTCTAAACTATTTACAAGTTAACATCACCTTTTATACTACGTCTTAGGTAAAGACCAATGAAGAGGGGGACGAAATCCAAGCAAATTTTCTGTGTATTGAATTTTAATTGCCGGACGAGGTTACTGAATTTCCGTTATAACTTTACCTGCCGAGTTTCGGAATCTCTTCTACGTCAAGGACAGAGTAAAACAAAGGGCAAATAAATCAATGGCGGAGATCGGGTAATAAATTTTGTTTTTTATTGCCTTAGAAATATAAATACTTTCGTACGCATCTAACTTCGCTGATTGTCTAACATTTTGACAAGTTTCAGACTTTCTTTATCTATGTGATGAAGATTATCCCAAATATGTTGTGCTACGCATGACTTGTCTACACTACCGTATCTCAGCTGTGCCAGATGTTCCTTAAATCTAGTTTAAATGGTTCTTTTCGTCTGCATATTTGATTTAAGATTACAATCTTTACAACTGATCTTATAGATATGCGACATTTCAGTGGCTTTATCTTTATCTTTCGTATTGCCTAACGAATTTTTTAAATTATGATTTATCGAAAAAAGTAGCAGCAAATCAACTTTATTAAAAATGCTCTCGAGACCCCTTGTGATGTGAAAAATATTGTCAAAAATTTATAAACCGGGAAAATCAATGAGACCTATTATTTCGACTATAGATTCTACGACAAATAATTGAGCAAAGTGGCTGTCAAATGAGTTTAAAAGCTTGCCTATTAAACAAAAAAGTTTTTCAATGTCAGGTTCACTTGAATTCGTTACTAAAGTAAAAGATGTTAGATTGGTAGAAGGCGAGGTTTTGATATCATTTGATGTAGCGTCTTTGTTTCCTAGCGTGGCCACGAAACATACGCTCACGTATTCGGAACAATTGTTGAAATTGAACAACATTAGTAAAGAGGTTTACAAAAAATATTTAACTTCAGCTAACCTTTGTATGGAAAAAAAATACCCTTCAATTTAATAATGAGTTTTTTAAAGAAACCCAAGGCAATGAGCAACTCTCTCTCTCTCCAATCATTGGGGACATTGTCATGAGTAGATTTGAAACGAACTTAGAAAATAGAAATGAGTATTTTCCTAGGGTATGCTTTCGTTATGTGGACTATATTTTTGCAGTGTTTAGCACAAACATATGCAAAGTAGATGATTATATTAATAGACTCAACCCTCACTTTGATTCAATGAAATTCACCCACGAATTAGAAGTTAACAGTAAACTCCCTTTTCTAGATATACTAGTTATTTAAAGTAATAACTATCTTGAATTCTGTCCACAGGAAGGAAACTACCACACTAAGTTATATTCCAAATGATTCGCATCATAAATTTACAAACGGCCAGTTAAATTTCTTTGTATATAGATGAATACAATTTCCCTTTAGTAAAAGTATATATAAGAGAGAATTAGAGTACATTAAAAACGTGGCTAAATATAACAGACATTCGGGTTGTTCGGTGGAAAAATTAATCAATAGACACAGAACAAAGAAAATGTTAGCGGAATCCACGACATCCACGAAAGATAAAATAGAAAAAAAAGTTTGTTTGCCTACCATTTGAACCGAGTATCACAAAGGGTCTCGAAAGCATTAAAAAAAAGCTGATTTGCAGCTAAATTCTTCGACAAAAATAATTTGTTAGGTAATACAAAAGATAAGGATAAAGCCACTGATATGTCGGGTATCTATGGGGTAAGTTGTAAAGATTGTAATCTTAAATACGTTGGGCAGACGAAAAGAACCATCGAACCCAGATTTAGGGAACATCTGGCACAGCTGAGATACGGTGGTGTAGACAAGTCATGCGCGACAACTATATTTCAGATAATAATCACCACATAGATAAAGAAAATCTGAAACTTATCAAAAATGATACCTATGAAAGTATTTATATTTCTAAGGCAATAAAAAACAAAAGTTCCTTAAACCGAGCTACGCCATTGATTTATAGCCCTTTGTTTGCCGCCTGTCTTTGACATAGAGGAGATTCCGAAACTCCGCAGGTAAAGTTATAACGAAACTTCAAAAACCTCGTCCGGCAATTAAAATACAATACACAGAAAATTTGCCTGGGATTTCGTCCATCTCTTTATAGGTCTTTACCTAAAACGTAATATGTGATGTTTAATTGTAGGTAGTTTTTTATCCTCTGATGACGCTAACTTTGTTAGTGAAACAATCGTCAGGTCCTTAAACAGATGTATTGTGGTGATTTGGTTTCTTCACGTGTACTTAGCCAGTTGTATCGCACGTGTTTCGAGTTTTTCGATAAAATGGAAAAAGTGCCATATAGATCCGAAATTCGCTTTTTATTTTTGGATGGAATCACATGAGAAGAAATATCTACAAGAGAAGTTGGATGTTGTCTGTGGAGACCTTTTACCATCTATGACAACCGTGATATATTGGTTTGAGGAATTTAAACGTGGTCGTACATCTGTTTTTGATGAAGTGCAGCTAGACCGCCCGGCAGACGTGGTTACCAAGAAAATCGTTGAAAAGGTCCACGATATAATTCTGTCTAATCGCAGAACTAAATTGCGCGAAGTAGCAAAGGCCGTAGGCCTGTTGTACGTAACAGCAATCAATATTTTACATTATGAGTAGGAAAAATGTGTCGATCCGATGGGTGTCACGATTGCTTAAGGTGGATAACAAGCAGATACGCCTGTCAGTGTCAAAGCAGTGTTTGGATCTCTTTAAGCCAAATTCTTAGCAGTTTTTTGTGTGAAGTCGTTACCGTTGATGAAACCTGAATATAGTTTTTTTCTGCATTAAATTAAATATATTGGAGTAAATATGGAAGTCTAATAGAGAATATGCGTTGAAAAATAATGAAGAAGATAGTGAACTGATCAGAAAATAAAGGCAACGATTGAAATTTTTAGAAGGCAGCAGAAATGGAAAAAAATGTAAATCTCTAATTTAGAAAATTCAAGATTAAGTATTTTTATAGAGCACAAGTCGTACTAGACTTATTGTATCAGACATACTGTAAAATTTAAGACAATAAAGGGTAGTATTATTATACGTTAGAGACCAAGCGATAGTAAAAACAATAGAGTTTTCCAGGTGAATCTGCTCCGAATAAGGCAGATGATCCCACCGGTCGAAGAGGCCATGGCAGCGATTTTTTGGGATTCGAAAGAAATAATCTATATGGACTCTTTGCAGTAAGGAAGAACGAACACAGGGCAGTCCTACAGTGAATTATTGGACCGATTCGATAACAAATTGAAGGAGACGCGGCCCCATTTGGCTAAGAAAAAAGTGATGCGCACTTATGACCTATTGTGAGGTATTTCAATAAAGGTTTTTGGATATACCTCGCTTAATGTTCTGCCAAAGTGTATCATTCTCATGTGTTTTTAGGTGATATTAATATTGTTTTACACAAAAATGAATTTTTATTAGAGTATATTAACATATTGAGCGAATATGAGTTTAGCTCTACTATAGATGACTACAGTACTTCAAAGTCATACATAGATCATTAACAGTGCGATGATATAGGTTGGAACATAATTCATTAACGCCTTATTACATTTTTTAAAGAAAAACGCTGGGGCAGGTTAATTATATCTTTTCAGTTGCCAACTTATGACGTAAAATTAAACTTATGACGTCATCTATTTCCGAATGATGACGTCATCATAGGTTTTTTAAATGACAACCATTATACCATTATTTTTTGCTGTGATCTATAGACCTGCTTACTACTTAAATGATGATGAAAAAAATGGTAACTGACATAAGAATTTTTTTGAAAAAATTGCATTACTTACTTTGAAAAATGGAAAGGTCAATTTAATAAGAAATAAGAAATATTTCTCACCGGTTTCATTTTGGTTCGAGTTTTCTTAACAATAATGAGGTTTTTCTTAACTTTTCTGAAGTAATAAACACATGATTTTGTGAATTTTGATACGTTGTCATGTAACTATTTGACAGGTGGAGCCAAAGTCCAAATCATTTTTAGCAACATTCGTTGTGATCATTTATTAATTATTTGCTGTTATCAGTATTTAGTTTTGGGACTTAAATAGCATAATAGATTTAGAATTCAGTGAATAAAGGCAATAGCGTTAAATTATGAATTAATTTCAATTATTCCTTGCCGCTTAAATTAATTAATAGTCTTAAGTCCGGTTTCACAGAGCTTGATCAAATAATTAAGGGCCGGTTAGTTAATCAAGGCTTTAGACGATCAATCACAGCTTCAAAATATTTGGTTGTCGTGGCAAAAACTCGAATCGTAGTCTGTGTTTGGTCGTTTGAAGCGTTGACTAACTAACCGGCCGTTAAATATTTGATCGAGTTTTGTGGAACTGGGAATTAGTGGTAAAAGTGTAAAGGTGTTAAAAATAGACTAAAAGGGCACTTTTAACCGAAAGGAAAATAACAAAAATATTAATGATGATTGGATATGGCGACAGGCCTAGAAGTCATCAGGAAGAATGTCAGTTATTTAACCAACAACATCCCGATTGCCAATTGCAAGTAAGTAAATTGTTTGCCAAATTCACAGAAACGGTATCCGTAAAAGATTTGGCTCGACCTCGACTAAGCGAAAAAGTCAGATTGGATATATTGTTTGAATCTGAAGAAAATCCTCACTCTTCTACAAGGCAACTAGCCCTCAATAACAGAGTGGACCAATCTTTAGTGGTAAATTTATTCAAAGAAGAGAAGTACCTCCTTACAAAGTGCAGTTGATACACAAGTTAAACAATGGTGATTCAGACCGCCGTTTACAGTTTTGTGAACACTTAATGTTACGCTGCGATGAATATCCCAATTTTCTTAATAATATTCTCTTTTCTGATTAATATACTTTTTGCCTAAAGGGGTCAGTACATTGTCACAACTCAAGATATTGGTCACGGAAAACACCTCCTTGGATTCAAAACTCAACGTCATAGCAAAGTGAATGTATGAATGGGAATAATCGGACGGCGCTTCATAGGGCCTTAGTTGCGAATGGATATAATGCCAGCTCTGGCAGTAATTATTCCAAACGAACACGAGCCAGATGTGCCCCATCAAGATATTTGGTTTCAGCAAGACGGGGCTCCTCGTTTCTTTGGTGTAAAAACTTCCTGAAAATGGATAGGTCGTCGAGGAGCAATTAAGTAGCCACCGCATTCCCTAGACTTGACTTAAATATATTCTGTGGGGTTGTTTGAAATCGAAAGTTTATTTCAACAGACCAAATAATTTAGAGGAGCTACAGCAAATAATTTGCGCAGAAGCGGAGCAAATTACTCCTGACATTTTTAAGCGCAGTGTACAGAGTGTTGACACTCGTATCGGTCAATGCCGAATGGTAGGTGGAGAACAATTTGAACATTTGCGCTAAATTTTGTTTGTTTTTCTTGGTTCAATATTTTTTCTATTAAACTGACGTTTCCATTTTTGAAGTAAATAATTTAAAAAAAATTGTTGTCAGGTACCCACTTTTTGCCATCATCATTTAGGTAGTAAGTAGGTCTATAGAAAAACAGCCAAAGATACGGTGGTCATTAAAAAAACTTATGATGACGTCACCGTTCAGAAGTAGGTGACGTCATAAATGTAATTTTTATGTCATAAGTTGGCAATTGAAAAGATAAAATTGACCTGTTCGAGCGTTTTTATTGAAAAAAATTAAATAACACATTTGTGAATTCTGTTCCAAACTTTATCACCACACTGCATATCTTTTACACTTACAAAACATAGCTGAGTATGCACTCTCAATAGTCCTTAGACATAATATTAGCTTTCCTACGAAATTTAAAAAAAAACAAGAGTTATTCCTGTTGAAAAAAAGGTGACCCTTATGATATTTTGAATGACACGCAAATATCTATATCATGTGTTTTTTTTTAAATAATTGATAAAGCTGTCTTCATCAGGATGAAAAAATATATGCAGGAGAATAATATCTTTTCTAACTGTCAGCATGGACTGACTTATCAATTGAAACCGCAGCTATCGAGGTGATCCAGGACGTTCATGAAGGGCTGCATAAAGGTTTATATGCTGCAGGCGTTAAGTTTAACCAATCCCATGAAATTGGTACGTTGAGTCCTAAATTGATAAGCGAGAAATTATTATGTCTGTGCTTCTGGGATGCGTGAGTGACTGGCTTTTTTCGTTTGTTGTTAATAGATAAATGATGGTCTCTATCGGAAACACATTTTCCGACTCATTCATTGTAAAACTGCGTACCCAACAGGGGAGTACCCCGGGCCCAATCATTTTCGTCCTGTATGTAAACGATCTCCCAGATCATATTATAGAGGGGAAGTTGTTTATGTACGCGGACGATATCATTGATGTTGTAATTGCTGTCGATGGTTTAGAGATTGGTCAAAAAGTAAACACTTTGCTAGAGCGTTTCACTAAAAGATGTCAGTCAAACCAACTTATTATAAATCCCGAAAAAACACCTGCTTTAAAGTTTAAGAGCAATCAGCGTCAAACTCTTGGAATTCAGTTTGGGGGTGTTCTGATTTCTTGCTCTACGGAAGTAAGGCTTTTGAAGATTATGCTTACCAACATTTGTCCTGGAAGCGGCAGGTCGATTGTGTCTGTGATAGATTGAAACACGGCTATTTCATGTATTGCTTAAAAAACTCTATTGACGTTAAGTCGTTAATATCAGTGTACTGATCTGAAATTTATCCATTAATTTCTTACAATATAGTTGTGTGGGGACATTCAATGGATATAAGTAGGCCTTTTCGTTACAGAAACGAATTCTATGACTCATTTTCAACCTTAACAAAAGCGATTGTTGTAGAGTGGTGTTGAAAGGAAAGGAAGTAATGTCTCTTACAGCAATTTATCTGTAAAATATTGACCTATATTAATGAAAAAAAACAACATTTTTTGCAGAAGAGATTGGTCGTACATTCGTATTCTACGCGACACTGCAGTCACAAAAATCCTAATAAATTTCACAAAATGGCATATAAAAAGTCTTCTTGATACTCTGGTGCAGTTTTGTATAATAGTTTTTCTGAGATCATAAAAGAGTTAAAAATATACAAATATTTAAAAGCTCCATTAAAGAGTGCATTTTTCACTGTAGATGAGTTTGTTTCGTACCTGTGGCGGTGGTTCCGACCGCAGTGTTTCCGCCAACACTACTCTGTGTTTCTGCGTTAATACTCTTGACAGTTAAAAGTTACGTTATGCGACAGAGTTACGTTATGCGACAGCTAGCTGTCAAGAACTACGGCAACTATAAGAGACTCTAGGCATTCTCTCTCCTTCCCCTCTTCTCTACCAACCGCTACAGTGAACACACGTCCTCCACGCTCGGTCGGTTATCTGCTATGTACTCGTGTACATGTTGTTATTATATCATAAAGTTTATTATAGTTAAATGTATCCTAAAGCTTAACCAAGTGAAGTAATAAAGTTATATTAAATGTTTACGTATGGATTTAATATCAACAAGTGCAATTAACATCCATATTGGTGACCCCGACGTGATTTAACATCCATAGTACCCTGTGAGACTTGAATATGGGTGGTGTAATATATTTCTATAATGCTATATTTGCACACATTTTGTTTGTTTTTCTTTGTCATGTGTTTCTTCGATGTACGTTGTTTTGTGTTACATATTTGACATATTTTTTATTTTATATTCGCGTTGTAG
This sequence comes from Tillus elongatus, assembly GCA_964006375.1. Taxonomy (NCBI): domain Eukaryota; kingdom Metazoa; phylum Arthropoda; class Insecta; order Coleoptera; family Cleridae; genus Tillus; species Tillus elongatus. The sequence goes on from OZ023264.1 coordinate 114,618,356, forward strand.
GTATATTATTAAGTTCCATATGACGAGCTTAAACATGTAATAGTGGCAACAGAGCAAACAAATGATATTATTATTATTATTATTATATTATTATTACAAATCACTTTGTTCGGGTATATCAAAATATCAAATTGTTTTCCCGCAGGATGCCTAGGGTAAGAAGGTGTTCACCGAAAGTAAATACAGGACAGTTGTTAACTACGACTGATTGTTATGCGATATACGGATCATCACCTGGTCCTGCATCGAGTCTCCGAACAGATCTTTTTGTTGGATATCAAAGACTGCAATATGAAAAGTGCGTGGACGACCCTGTACGATATAATAATTGTATGTGCAAAAAAATCTTACGGTGAAGCGATAATTATATGTTTTAAGAGAGATGCGTGGTAGAATGAAAAAGTTAATAAAGCTGTGGATGACAAAAAGGAAGCATATAAATGAATGGTAAATGCCAAAGATGTGTGATGGTAAGAGAAACGCCTGGTTGAGTACAGAAAATTGAGAAGTGAGTGTAAACGAATCGTCAGCGAGGTAGGGAAAGTAAGGGATAATTGGAAATAAAAGAGGCTGAGAAACCCCAGAACGACTTTGAGGAAAATGTTGGATTTTCTTTCGGAAAAAAATTTCTATCTCCCGAAATAACAAAGCTATGGCAACCAATGGTAAATAGGTTTATACTATACCACTATATACCAAAATTTATATCTGTAAGTTAAAACAAGCAAAGTTATAGTCATTTAAAAAAAAAGAAGTCAGTGCCAGTGTTAATCAGAGAAACGCATAAAATCAAAATATCTTGTGTGGAAAAGAAAATCTATTGTATATTACTGCCCAAGATTCACTTGTTTGGCGCTCCAAAAATTCAAAAAACACCAAAAAATTTACTTTGGAATTTTTATAGTTGTTTTTCTTAAAACGTCAACGTCGAGATTTAAAACTTCAAAATTGGCAACATTTAGACAAAGGACCTGAAACAAATATGCCTTATGTAGAAAAAATTTCGCAAGAAACGTGTTTTACAAAGCCTTAAGTTTTAGCTTCACCCATCATTGTCCTTCATTTTGCTCAAATAATTGCAGAAACATCGTTCTAAATAGACCATTTCTCCAATACTTTGGCAGTAGCTTTAGTTATAGAGTGTATGGTTCGATGATCTGTAGGAGAGGAGGAGAGGGCGACTTTTGAATTGTGGGAAGATTTATTCAAATGAGCGTGAACTTGGCCGCCTAGAACCCACATATACAGGGTGACGCATTTCTACGGTAAAGCTCAATATTTCCGTTATTATACAAGATACAAGCAAAAACTGTATATGTTAATTATAGGATTTCTTGAGCTGCATCTTAAAAAATTATTTTAATAATCACAGGATAGCCCATATGTCCTTGGTGATAATTTTTTTTTTAATGAAACACCCCTAATTTTATTGCATTTTTCCATTTTCCATCGAACTATAATGCATGTTTGTCACAAAAAATTAAAGTGTTAATAATTTTCGAGTTATTTCAATTGTTTTGCAACTTCTCACATTTTTGATGCATATGAAAAACCATGTCACGGCATTTTTACCAATAGATAACGGATCCCATAAAAATGACGCCTTCAGAGGCGCTTGCGTTTATATTGCTTGTTAATTTTTGTATTTTTCAAACAATAAAGTTATTTCGATGGAATGTTTCTACTATTATATAGGTTATACTGGTAACCAAATTTGATGTTGCTTTTATTAAAAAGACATTATGTAGTTATTAAAAACATTTTTTTGAAAATTCACTACCATAACGCACTTGCTGCCTCCAGACTTGTGAATTTTCTTATAAAAAATTCACTAATGAGGAGATTCCCACTTTTAAATTTTAAAAAAATTTCTTTAAATGAGCGCGAACTAGGCCCCCTAAAACCCACATCCAGGGTCAGTTTCAATGTTTATTTATGTATATATATATATATATATATATATATATATATATATATATATATATATATATATATATATATGTATATGCATCACATCGATAACCAAAAATAATGGGCCGATTTTGATCAAATTTGGTACGTACCTTCCTTTTGCAAGTGGCTTGGATGAGTTCGTTAGCCAGGAAAATCTTGTGTTTCTTTTCGGAAAAAAGTATCTCCGGAAATAACAAAGTAGGGGCAATTTAGAGAGTGTGTTTGCACAACAAAGAGTGAGCTATGTACCAAAATTTAGGTCTGCAAGTTTAGACAAAAAAGTTATAGGCATTTAAAGAAAAAACATGAGGTTTTCCTCAAAATGCCAAAGTCGCGATTCGAAACGTCAAAATTAGCAACATTTAGGGAAATAACCTGAAACCAATACGGGTTATGTAAAGAAAATGTCGCAAGAAGAGTGTTCTGCAACCCCTTAGGTTTCAGCTTTAACCGTCATTGTCCTTCATTTTACGAAAACGTTTCCATAAAATTTATTTCAAATAGACCCTTTCTCTGATGCTTTGGCAGTAGTTTTAGTTAAGTTTCTGGTTTAACGGTCCATAATTTTACTTCCACATCGTCACAACTTGTGGAAGTATCGCATTCGCGACAAAAATTTAAAAAAAAGTTCTTTTAAACGTTGTAAAAAGTATCGAAACATATAGAAAACATGATTTGGGAACAACAAATTTTTTCTCTGTCGGCCTGTTTGTAGCCACGATAACTTTAGAACAAATTGAGATATCGTCTTGAAATTTACTATTCAGTTAGCACCCGACAAAGGAACGCTATGACTTATTTTTGGGTAAGATCCCTTCAGGGGTAGGTGCCCAGATAAGGGGTGGTCTGGTGAAAATTGATATTTTTCAACAAAACTCGAGCAACATAACGTTTCAAAAGTTTATATATATATATATATATATATATATATATATATATATATATATATATATATATATATATATATATATATATAAAGTTGGAAACTGACGTCGAAAGTGGGTTAATGGGCACTAATTCCTGCTTATTTGAAACATTTTTTCGAAAATTCGAATATCGTTACCTCTCTGTAAGTGAAACGTTCTTCATGAAAATTGGCTAATATGAATGTCATCGAGAGAAACTGAAATTTGGCGATTTTGTATAACTTGGCATATACTTTTAAAATATCAAACAAAATACTAGGGTTACCATTAAAAAAAATATATCGATGACGTCATATTTCAAATTTAGGACATACTGTGTATTTTTCTACAAGGACCGCAACTTACTAAGTGAATATTTGAACCTGCGATGAGCACTAATAATTACACTTGGAGAGCCCAAATCACCGCAACACATCTTTTTAAAGACCTAACGATCGTTTCACTAACAAAGTTAGCATCATCAAAGGATGAAAAATTCTGAAAGCTTGCCACAAAGCAAAAATATCTGGATTAATATGTAGGTTGGTAGAGCTAAGCAAAAAGCACAGCCAGACTAAGTTTAACATAATTGCGCCGTCAATTTTGGTAACGAACAGATATGTAAAGTTGTTAGGTCGTATTCAACGCGTACCTTATGTAAAAAGGAATTTTCTGCAGGGTTAATCTAATAATATATATTATATGTATATTTAAATAATTCGATTAATAAGGAACAAATATTTTCAATAGAAAGCCTTAAGTAAACACAAACATCATGGTGAAATTATGTCAAGAGAAAAGAGACACAGATATTAACACCCACTTATTATTTAGCATACAAAATGTTTTATTATAAGATGCCGAAAGGTGCAAGTTTAATATATTCATCCGCATTTCGATACGTGACTGTACCTCGAATATGAATATGTTATATGTTCAATGTGACGTAAAATTCGATCATAAACATATCCGTTTCTGTAGTAGTGTCACATTATGATGTAAAAATCGATAATCAAAAGTACTTAAAATTACCATATGTCCATTTAACGTGTTCACTACACCTGAAAAAATCGTTTGTTAAAATTTTCATTGTGGGAACTCTAAGGATTTACGCCTAATTTCAAACATTACTTTCGGCCTACTATTTTCAAGATCATAATTAGTTTGAGATTTCTTTTTTTTTTCTTTTTTTTGTGAAGTCTTTATATTTGTGGATTACAAACGTTAAATAATGTATGTATTCACTATCATACATCTAATCCCATTTTAAGAAACATCTTTATTTAAATTTTAAAAATCTGTGTTAATACTTACACTTAATCGTGATGTCCAACGCTTTCCGCACAGCCAAAGTAACCATTACCATAACCATAATCAGAACCATCCCCATAAAGGACATCAGACACAAAAACCCACTTTATTGTAGCAAATTAGGAATTACATACTATTTTTAAAACGAGACGCCTCACTTGATTGAACGAAATCAAAAATCAAACCGCACTTACTGGTGATTTTTTAAACTTTAAATTAAGAATGACAAATTAGCAAGAAAATATGTTTGCAGGACGAAATCCGACAGAAAAGTGAATAATTTTAAATGAAATTAAGATAAAGGAGTCGGTAAAAAACGGTTGTCCAGTTACACAATTCAGATGAGCATTGTTCGCCTTTTATAAAGGTGAATGTACACTACAAAATATTTTATGAGATATATTTTAATTGTCAAGCAGTTAAAAAATATTTACATTATTTAACTGCTTAATTTAAATTTTAGATTAGAATTATGCCAAACTATAGCGGTTTCAATAAATGGGATTCTTCAACGCACACCAAATCACACGGTACAGCAACGATCTTTTATCCAATATGAAGGGTGCAGATAAGCTAACAGATGAAATACAATACCACACCATTAACGGTACTTGTTTCTCATCCTTTAAGTGATGTGTCCTCCCAGAACATTGGCGATCAGTCGCATGATCTTCACTTTGTCCGCAGTGGACCTAAACAGTGTCGTGGTGTTTACTCCGTACCATTGGAGAATATTGTTGAACCCAGATGTTCTTCGGCTACCAGGACCACGCTTTCCTTTTATTTTTCCCTAAATAACTGTAGGATGCGATTCATATTTCTGATTTCTCATTACGTGGGCAAAGAAACCCAACTTTCTTCTTTTAGTGAATTTTCTTAGAAGAAAATTCACCAATGAGCAACGAAGATTGACGTGAGACAATCTTGAATGATTACTCGGGTCTTGTTTATGCAGTCAAACAAGCTGAATAGAAGTGCGAAAGCGCTATCTTCTTAAAACGTTTCCAAACCTCTATCTGTACTCAGTCTGGTCATGATGTCTTTCCACTTTTTACACCCGATATAGCGTACATGAGCTCTGCCCTGGTGATTTCCCTTCCGTCATCTAGACTAATGTTGTGCGAGAAACTCCTACTGTCCACAAAGAGATTGTCAATATATTTGTTCCATTCCTGTGTTCTTCTGTGCTACTAATAACTGGCTGCTGCTCATTCATGAGAATGATTTTCCTACTTTTTTTATACTGGCTAGTTGTCTGTCATATTTTCTTGTACATATTAGGAAAGTCGTGCTTGACTTCCAGCTGCTCTGTTTCATTGCACTGCTCCGTTAACCACTCTTCGTTCGCTAGTCTAATCTTAGCCATAATTTCTTTCTGCATCTCTTTGTAACTGTTATTTTTATATCTTCTACGGCGGTCCGTTAATTTCAGGATGTCATCGGTGATCCAAGCTTTGTGTTTGGTTCTGTTGCTCTTTAGCTTAGCTTGACTGACTTCTACTATGGGTGTTCTGATCTCTCTCCACGTGTTTTCGATATTATCCTGGTTTATCGTTTGGAAAATGCTACCCAACGTTAATTATAACTCTTCTTCCTACAGTTCTGTTCATATGGCTAAAAGCTTTCTTACGTTGATAGATTGTAGGGTCTGATGGTTTTTTTTTTGAATTTCTTCAATTTCAGTTTCAACGTAGCGGCCAATAATGAGTGGTCCGTAAAAACATCTGCACTAGGATAGGTCTTAGCATTGTGAATTATGTTGCTGAATCTTCTGTTAATAGTAATGAAGTCCATTTAATTGCGGACTTTCCATCTGCATTATAAGTCCACGCATATAGACTACGTCTGGGAGGTTGTGTAAAATATGTATTGGTTATAATTAAGCCATTTTCCTGGTAAAAGCTTATAAATCGGCCTCCTCGTTTATTTGGTGTACCTAAGGCATACTCCCTCACGATATCCTTTTTTCGACATTTACCTACTTTTGCATTAAGATCGCCCATGATTATATTAACTTCCGAGGATTCGGTTCATTTCACTGCTTTTTCGACGTCGTCGTAAAAAACTCATTGTCAGAACCATCCACATCTGGGCGGCATAAACATGTATAAGATTGCTTGCTATCGGTGTTGTATTGAGCTGCAACATGCACACCCTGTCAGAGATGGGTATAAAACTCTTGACGGATCCACCCACATCGCGCCACACCAAGAAACACACACCATCACCATCATTGCCGGAATAATAAATGCAATAATCTTTTACTCTCACTGCTTCTTCATACATCAAGACCCTTCAAATTATTCAGAATAAAATTCTGAGAACGATTACCGGAGCACCATGGTCAGGTCAGGTCAGACACAGCCAGGCACACTCTGATCTGGAAATACCTGCGACACTTGAGTTTATAACTCAACTATCCACCACTCAATTTGCAAAAGCCGATTCTCATCCAAATGCCCTTCTCCGTAGCGCCACCCACTACGATGAGCAACTTCCACATAGGCATATGCGTCCAAAGCTTATACTTACACGACAACGCCCCCGCGGCAAAAACACAATGGAAACATTCAAATTCAAACAACATTGTGTGAAATCTTTCTGACGGAGGTATGGACTAATGTGCGGTACTCCAGAGAGAGAAGTTTAGTGAGTACGAGTCTCACAGTACCTCGATATCCCTCACACTACGGTGTTGTGAATGAGGTCTGCATGATGCATTCTCCACGCCTGTATCTAAAAATAAAAACAAAAAAAATCTCACTGCTCCAGTCTCCGGTCAAGGCATCTCGCTAACACCCAGAAAGTCTATTCTGATTCTTCTCATCTCACTAACCATGTTATGTGTTTTTCCGCCCTAAACAAACTGCGGACATTCCACGTTGCTATCTTGCTCATGACCGACCCGGCGATTCTTAGCAGCCCCTGCCCACTGAAGGGCCGCAGGGACTGGGGGCTGTATTTTGATTTTTCTCAAACATGCCAAAGATTTTCCTGGAGATGTCCTTAGGATCTTTAATGCAGTAGTTATCCGTTGCCTTCTGAGTCTCTATTATGCCGTTGAACTTGTAGACAGTTTCCTATATCATATATATATATATATATATATATATATATATATATATATATATATATATATATATATATATATATATATATATATATATATATATATATATGCTGTAGCCCCTTACACTTCCATTAACGGTAGGTTTGTTATGATTAATATTTTTAAAGAAATAAATTGTTTTAGAGTTTTTAGAGTTTACGCTAGTAAAACCTACTTTACTACAATACGATTTTAATCGGCGACAAAAATTTCAACAATTTTTTCGCTTAAACGTCGTAAAAAGTGTCAAAACATATAGAAAACATGATTTCGCAACACATTTTTTTTGGGTCTGTCGGTCTGTTGGTGTGTGGGTCTGTATGTCTGTTTTTAAGCCGCTTGTCAACACAGTTAGTTTTAGCAGCCAGGAAATTAAAATATTGTGCAATAATTATCAACGAAGTTTAGTTCTACTAGCAGAATGATCTTCAGGGTTAAGATTATATTATGAATGATTAGGATTTCTCATAACATGTTTGTGTGTGCTCACCATAGGTTCTAAATTTCATATTGACATATTTTTCTTCGTATATTTCAAGAGTTGCCTTTGTGATTGTACATTCAGTAACTATGATACATTATATTTTTTTAACTTCGATCTATTTCCACGACTATGGCCAATCACAGTCGACAGGTAGCAGTTTTACCTCATTATCTTTGAAATGTTGCCGCACCCCTGCCTTTCTGTAAGGAGGGATCTCTAGCGTGCTCAACATCGCATGAACACGGGACCGATGGCTTTTCGCCCCCTCCCAAAGGCGGAACGTGCAGACTTGCTCAAATACAATGCCACAACCTCGATTGGTAGGGATCTTTAACGTGCCCAACATCGCATGGACACGGGACTGACGGCTTTACGTTCCCTCCGAAGGGGGTAACGTGCAGACATTCAACTTGCTCAAATACTTAGGCACAACCTCGGTTGATGTTAATTTTACAGTGTGTACTGAAAAAGTGAAAGAGGAACCCTGGGAATCAAACACAGTAACCTTCGGATCAGAGGCACAAGTTCTTACCCCTGCACTACCAAGGCTCTTGTTATATTGGATATTCTTTATAAAAGATAAATAGAATTATTAGGCCAAAACTTTTAATATAAAATTAGCTATCTATAGTTTTGTACTGAATTTTCTCCAAACATTTTAGGAAAATGAAAGAATGGTCGTTGAAGCTGAAACTTAAGACTGTGTAAAAGATTTTTCCTTTTTGCCCCCAAAAACATAAACTGGTCTATAATGCAATAGGATTGATATCCACATAACATATTTTGCTCTGGTGCGTTTCTCTGATCACCAGTGACAACCAATTTTTGTTTTTCTTTAAATGCTTATAACTTTTTTTCTATTTACTTAGAAATCTAGATCTGGTACATAGTTTACATTTTATAATCCGGAGGTAAAAAAAAATTCCGAGAGAAAAACCAAAATATTTCCTAAACAACTGGTTGCAAAGTTATGCAAACCCTACAGTTCTAGCGATACTCAATTTGAAATTATATTAATGCAACTTTTCAGTTTCGTCAATATATTTCAGCAACGATTGAAGCTATTAAGAATTTGTATTCAGACTCTGAATATGCATAAAATGGCTCACGGTTTTAGTGAATTTTCTTAAAAAAAATTCACTAATGAGGAGATCCCCACTTTTGAATTTTGAAAAAATTTCTTCAAATGAGCGCTAATTAGGCCCCCCAGAACACATATCCGGGGTCGGTTTAAATTTTTATATGTTTATATATATATATATTTATATATATATATATATGTATCACACCGATAACTCAAAAAATAATGGGCCGATTTTAATTAAATTTGGTGAATAAATTCCTTTTGCAAATGGCTTGGATAAGTTCGTTAGCCAGGAAAATCGGTCCAGGTTTTCCCGGAAAATTTTGTGTTTTCTTTCGAAAAAAATTTATATCTCCGGAATTAACAAAGTAAGGGCAACCAAATTTCATATGCGGATTTATTTCATTATAGGCAAGTTACCTACCAAAATTTAGCTCCGTAGGTTAAAGGATAAAAAAGTTACAGGCATTCAAAAAAAAAAAAATTGGATTTTCCTCAAAACGTCAAAATTGCGATTTTAAACGTCAAAATTGGTGAGTACATTCCTTTCGCAAGTCGCTTGGATAATTTTGTTAGCCAGGAAAATCCGCCGAGGTTTTCCCGGAAAAATTTGTGTTTTCTTTCGAAAAAAATCGAAAAAAATTTATATCTCCAAAATTAACAAAGTAAGGGTAACCAAATTTGGTAAGATGGTTTATATCGTTATAAGTGTGCCACCTACCAAAATTTAGCTCTGTAGGTCAAAAGACAAAAAAGTTATGGGCATTTAAAGAAAAATAAATTGGGGGTTTCCTCAAAACGTCAAAGTGACAATTGAAAACGTCAAAATTCGCAACATTTAGGCAAATAACTTGAATCTAATACGATCTATGGAAAGAAAATGTCTCAAGAAGAATGTTTTACATACACCGAACTCTTAGTTTCAACCGTCATTGTCCTTCATTTTACTAAAATATTACCAGAAAATTCATTTCTAATAGACCCTTTCTCTGATGCTTGGCAGTAGCCTTAGCTATAGAGTTTATTGTTTAATGGTATATAATTTTTGTCGAATTTTCGTAAAAAATCAATAAAGCTCAATATATTCGTTATTATACAAGATATGAAAAAATATTGTATACATTAATTATAGGGTGTTTTGAGCTACATCTTAAAAAATTATTGCGACAATCACAGGGTGGCCCATAAGTCGTTGGTGATACAAATAATTATTTTTTTGTCGAAAACGCCTTATTTTTTTTTGCATTTTCCATCGAAATATAATGCATGTTTGTAAGTTAAGAAATTCTGGAGGCAGCAAGTGCGTTGTGGTTGCGAATTTTGATTAAATGCTTCATATTTGAAAAGCTCAATTTGCTATTAACCTATAAGGTTGACCAGGAAACGGATTTTTTCAGTAACACTTTTGGTTTACTTTTGGAAATTTCTGTACGTTTTCAAACAATCAAGTTATTTTGATGAAACATGGCACATTGTTTTTACTATATATGTTATACTGGTAATCAAATTTGATGCCTGCTTTTTCTATATAGGTTATACTGGTAACCAAAATTGATGTCTGCTTTCTTAAAAAGAAAACACACATATTTGCAATAAAAACATTTTTATGAAAATTCACTACCATAACGCACTTGCTGCGTCCCGAGATTTTTTATAATTTAACCAACTCCGTATTTCTCATGTCTTCGTCTTCTTCAGCTTGCACTCTTCCAGGTCGGATATAGGTCTCTTCTAATTTCTACCATGCTTCTCTATCCCTCGCTGTTCTCATCCACTGCTTTCCAGCCACCTCCTCCACAACACGAATCCATCTTTTTTGGGGTCTATTCACACACCTTTTTGTCTCTCTTGGTTTCCAACAAACCACCTTCTGTGTCCATCTATCCGTGTTTTGTCTAGCTATGTGATCAACCGACCGCCATTTGAGACTCTCTCCATCCTCTCCATAACATCCATTATTTTAATTTTGTTCCGAATTTCGCTATTTAGTATTTTGTCCCTCAATGTAATCCCCAACATAATCCTTTCCATGGCTTTCTGTGCGACTTTAATTTATCTTATGTTTTCTTTGTTATGAAATTGTTTCTAGACCGTATGTAAGCACTAGTAGTATGCAGCTATTATACTTTCCATTTTTCAAGTGTAATAGTACATCCATACCCTTAAAGATGTAGTTATAGTCGCTCAGCATAATGTCGTCAGCGAACCGTAAATGCTTTAGACGTCAAGCATCTAGGTTTATACATTTGCCTTCCCAATACACTTGTTTGACGATGTTCTCCAGGGCTAAGGTAAATAATCTGGGACAGATTCTATTTTATTGTCGCACGCCTTTGCCTAGTTTTATTTTCTCCGTTTTAAGGTCGTCTTCTATTTTTGTATGGAAGGTGGCTTTCACGTAGATCTACCTGACAATATTAATGTATCTCGAATCAATTCTGGCATCTACCATTGCTGTTAAGAAGGCCCAAGTTTCAATGCTGTAAAAACTTTATGGTAGTCAACAAACGCCAAGTGTATAGGAATGTTGTACTCTGTTGTCTTTTCTATAGGTGTCCTAACTGTCTGAAAATGGTCAATAGTAAGAAAGCCTCCTCGAAACCCAGCTTGCTCTACTGGCTGATACGAGTCTAACTTTATTGTTATTCGGTTTCTTATAATTATCGTAAAGAGTTTATATAGGTGTGATAGCACGCTTATGGGTCTATAGTTTTCCATGTTTGTGTTGTCTCCTTTCTTAAGTAGAAGAATAACTTCGGCGTTTCTCCAGGATTCGGGTATTTTATCCTCCATCAGACATTTGTTTAACAACAGTCTCACAGCTAAGTGAAGATTGGAACCTGTGATGAGCACTGATAAGTACAGTTGGAGAATCCAAATCACCACAACACATTTTAAAAGACCTGACGATCGTTTCACTAACCAAGTTAGCGTCATCAGAGGATGAAACATTCTGAATGTTTCATCCTCTGATGACGCTAACTTGGTTAGTGAAACGATCGTCAGGTCTTTTAAAATGTGTTGTGATGATTTGGGTTCTCCAAGTGTACTTATCAGTCTCACAGCTTCTATTAACGTTTCTCCCCCAGTTTTTAACATTTCTGATGTGATCCGGTCATCGCCGGGACACTTCCTATTTTTCACTCGTCCTAGTGCGCATTTTACTTCCAATTTGGATGCCTAAAATATCTTCCGAGCCGACGTTTAAAATATTAAGGCGCTCCAGGATTTGATATGGTCGCTGCATATAGTTTTTCATAAAATCTTTAAATTTCTATAACTATTTATCTTATATATATAGACTACATGCTTATTCTTAATCCTTACGATTTTTGTTTTCCTCTCATACGATTTGACTTCAATATTTTCATGTTTTTGTTTCTTTCAATGGTGTCCAGGATTTGATTTTCCTTATAAGGTATGTGGTCTTTTCTTATCTTACTATTCCGAGGTGTCGCTATCTATTTTTATTCTCTCCTGTATTAGCTTCAGTTCCAGGCCTCAGTTTGAAATCGATCTTGCTACATAATTTCTTTGCAGCCGTGTGTAAGCTTTTCCTTTATTTCGTCGATATTCTTGTTTTGAAGTGTTAATTTGTATGGTGGCGCGAACGAGCTTATGCTGACTCCTAGTATGAAACTGATTTATCTTTATCACGGAAACGTCCATAAAAATGTTCTTATTACTGGCACAAATAAAGTCTATTTTGTTTTTTACTCGGCCATCTGGGCTACGCAATGTCCACCTTTTCTGGGTCTCTTTCTGGAAAAATGCATTTAAGCTTGGGAGATCCCAATAGTGAGCCAGTTAAAAGTGTCCGCCGTGTAACCGTTATAGAGAAAATAGGAAACGTAAACCTAGATGAGCTGGGCCAGCCAATTTCACGAGAAGAATCTTAAAAAGCCCCTAACCAAACTTAGAATCAAAAAGACTCTCCGTTTAGGCGCACTAACAGCGGATCTTTTAAAGTATTCTGGTGAAAAAATAATAAAGCTTTTTTAGCTGGTTGACAAATGTTATAAATCTGGAGAACTGTCCAGTCGATATTATCAAACTTAAAAATATTACTATTTCAAAAACAGTGAAATAGTGAACGTGCGAAAATGCAACCAGTGCAGAGGACAATAGATGTGCATAATCATTTGACTAAGATTCTGCTAATCATAGTCCAAAATATAACATGAAGCAAAATTCAGAGTTGCGTGGCTGAAGGTCTTTTTGGATTTAGACCTGGACGAGGAACTGGGGAACCACTATTAGCACTTAAAGCAATAGGAGAAAAAAGACTCGAGAAAAATAAATATACATATATTACTTATATAGACCTTGGGAAAGCATTCCAAAATGCGGATTGGAAAATATTGTTATATATAATACAGAGAGGATACAGGAGATGATAAAAACAGATAGCGACACCTCGGAATAGAGAGATAAGAAAAGACCTCATAGCTTATAAGAAAAAGCAAATTCTGAACACCATCGAAAGAAAGAAAAACCTGAAAATATTGAAGTCAAACCATATGAGAGAAAAACAGAAACCTTAAGGATTAATAACATACATGTAGTCTATATATCAGACAAAAGATAAATAGTTATGGAAATTTAAAGATTGTATGAAAAACTATATGCAGCGACCATATCAAATCCTGGAGCGCCTTCATATTTTAAACGTCGGCTCGGAAGATATTCCAGACATCCAAATTGGAAGTGGACTAGATTAGAGGGATATGTGCATTATTCTAGATCTATACAAAATCAAAGTACCATAATACAGTGTTAGAAAAGAATGGAAAGGCACTTGTATTTTCTGATATATTCGTTAATCAAAAGAAAATGTTTTAACAATTTTTTTTTGTTACAAACTGGGGATATTCGTTTCGTTGCTATGGCAACTAAGTTTTTTTTGGCAAGTTACGGTTTTCGGAAAGAACATTTTTTTCTTGATACGGCACTATAAAACTTTAATCGGGTTCCATAAGAAAAAAATTAAGAAAAACTTAACTTTCTCATAAATCAACTCCTTCGGTTGGACTTTATTATTTAATTTCTCATCAAGTTAGTCTTGTTAGAATCTACTGTTTTCTTATGTATAGAAAGTATTTTTTAAAGTTATATTTGCATTACCACGATTACGATATTTCTTTTTTCTTTCGGTTGTTAATTTTTAAGTTTATATTTATATTTAAAAACGAAAACTTTTGTAATTATTGAATAATTAGTTAGGTTAAGTCATCCAAACCCTTATAATAAGTTCTATCTTACTACAAATAAATTTTGATTGGTTGATTATCAAGTTAGTCGTTGAAAAATGTGACAGTTTTTGTAGCTGTCAATTGCGAACATGTCAGTGACCTGCAGTTTGTAATACTTTATAGAGCTTTACGTCAGAAAATTGTGAACTTTTACAATTTAATAGTGATTATTACTATGGCCGCATTAAGCGAAAAGCTACGTTTTGAAATCTAAATTGTATTATATGTATTGTTGTCTTTATATGGTCTCCTTAATACTACAACTAGATATCTCAAATTTTAGGTATTTTGTGTTATCTATGCATACCAATGCTATTTTATACTCTCTTTTTAATGCTATAATTAGACAAGTTCTACTAGGAATCTATAAAGAATAATACAGTAACATAATAGAGATATGATCGAAAAGCCGGAAAAATTTTATTGCTGTAAGTACACAATTTGAGACATCTAGTTGATGCGTGTGGTTAACTTGAGTTAGCGACAGTATCCTCTGCGCTCTGTGTGAGATATATACTTGTGCAGTCTTGTTTGCTGTTCCTTCCTGTGACTTTTTAGATTGTTTATATAATTCAATGTCGTATTTGTATAGCTTATAACAGTCTTGCAAGAGACAAGAACCCCATGGAGAATGAATATCGAACACATCTTGCCGCAAAGAATACAATTCGTGATAATAAGAGATTGAGCAGGGAATTTGCAGAAAATCCTAATGTAGAATCAGTAAATTGAAATTTCGATCTACAAGTGCTTTTTGTACCGAACGGTCCTTCAAAGAACACCTTATTTTACAAGCAGCGTTTAAAAACTTTTACCCTCACAATTTATAATGTGATTTTCAAAGAATGTTTTTTGTGGACAGAAGTGGAACGAAACGTGGTAGCTGTGAAATTGCTACATGTTACAACAATTTTAAATAATTTCCTCATTCGGTAAATCCGATTCAGTGTTTTAGTGACAGATGTGGAGGGCAAAATGTAGACAAATATGTAGCTGGAATGTGCTTAACGGCTGTTCAAAAAATCCCAAGTTTATTTGCAAAGTATAGACATGGGGTTTTGGTTGTAGGATATAGCGAAATGGAGAGAGACTCTATGCACTCAGCTATTTTTACCGAATTCAAAAGATTTGGTAAGGCATATTGGACAAAAGATTGAGAGGCGATTGTTTCATGTGCTAGTCGAGAAGGTGATAAACCGTATATTCTTTATGACATAACTCATGAGCAAATATTGGAATGGAAAAGCAATTCAAATAATAAATATGCTTTTTAGAAAAGGGGATGAAAACCGTAAGCCAGCAGGTTGTCAAGAAATTTGCTGGATGAATTTTTCTATATCCAGGCTTTTTATTATCAGATTTAAGGAAAATTTTAATGACGAAATTAGAACATTTATCTAACTGCTAATTAAGAGGGCAAATATAATGAACTCTTGTCGCTACTTAAACTGACACCATCCGCAAAAAGTGAGAAGAAGTCCAGTGCTAGAAGTAGATATTTTTTATTTTAGGATGTTTAAAAAACAAATAAACAACAATCTTAAGGTGCTACATCTAAACACAGCTTATCCATTTTATTGGCTAAAGCATAATAATAAGGGCAGAAACGATTTACGAAAATAAAGCATTTTTTCTTGTACTTCAATTTTAAAATAGGTTTTCTGAAATACCAGTAATTTTAAGGCTGTATTAATAAGGGGCCGATATGAAAATCTTTATTCCTCTATAAATAAAGTTGCTCCATTACACAATGTTTCACACAAACATGTGATAGGTTTGAAAAAAAAAAGAACAATTTCACCCGCAAAAAGTACAGCTGCTACAAGAACTTGTAGATGGCGATTTTGAGAGGCGGGTTGAATTTTGTAACATTATGATAAGCAAATTTAATGAGAAGCTTGACTTGGTGAAAACATTGTTTTCTCAGATTAAGCTACTTTTACACTGACTGCATGAATTTGTCAATAAACAAAAAAAACAAATTGAATGCTGGTGCCCCAAACCCAGCGACCACAAGAATTAATGCACGGGTTGGTATAGTTAACAGCAGTATTATCGGTCCGTTCTACATTGAGGGAAATCTTACATCTGAAAAATATGTAAATTTATTAATAGGGCAAATTATACCTGCTGTGGTTGAGTCTGGTAAATAAAATTTAGTTCCAGCAAGATGGAGTTCCCAATCATTTTGGGAGACGCGTTCGGCAAATATTTGAATAAAGTTTTGGCAGAAAAGTGGATTGGGCGTGGTGGTACACTTGACTGGGCTGCTCGCACTCCTAATTTGATACCATGTGATTTTTTTCTCTGGGTTCACTTAAAGAATATTGCCTACAAGTACAGGTCATTAGCATATACCCCAAAACTAGAATTATTGGCGAAACAAGACGGATTGTGCATTCCAACTTATATAATGTAATAAATACCTTTGACAAGCGAGTTCAACTGTGTATTGATAAATAATATGAATTTTTTTATTCTAATTGTAAATGTTATTAGTTAATATATATAACTGATGTTTTATTTTATTTTTTATTTGTGAATTTCTTTTAGAATTGAGGTTAAATTTTTCTCATTTTTCTTTCTTATGGAACCCAATTAAAATTAATAGGGCGGTTTCAGGAAAGAGACGTTGTTTCCGAAAATACAAAAAAACATATTTTACTATAAAAAAATTGTAGTTGTCATGGCAACGAAGTTGTTATGCTAGGGTCGCGACGGCAATACAAGCGTTTAATAGATAAAGTACTCTTCCCACTAATAAACATTTTAACTTGGACCTGTGGAAAAGGTTCATCAACTCGTATGAAGTGTGGTAGCATGTGAGGTGGAAACTTGTATTTGACTAAGCAGAACACAAAAAGAAGGTTTTAAAGTGTTGATATGGTAAAAATGACATGGACAAAGTATACCGATAGAACGACGAATAAAAGTGTGCTAGAAAATGTGGGAGAAGAAACATGCTTGCTAAAAGACACAGAGGAGTAAGGCAACATTTGTTGGGAAAATTTTGACACATATAATAACATTATTTTAAGTACACTGAACGTTTTACACGTTTTACAACTTATATATTTATATTATAACATTTATTGGAACATTCTTACATTATTTTCTTAGTCTACTATTTTCTACTCAATGATATTTATAATATGACGTCATAAATTCATGGCCATAAAAACACACATATTCCCTAGCGTTGTTCGTAAACATTTTGAAAGCGGTAGTTGGTAGCTGGTTTCGGTTTCTAATCTGTACTTCATGTCAGATAATATAAATCTTTATAAACTCGTGTAGCCTTCAACTCATTCTCTTTTCAACGAAATTTTAAAAACCATAACTATATTAAGAATAGTTAGCTAAGAGAATAGGGCAGCACGCTTATGTGAGCTATCTCGTTTTGGGAAGCCTCATCACCACCATCGTTTTGGGCAGGCCCATCAGCACCATCGTTTTGGGAGCCCCATCAATACCATTGTTTTGGGAGCCCCATCAACACCAGGATGTGCAGAAGCACCTTCTATAGCAGCATTCGCTGACAACGTCAACCGAGAGGTTTTGCCAGCACCATCGTTTTGGGAGCCCCATCAACACCATCGTTTTGGGAGCCCCATCAACACCAGGCTGTGCAGAAGCACCTGCTACAGCAGCATTCTGTGACAACGTCAATCCAGAGGTTTTGCCAGCCCCATCGTTTTGGGAGCCCCATCAACACTATCGTTTTGGGATCCCCATCAACACCATGCCGTGCAGAAGCACCTGTTGCAGCAGCATTCTCTGACAACGTCAATCCAGAGGTTTTGCCAGCCCTGAGTGGTCTTTCACACAACGTCAATCCAGGAGAATATGTCAGTGGTGGGTTTAGGCTTGCTGCCGTCTTAGGCCCTGTCTGATACGCCGCCCTTTTTGAATAACAAAATTCAATTCATTTTGATTCAATATTATTATTTAAATATAATTTTTATTTTATTGAAATATAATTACAAAACAATACAAATAAATATTTAATAAACTATAACTAAATAAATAATAAGCATTTTTCCTAAATTATAATGTATTGCTCAATTTTTAAATCTCTTCTTTCTGGCTTTCGTCTGTGCAAGAACATCAACTATGTCGTCATAATCAATTTCTTGAAGTAGTTGAGATTCAATAGACAGTAATGCCAAAGCATTATGTCTATCTTAGCCCATACTTGCGCGTAAATAAGTTTTCATCCTTTTCAAGGTGGAAAAGATCTTTCTCCTGAACAATTCGTAGCGGGAATACTCAAAAAAATACGTAGAGCAATATCTACATTTGGATAAATATCTAGAAGATTCCGAGAATGCAATACATTGCATATTTCTTGTGCAGAACGTATATCTTCCGTATTTGCTAGGAAATCTTTGAGTTGATAATGTAAATAAATACATCCATTCCCAAAAGTCTCTTCCAAATCATCAGGATACTTATTAACTGGTTTATTTGCAAGATTTTTCAATTCATTTGTATCTATTTTAGATATATTATCAAAAAAATTGAAATTTTCGTAAAGATTTTGATAGGCAGTTTTGCGTCCAGCCAATTGTACACTTAAAGTATCTAAAATTCGGTAATACACATTGGTGCGAACATTTTCTTGTCCAGATAAAGGTGTTCTTTCATTTACCCGTGATTCATATGCCTGAATTTTTCTGGTTTTCTTGCGACAGGTATCATAACGATAATAATTTTGAACTCCAGATAGTGCTTTGGCTCTTTCTTCATATTCGGAGAATTGTTTATCTCTCATGTCTTGAAGAAATAATGTGATAATAGCTATATCACATCGATCGCTTTAATATATATCGACATCGACATATAAAGGATGCTCCAATTTGAGTTTCCTATGTTCGCAGCACCGTAAATCAAGAAGTTGTCAAAAAGCAAATGTTTTTCAAGTGTCAACTGTCAGTCTGACACAATACATTTACGAAATGGGTCGCCTAGCCACCGCTCAGCGCGTAAAAATTGTTGAATTGCTTTACAGAAATAACAATTCTGTACGAACTGTGCACAGAAATTTACGGAAAGATTATGGTCAATTTAATCGTCCTACTGAGCGAACAATTCGCAACGTAGTGACTGGAAGCATTGGAGATAGGGTAAGGTATGTGCATCATCGTGGCATCCGATCAGCAGAAAATATTGCTGTTGTAAGTGAAAGCCGAAGACCCGGAAGTGTCGATTCGTCGGCGTTCACGGCTTTTAGGCTTATCTTACGGCTCCCTTTGGCGAATTTTGCACCAGGACTTGCACCTAAAGCCGTATAAGAGCCAGTTAACACAAGATGTGAAGCCGAGAGACCATCGACAGCGAAGCATTTACGCAGATTGGGTGTTAGAGCAGCAGGAAGTTGATGCAGACTTTTCAAAAAACAATTATTCTCTGATGAGGCACATTTTCATTTGTCTGGCTATGTCAATAAACAGAATTGTCGAATATGGGGCGAAGACAATCTTCAGGTGATCCAGGAAACTCCATTACATGGCCAAAAGTAACTGTTGGTGTGCATTGTGGTCAGGTGGCGTTATTTGACCTTACTTTTTTGAAAACAATGTAACGGTCAATAGTGAGCGCTATAGGCGCATGATAGCAGATTATTTCTGGCATGAAATCGAAGATATTGACATCGACGACAAGTGGTTACAACAAGACGGCTCAACTTGCCACACAGCGGGCGCAACGTTGGATGTTTTGCGTGAAAAGTTCCCAGGTCGCATCATTTCACGTTTTGGTGAAGTCAACTGGCCGCCAAGATCATGCGACTTGACGCAACTGGACTTATTTTTGTGAGGCTACATTAAAAGTCGTGTCTACTCCAACAAACCTGAAACATTGGAGCACCTAAAAGCCAACATCCACCAAGTTATAGCCGAAATACCGCCCGAAACCTTCGAAAAAGTAATCTGAAATTACCTTAAAAGGATCGGTTGCTGCAGAAGGTCCAGAGGCGGCTATTTAATCGATATTATTTTATTACATAATATTTTTGATTAATAAAAACAAATCTAAATATTTCTTTAAATTTGTGTTTTTTTTAAACAAGTTTGGAAACTCAAGTTGGATCACCCCTTATATACACTTAAATTTGATAGAATTTTGTAATAACAAATTCTTGCCAATAGATTTTTAAAATTAGTTGAAATTTGTAAATATAGTTCAACATTTTTGCAGACATAAAAAATATCAATTTTTTTTCGATTTAGATAAAAATTGAATTTTCATTTTTTTCGATTAATTTTCATTTTTACAAAAATTGGGTATAGAATAAATAGGATTTATTTTGAATAAAAAAATTATTTTATAAACAAAAAAATATTTAGAATTTCAAATGAATACCAGAAGTTAATTCATACATGTTAATCCACCATGTTTTTATTTACCACCGAAAATAAAATGAAAAATCAAGTAATTTTAAATGCTTTACATATGTAAGAGTAATTTCACTAAAGACACAAAAAGTAAGAAAGGATTTAGTATTTCTCAAAGAAGCTTATCAATTCGATTATTTCTTTTTAATAACATTATTCGATAAAGACTATTATTGATTTATCAAAATATTAAAGATGCACCCACGAATTGAAAAGTAAATTAAAAAATTAATAATATTATATTTCATAGAAAATTTTCTGTAAATTCATAAAAAAAAGGAACAAATTTTTAAAATAAATTTTCTTTACATTGTTTCGGCTCTAAAATTTTGGCGTTCTGAAAAGTTTGCCGCCCTCCAAATCGTGCCGCCCTAGGCCCGGGCCTAACGGGCCTAGGCGTAAATCCATCACTGGAATATGTCCAGAGGTTTTGTCAGCCCTGAGTGGTCTCTACAACAACGTCAATCCAGGAGCATAAGTCCAGAGGTTTTGCTAGCCCTAAATACCCTTCTAGTACCCAGTTAATCCTAGAAGCACCGGCATACACACTATAGTTAAGTACACTGCTAATCTGTATATCTACTTAAATTTATTAATTTTATTTATACCTGCTTCCATCTATCACAGTCAATTATAGGTCATTTTGTCCTTATATGACATCACTTCATAAATGAAGTTAATCGAGTCTCTATTTTTATTTGTACCTATGTCTGACGCCACCCAAATTGTAAGGTATGAACCCACATATTTTTCAGAATTGCTTTAAATCTCATGTTCTGTCCTAAGCAGCCACAGACCTTTCTAAATTTTAGTAATTTATCTTATTAACTTTTATATAAAATAGTATAAATAATTATGTTATAACACATACTTGGGAAAAAAAGAGTGAGGTAGACCAAGAGGAAAACCCCGCTTAAATGATGAAGTGCAGAAGCTGCCATGAAGCGGAAAGTGCAGTTGGTAGACAGAAAGTCATGGTTACGACGACAAGGCAATATCGCAGGATTATAATAATGAAAAAAACATTACATTTTTCATTCAACTAATTTTCTATCTGTTCTTTAAATTAATAGTCTTGGAGACCAGTGCGAAGTGTGTGGTGTACATTAACATATACAAAAAATGCCTTATAATGAAGGCATAGGTAGAGGTGGAAGGCGCATATTATGTAGGAAGATGTATGTAAATGTTGCGGTCTGTTATTTACGCAATTGAATTGATAATGGATTCAAAAGTTATTCTTAGTGTCTAGTGTCTCTCATAGTCTTTAGCATGAGATGTGGTGTAGGTGTATGACCCTATTGTTATGGCAGGCCTGCGCAACCAAAACCACACAACACGCGCCATGTGTGCCACGGACTCCAGCAGATCCTGCTGCGTTGCTCCACGAGCAGTAACTGGTGCTCTTAGCGGCTGAGAGCTGCGTTGCCAGGTTGTTGCTTATGTAGCTTAATTTAGTAGTGCTGTAGGAACGTTATTTTATTTTCCAAATTTGGTGAATTTTTTCTAAAAAATTGAGGAGGTCGCGACTTTTGAGTTTTGAAACAATGTCTTACATTGAGCGCGAACGAGGTCCACTAGAACACATTTTCGATGTCACTTTTCATTTTTATATGTTTACACACACCGAAATACTCACACATACATATATACAGTGTGTCTCTGGATCGACGCATAATTAAGTGAAAACGATTGTAATTTTTTGAGTTGAAACTTCATTTTTTGGGAATAAGCCCTGCTTCAATAGGAAATGATTTTTATCATAATTTTAATTTCCAAAAATCAAGTATGGCTTGGAAATTTACAAAAGCTAGTTCTTTACAATTCTAAAGTGCCTTTTCTCTAGGAGATACGAAAAAATGGCATTGAGAAGAGATTATCGGAAAGAAAAACTGAGTAAGAATATAAAATTTTAAAATCCTAAGACTACTTTGATATTTGGAAATTCTGAAAACAAATAATATGCTATGGAAGAAAAACGAATAAAATAATGTTTTGACAGTTGTCAAAAATAGTTAATTGTAATTATTGTAGTAGCTGTGCTCTAAAACTGAAAATTTAGGTCTAGAAAACTTACTTCAAAATACTTCCAAATTAAAAGCTAAATTAAGTTGTTTTTTGTTTATAAAGTGATAAAGATCTTGTAAGGATGTATAGGAACTATTGGTCCCATAGGAATATTCTGAATGTTAAGAAAACCTGAATTTGGAATTTAAAATTTTAACACTTATCAACGTCAAGAGCATTTCAAGTTGCTTCATTCTTGAATTTTGTATAAAGTTAAATTGCATTTCTTATAACCACAAGTGAATAACTTATATGTAATATGCATTGTATAATTTGTCCATCAATAAACTAATAATAATAAAGTAATATAAAAAAATATATAAAAAAACCTCTGGACGCAGCAAGTGCGTTATGGCAGTGAATTTTCATAAAAATATTTTTAAATAGCAAATATATGTGTTTTTTTAAAGAAAGAAGGCATCAAATTTAGTTACCAGTATAACCTATATAGTAAAAACAATGTGCCGTGTTTCACGAAACAACTTTATTGTTTGAAAATGTACAAAAATTTCCCAAAGAAAAGTTAAATTGTTCCCGAAAAAACTGGTTTCCTGGTCAACCTTATAGGTTAATAGCAAATTGAGCTATTCAAATTTGAAGCATTTAATGAAAATTGGCTACCATAACGGACTTGCTGCGTCCCGAATTTCTTTTCTTACAAAGATGTATTATATTTCGATGGAACATGCAAAAATGCAATAACATAGGGCGTGTTCGATAAAAAAATTCACTAAAAAAAAAGAAAATTTGAATCACCAACGACTTATGGGCCATCCTGTAATTGTGGAAATATTTGATGATGTAGCTCAAGACACCCTATAATTAATGTATACAAGTTTTTTTTTCGTAACTTGCATAATAACGGATATATTGCGCTTTAATGATTTTTTACGAAAATTCGACAAAAATGATATACCATTAAACGATAAACTCTATAGCCAACACTACTGAAAGGGTCTATTTGAAATGAATTTTCTGGAAACATTTTAGTAAATTGAAGCACAATGACGATTGAAACTAAGAGTTCAGGCTTTGTAAAACATTATTCTTGAGAGATTTTCCTTCCATAGATCATATTAGTTGTAGGTTCATTGCTTAAATATTAACAATTTTGACTTTTTAAATCGCGACTTTGACGTTTTGAGGAAAACCCAAATTTATTTTTCTTTAAATGCCTCTAACTTTTTTGTCCTTAAATCTACAGAGCTAAATTTTGGTAGGCAGCTTACCTATAATGATATAAACCCGTAAATGTACCAAATTTCGTTGCCCTTACTTTGTCAATTCCGGAGATATAAATTTTTTTCGAATGAAATCTCAAAAATTTCCCGGAAAACCTCGTCCGATTTTCCTGACTAACGAACTTATCCAAGCCATTTACAAAAGGAAGGTACGTGCCAAATTTTATCAAAATCGGCCCATTAGTTTTTGAGTTATCGGTGTGATACACACACACACACACACACACACACACACACACACACACACACACACACACACATATATATATATATATATATATATATATATATATATATATATATATATATATATATATATATATATATATATATATATATATATATATATATATATATATATATATATATATATATATAAACATATAAAAATTGAAACTGACCCCGGATATGGGTTCTAAGGGTCCTAGTTCGCGCTCATTTGCAAAATTTTTTTCAAAATTCAAAAGTCAGGATCTCCCCACTAAAAATGAAAATTATGCGAAATATCAAAGTAGACCTAGGATTTAAAAATTTTGAATTCCTACTCAGTTTTTCTTTCCAATCATCTTTTCTTAATATTTTTTTTCATCTCCCAGAGAAATGGGACTTTCCCAGTGTAACAAATTAGTTTTTGTAAAATTTCAAGGCATACTTGCTTTTTGGAAATTAAAATTATGACACAAATTATTTTCTATTCAATTATTTCCAAAAAATGAAGTTTCAACTTAAAAATTTATAGTCTTTTTCATCTATTCATGCCTCGATTAGGAGACAATATATATATATATATATATATATATATATATATATATATATATATATATATATATATATATATATATATATATATATATATATATATATATATATACATGGTGTGTCAGTAAGCGTGAAGAGGTACCATATCTCAGGAACGCGTGGTCCAGGAGATCTTCGAAAAAAAATCCTGTTAAGGAAAGTGGCTAAGAGAAAACGCTGGAATTAATTTTTTAGTTTCCAACTCTGCACCTAGTGGGCGTTATCGCTATGGTCAAGTGAAAGAAGGCATTTTTATGGAAAATGTCCCTTTAAAAGCTATCAAAAAATAATGTTAATCTTACTGAAATTCCACATATTTTTGGTTCGGCACTTTTTGCTGTAAGTCGTAAAAATTGGGGCTGAAAGGGTGGGGAAAATATACTGATGAAAGTGTATATAATTTTGGTTTCGCTCAACCGAATTGGATTAAATCTGTCTAGCTTAAGAAAGGAAGATAGTTAAAACGGGATGATATAAGTCACATTCTTCGAAATTTTAAGTAGAATGACTAGGTTATAATATGATAATCGGAAGAAAAATAAATTTTCAAGCGGATATGTAAAAGACTCAATTTAACATCTCATTTAGTTTCGAAGTTATAGCCTTAAGAGAGGTAATGTTAATTGATGAAAAACAATTGTTTCCAAAGGTCCGTGGTCAAGCGTGCTATGACAAATGATACACTTGGCTTTGTAACCGTGCACTTTTTTTCACTTTTTATTCCATCTTTTAACTCATTCTATTATTTCACACTCATAATATATTTATATCTGTTATCTTGTTTTTATGAGTCCCCCTTCACACTTTATCCTGGCTTAGAACTGGTTCAAACGATGTGAGACGCAAGATTCGAAGCGTGTTTAAAGGCAAACGGGCCAAACAAACAATAAAAACACCAAACACCCTGAGATTATTGATTAAATAGTACAAAGCTTGTTAAAAAAACACCAAACAGAAACTTTGTAAATGTTCTAAATGACCACCGTTTTGCAAAACCAACTAGTATATATTTTTTTAATGCTGTAGACGGCAGTTTCAATTTCAGCTCGTTAAATCATGATTGTGGCACTTCTAATTCTATCGATCATGTTCTCCCGTGTGGTTGGTCGTGTTTGATACACAATCTCTTTTAGTCTTCCGCACAAGTAAAAATATAACATGGTTAAATCTTTGGATCTAGGTGGCCACGGAAACAAATTACCCCTTCCAATCCAACGATTTGGGAAAGTGGCATCTAAAAAATCACGGACTCGTTGTAACAAATGTGCCGGGCATCCATCATGTTGATACCATAAGGATCTTCTTATATCAAGAATCACATTTTCTAGAAGGATAGGCAGGGTATTTCGTGAAAAGCTCAAGTGCGAGTTGCCATTTAGATGGCCATCAAAGATAAACGATCCGATATTTGTGTCTTCCAAAACTCCGCACCACAGGTTGACACTCCATCTGTTTTGGTGATCCAATTCTTGCATCAAACGAGGATTTGTTTCTGACCACTGAGGCATAATGTGCAATAACTTTGCCACAATTGGTGAAAGTTGTTTTGTCAGTTGTATTGCGCACATATCTTAACGAATAAATCAAAATCGGTATCTGAAAGGGCCTGGTGCAGAACTACATGATAGGAATGTAGCTTAAAATGCTTTAAAATGCGGAACACTGTAGTGGAACTTATACCCAAGCGTGAACAAATGTTTCTAATGCACAAGTGCTGATGCACTCGCACGTACGCCAGAACGATTATAATGTTATCTTAAGTCCTTGCTAGACGTCTCCTGATGGGCACTGGAATGGGATGTACACTACCCGTCTGTCTCTGATGATCTGCCAAACGCCGACACACATTTCTGCTGCGGAATTCTCGTTCTGGATACCTGACGTTCCGTGAGAGGAGCCTTTTGAAAACACTGCAAATATACACACAAGACACACTTCCGTGGAGTGGTGGAACGAGTGTTTGGCTGCTACACAGAATGTCCGGGTTCGATTCCCGGTGGTGGCAGTTTATGTCACTGTGAGTCGGGTTTGTGTCCGTTGTTTTTTCTATGTAACCTCCCCTCGCACAAGATACCCAGAGCTTTTGGATGGGAGGATGACATTTATGTGATGTCATTTATTATAATTATTATACGGTAAGCATATCGTAAGCTTCGGCATAGGTGTGGGCGATTTTTGACTGCGACACAAAATTCGAAGAAAAATAAACTCAAAATTTACACACAAAAAAACCAAGATAATGTTCTTAAGAGAACAAGTGACATTTCAATTCGTTTGTTTCCTTGGAAACCAGCCCATTTTTAAAACAATTGCTTTTGTCAACACGATAAGATAAAAATAAATTATGAGGAATGCGTTAAATAAAAAGTGGAAAAATTGCACGGTTATGCATACAATTGTATCATTTGTCATACCACCCTTGACCACGGACCTTTGGAAACAATTGTTTTTCATCAATTAACATTAATTATCCTTTTGGCTATAACTCCAAAATGAATGGACATATCGAATTGCATCTTTCACATATCCGCTTGCACTTTTTCCTCTGTCCGATTATGATATAACAACTATGTTATTGTATTTAAAATGTTGAAAAAATATTTAAAAAAGCAAGTTTTTCGAATCCCATGGCGAGGGCAGCGTTAATTATGCGAGTTAGGTATCATCTTGTTTTAACTAACCGACTTTCCTTTCCCAAACAAGACAGATTTCATTCAATTCGGTTAAGCCACACCAAAATTATCTACACTTTTATCAGTAGACTTTCCCCCTTACATTCTGCTCTAATTTAACGACTTACAGCAAAAACTACCCAATTAAAAAGATGTATAATTTCAGTAAGATTAACACTGTCTAATTTTTTAATAGCTTTTATGGTTAAATTTTCTATAAAATGCCTTCTTTCACACGTCCACAGCAATTACGCCCCCTAGCGGCAGAGTTAGAAACTTAAACGTTATTTTTGCTCTTGGTAGCTTTCCTTAAGAGGATTTTTTTCGCAACTCTCCTGGATCAGCCATTCCTGAGATATAGTAGCTCTTCACCCTTAATAAAACACTATATATATATATATATATATATATATATATATATATATATATATATATATATATATATATATATATATATATATATATATATATATATATATATATTTGTGGTATAGCCGTCAGTTGCAAAATAAACACTCTTTATTTAATTGCCGAGCTTTCGAAATACTTACATATAATGTTTGTGTATATATGTGTATATATTAAATATAGATAAACTGTTGAGCTGGAAAAGCTTTATGGCTAACCAAATTGGAAAAATGTGCTAATGGCAAAAAGCCACAGCCATCATGTATGAACAACAACAACAACAATACTTACATATAAAGGGAGTTCTAAAAGTCGACTTGAAAAAATTATTAAATAACAAACGAACAACATTTTTGTAAAATTTCATTGATATAAGAGTCAATCTGTTATATGCAAGCATTCCATTGTGTCATTCAATTTGTTTTTGTTTATTCAAGGAAATATAAATAAGGGTAGTATTTAAAAAATATATATAGTATTTATTTAACTTTATTGAATTAACTAGAACAAACAATACTAAAATTAACATTTTATTAGGTTTAAAAAATATAATATAAAAATATGCCATTCTTCTTTCCATAAAAAGAATTTAAGAAAACTTTATAATATTTGGGTAAACAACTAGTGTCCTAAATTTTTCATAAACTATGATACCTTTCTTCAAATAATTACCATCATAATACAAGACACTCTTTAAAAACACTATCAAATATATTTGACAGACAACTTCCATATAATTTTGAGTTCTGAAACATGTACATATCGATTCCTTATGCTAAGAATTTTTGCAATAGATTAAAGCTAATATTAAAAGATGAAATTAATTTTACAATAACGTTTCGATATTCAAACACAATTAATAATATTTTCAGTAAACTTAAAAGCAAGGATGAAATTTGTAACGTATCTGAGGACACAACAGGATATCCACAAAACTCTTGGTTACACGGTCTCCTTAATAAAAACATGGTTAAAATTAAAAATTTGGCGTAAAAAATGCATGTAACCCATGTGGTCATGTCCTGTGCGTTTGTTGTGTGTGAAATATTAACATTTTGCCGAACCCCTGCCCTTCTGTAAGGAGGGTTGCGATCTTTAACGTGTAAATATCCGTAAACACACATAATTTTTTTTTTTGAGGTTGTCCATCGATTTCCCTGAGAATCCATTATCAGATCCTGACTTGGTCAAAACGGCACCACCTCAGGAGTATAGCCTTTCAAACAAAAATTTTTTTTTCAAATTGATCCACAATTGACGAAAAGAACATACATAAAAAAATTGTGAGGATTTCCATTGATTTCCCTGAGATCCCATCATCAGATCCTGACTTGGTGAAAATGAGACCACCTCAGGAGTATACCCTTTCAAACAAAAAAAGACTTTTAAAAATTGGTCCACAATTGACCAAAATATCAGTGAACATATCAAGAAAAATTTTATGAGGATTTCCATTGATTTCCCTGAGATCCCATCATCAGATCCTGACTTGGTGAAAATGGGACAACCTCAGAAATATACTCTTCCAAAAAAAAAAAAATTTAAAAATAGGTCCACAATTGACGAAAATATTGGTGAACATACATAAAATGGTGCTGCAAATTGAATCATAACTTGCACATAGCTGTGATAAATTATTCTCTTTAGAAAGACGTTCTCATGGAATGAGTTAAGGGCCCATGACTTGACAAGAAAGAAAATATTTGTATTCCTTTACGCATACACTTTTGAAGTGTTATATTACTCGAGTTTTATTGAAAACATATTAATTTTCACCCAATCACCCCTTTTTAATACCCTACCCCCCCCGAAGCGATCTTACCCAAAAACAATCTGAAGCGTTCTTTTGTCAGGTTCTAACTGGATACTAAATTTGAAGATGATATCTCAATTCGTTCGAAAGTTATTGCTACCATTAACAGACATACGTACATGCCGACAGACAAAAATTTATTTTTCTAGAATCACGTTTTCTAAGTTTTGAGACTTTTTACGCCGTTTTAGCACAAAAAAATTCGAAGTTTTTGTCAACAATATTCCGCCCCCACACATTCAACCCCAAATTTAATTTCAGCACGGAATACCAGATGTTTGGTGAAATTAATTTTTTTTGGTTAGAGTTTTGACTTTGAGAACTGGCTCATTCAGTCACTGTCAATCGTTAAAATGAACAAAGATGCATTTGACCTTGCTTTTCACAATGGCAAAACCTGTCTTAAGAATGCTAATCTAACAAGCAATTCCAACTTATTTCTATTATCTCCCTATAAACTGGCTGTCTACTAAAAATAGATATTAAAATTAAAACTTACATACATATCCACTCACACACATACGTGAGCGCAAATACACTCATGTATACGCATTCATGTCAACAGGATTGATTAAATTAAAGGTTTTCTAATAAATAAACCTTAAAACTTCATATTACCTGAGTTTTGAGGAAAAAATATCAATTTTCACCAAGTCACCCCCATTCATCTCCTACCCCCCAAAGCGATCTTACCCAAAGCAATCCGAACGGTTTGCTTGTCGAGTGCCAACTGTATACCAAATTTGAAGACGATATCTCAATTCGTTCTAAAGTTATCGTGACAGACAGATATACAGACCGCGCAGACCGCTAGACAAAAAAAAATGTTCCCAAATCATGTTTTCTATATGTTTTGATACTTTTTACGACGTTTAAGCAAAAAAAGGAACATTTTTGTCGCCGATGCGATACCTACTTCCACACGTGACGATGTCGAAGTAAAAATCCATACAGACGAACACGCAACCTCCTCCTTTTAGCGAATTTTGCGTAAAACGAAAAATTCCATAATGAGGAGATTTGTGTTTATATATATATATATATATATATATATATATATATATATATATATATATATATATATATATATATATATATATATATATATATATCGTACCGATAACTCAAAAAATAATAGGCCGATTTTGATGGAAATTAGTACGTACCTTCCATTTGTAAGTGGCTTGGACGAGTTCGTTAGCCAAGAAAATCGGCCAGGTTTTTCCGGGAAAATTTTGAGTTTTCTTTCGAAGAAATGTATCTCCGAAAGTAACAGAAGTATGACAACCAAATTTGGCATGCTATCAAGCTTGCCCTACATACCGAAATCTATATCTCTAAGTTTTAAAAAAAATTGGGTGCCACTGGTCATCAGAGGAAAGCACAAGAACAAAATATTTTGTGTAATTAACAAAACCAATGGAATATTACACACAACGGTTATGATTTCTTGACGCAAGAAAGTCAAGAAATAGCAGAAAATATATTTTAAATTTTTTATAGTTTCTTCCTTAAAACGCCAAACTCGCGATTTAAAACGTCAAAATTTGCAATTTTCAGACAACGAATCTGAAACAAATAATGATTATGTAGAAGAAATGTCAGTTTCAGCTTCAACCATCATTGCCCTTCATTTTACTAAAATAATTTCGGAAAATCCATTTCAAATAGACCCTCTTTCTGATTCTTTGGCAGCAGTTCCAGCTATAGAGTTTATGGTTTGTTAGTCTATATTTTAGCAAATTTTCATAGAAAAAAAGTCGTTATTGAGAATACCGCGAATTTTAAAAGAGATTTCTTCGAATGAGCGCAAAGTAGAAGCCCTAAAACCCATATACGAGGTCAGTTTCGGTTACTATCTCGTTATACATATACAGGGTGACGTATTTCTACGGTAAAGCTCAATATATCCTTTATTATACGAGATATGAGAACAAATGATATATGTTAATTATAGGGTGGTGTCTCGAGCTGCATCTCATAAACCTATTTTGACAATCACAGGGTGGCCCATAAGTCGTTGATGATACACACTTTCTTATTTTTAATAGAAACCCCTTATGTTATTGCATTTTTGTATTTTGCATTGAATTATAATGCATTTTTGTAAGGAAAAAAATTGATAACTTTAATCGTTTTTGAGTTGCTTCAATTGTTTTGGGACTTCTCACGTTTTTGACACATATCACAACTTGTGATACGGCGTGTTTACCAATATAGATAGGGGAGTCCCATGGAAATGACGCATTTAGAAAGCTACTCGTCGAAAAAATCGAGCTGCCGTATACAGGTACTCTCCAATAGTGGCTGAATTTGAAAAGTTTTCGCAGAAATATTTTTAGTGTTTCCGTAGAAATCATTTTTTGTAAGATTTGTAAGATTTGTGGGATATGTTGGTAATTAATAATAAATGTTTAGTAAGTTATTGCAAAAAAGTTGTGGAATTTTTGTGAAAAATATAATTTAATGTGAGTAAAGATTGGAACCTGTTATGAGCACTGATATGTACAATTTGGAAAACCCAGTTCATCACAATACAGTTTTTTGACAAGGGAATGAGTAAACTGTTTAACCAGTTTACTCATTCCCTTGATGACGCTAACTTTGTTAGCGAAACGACCGTCGGGTCAGAAAACTGTATTGTGATGCATTGGGTTTTCCAAATTGTACTTATAATTTAGAGTAACATTACTGAAGGTAATTTTTGTAAAAAAAAGGTGATTTTTTTTAAATTTTGGTCCTAAAGCTGCTTGTGAATAATTATATCTTGGTGGGTGTAATAGTAGCTTGGAGAGGTTTGTTGGCCAGGAAAATCGGACCAGTTTTTTTGGAACCTTTTAGGTTTATTTTGGGAAAATGTTTGCACTTTTTGAAACAAAAAAGCTATCCTAATGAAATATGATACATTGTTACAACTATATAGGTTATACTGCCAACCAAATGTCCTTCTTTTAAAAACAAGACATTTTTGCAATACAAAACATTCTTATGAAAATTCGCTACCATTATGCACTTGCTGCGTCTAGACTTTTTTTTTGAAGTCGGTTAAAAAGGAGCTTGTTGCCTAGAGACGCTAGTAACAAATTCACTAGAGGTAGGTAAAGGAAAACTTTAGGAAGCCGTTGTAGAATTAAGTTAAACAGCTGAATTGTCAATAATATCCAGGTGTGCTATTAAAAAAAAATACTTTTGCAACATTTATTACGTCCAAGTTTGTCTCTTAATTTAGAACAGAGTGAATGATAAAAGTGAAGTTCGGGAACACAATATGGAAGCTCCGTCTCAGTGCTTATGGTGTTCCAAGTTTGAGCCGCTTATCTCGAAAAACATGTGAAGTACATTCTATCGTAAATATGGATAAAAGTTCCCCAAAATGTACAAAACTCACAATATCACAGTTGAATATAGGTAGAGGAAAAACCTAATATAAATCTTTATAAAATAAAATTATGGGGGGCGAGGCAAGTATTGTGACTGTTTAAGGACTTTTTAGTAACAAAAATCTGTAGCTAATGAAAGGAAAGGCTAAATTACGACCACCCCCACCACCATAAAATAAAATCGAATCCGAATGTACATTAAAATATAGGTCATCATATTTAAATTAACAAAGTTAATGGCGATTTCCAGTTAAACCGAAAGCGGTGTGACCTTGAAAATATCTTAAAATAAAAGACGGCTGCGAATTACCCCAAACACCATAAATTCAAAATTGAGAATATTAGGGAACTCCACAAAGTTCTAATACACGGCTTTCATAACTCAAGAAATGATGAGCTGATTTGGAGCAAATTTAGTGGGTAGCTTTCTTTTGCAAGTGGCTTGGTTTAGTTCGTTAGCCAGGAGAATCCGATCAGTTTTTCCGGGAAAAGTTCGGGGATTCTTTCGGATACTTTTTGTATCTCTGAAAATAATAAAGCTATGGCAACTTAGTTAAATAAACAAATAGATTTACACTATTTTATTGAATGTATAACTGCAGTTTCGCTGAAAGTTTCACTTTTGTCGAATACAGAATGGAAGTAACATTTCAAATTTCAATATCTACTCCGTGTTTAATGAACCTTTCTATCTCCTCAGGTAAACGGTATCGACTCGGAACTACCTGTTTTATGACATAGTCAGCAAACTCTCCTTGTTTAATTATTATTTCGTGCAAACATGTTTAATATTGGACTATTGTTAGTTTGGTCAATTTGAACGTTATACAAGTATTCCCGTCCATTAGAATAATAGAGAATAAATTTCCATCTTTGAATTACGTAAATAGGACTAGCGAATAAAAACATCATAAATTGAGTATCAGGACATCATATAAAACTGACAACAATTTGAGCAAATACATAAAAAAATAAGTCAGCAGTTGAAAAATCGGATAAGTTTGGAATATGTAAACTCTCATGTAGTTCCTGTGACTATATATATATATATATATATATATATATATATATATATATATATATATATATATATATATATATATATATATATATATATATATATATATATATAATTATTTGTGTGTGTGTATAGCACATTTAGAAGTTTTAAAACATGCATTTAATCACGTAAAATAAGGTTTGAACATAATAAATTTGATTCAAATTATGCAAGTCATTTATGAAATGAGAATCATCAGTTTAACGATGATTTCGACATACCCAAATTAGGTACAAAAGGTTTTAAATTAAATTTGTGCGAAAGAGTAGAAATTACCAAACAAAAAAATACACGAAATGTACTAAACGCTCAAGTCCATTATTAAATATGTTTGCACGAAATAACAATTAAGCGAGGAGCGCTTGCTGATCTGACCATGGCATAAAAACAGGTCGTTCCCAGTCGATACCGTTTACCTGAGGACACAGAAAGGTTCACTCAACACGGAGTAGATATTGAAATTTGAAATCTTACTTTCATTCTGTATTTGACAAAGCTGAGAACTTCAGCGAAACTGCAGTTATACATTGAATAAAATGCTGCGCTACGAATTGCTGCCGCAACCAGCGTACTCGCCCGACCTGGCTTCCATCGACCTTTTTTTTTGTCACCCAACAATAAAACAGAACCCAGGGGAAAAATCATCTCAAACGAGGAGGTTATCACCGAGACAGAAGTGTATTTAAAAGAATTTGATAAATCGTATTATTTTGGAGCGGTTAAAGAAATGACAGAAACGTTGGAAAAAGTGTATCGACCTCAAAGGAGATTAGGTTGAAAAATTTTAAAAAAACTGTAAGAGACTTGCGTCTTCGTTTCTAACACGGATATTTATTGATCAACCCTCGTATTTATAAGGTTATACAGAAAGCTGTTTAATACTTGCTAGTGCCCACATCGTGCGGAGATTTCTGGGCAATGAGAAAGTGTCGCGTTGTCGTTCATCATCCATATGAGCTTAATTTTTTTGGTATCTGAGATACTCTTTTCATGGAGTATGAGAGCCTCTTAGACCAAAGTCAATAATAATGCCTGCTAAATATAATTTCCTTATTTCATCACAAGTTCTTACGCTGTATAAAGTACAGATAAGTCCACAGTTGGAATTTTTTGCCTCCTAGATTCTATTCAGAAACGAGCTGTTTGCATTATATGGTATCAGGTATTACAGTTAACCTTAGTTATCTAGACTACAGGAGAAAGATTGGAGATCCCTGCCTCTTTTAGAAGTTCCCTTGTCATTCCTTCCAAATAAAAATAAATAATTTCACAATTTGCTTCCGACCAAAATAAAACGTTAGCACCGTTTACACCAACAAATTAAAGTGTGTGCTACTGCTTTCTACAATGCACAATGCAAAAACAATAATTATTGTCCTAAATAAACCGGAAAGGATTAATGTATATAACTCAACGAAGGGATGTCTAATTTTGACCAACTGGTTTACACATATTCAGTCTCGCCGAAAGGTGACCTTTGCGATTTCTTTTATGGAATTCTAGATCAAACAGGTGTAAATTCCAGAGTAATATTCCAAATTGAGCCTGGAATGCAGCTTGAAATACAACAAATGGAACGGCGTTTAACAAAAGTTCTACCCAAAAAATTGTCTTTTCCTATTAGACATATTCTATGGAGGGAGGAAGAAAATATTGCAGCCATTCCACTGTCACCAAAACTTGTAAGACCAACCCGGTGTGCAATCTGTCCACGAACAAGTCACCATTAACTTTTACCTCAGCAGTCCACAGTT
Source organism: Tillus elongatus (assembly GCA_964006375.1). Lineage (NCBI taxonomy): Eukaryota > Metazoa > Arthropoda > Insecta > Coleoptera > Cleridae > Tillus > Tillus elongatus. The sequence continues at coordinate 114,654,042 of OZ023264.1, forward strand.
AAGATCAGAGAAAAATCTGAATCGGGATGCACAATCTGCAATCCATTGACCAGAAATGCTTTTTATCGGAATATGAGAAAGGCGATTTGATACAAACGTTTTTCACCGATATGGAGAGACACTGACCGACGACAACACGAGTGAATGGAAAATTGAGTAGCCTTTCCAACGATGGTGGATCGACCCCACCTGCTATTTGCAATTTTGAAAACAATGATTTATTTCGACCTAGTCGAATAAATAGGTAATAACTAGTGATGGGCGCATCCGAATGAAAAATACTCGACTGTCCGATTATTGATACATTCGGTTCATTCCGATTATCCAAAAAGTATTCGAATGATACCCAATATTAAAGTTCAAAGATACGCATTTTGGCGTGTTAGGTAAATGGAAGGTTGTGGTATTATGGACCTTATGCATCTAAAATCATTCGGATAACCATCCGAATTAAATAGTCGGTTTCTTGCCTTAGAGTCTATAGTAAACTCGTTTAGTAAGTGCAGGAGTCTGCGAATTTGAAACTTATTGATTCGTCACTCGGAACACTATTTGGATTATTTGGGAATAATAATAATAAAGTAGTCTTTATTTACACAAGAAAATAAAAAAAGACACGAAATTTTATTCCCAGAAATATACAAAATAAATTAATTAAAACTAAAAATATGAATTAATGCTATCATTAACCTGTGCAACTAAGGGCGAAGTTCAGATGAATGGTATACCATTCCCTGCTCTTCCACTTGGCCCAAAATACATAAAAGTACCTATTTGCTGAAAATGATGTGTGAGCAAGGCAAGCGAAGCTTCACACAACACACAAAAAAAACAAAAAACAAAAAAATTCCACAAGGATTCTCACAAGCAAAGCACATTCATTCTATTGGACGCATTCCCCAACAGACTATTTAGTAGGACCCAAGATGATAGATCTCTAAGGTTGGCGTTGAAAGAGTACGAGAAATAATTTTCGCTTGAAAGTGGACACGGAACTCGTTTTGAGGGCATCATCGACAGCGTTGTAAACAGTGTATATCTGGTACGTAAACGACCTTCTGATCAGGGTTAAACTGTGTTTTGGTGGTGAGATCAGTCCTTTCCTTCTAACATCTACATTATGTACATCAGTCGCTTTTCAGTCAATTTTCGCTTGAAAGTGGACACGGAACTCGTTTTGAGGGCATCATCGACAGCGTTGTAAACAGTGTATACCTGGTACGTAAATGACATTCTGAACAGGGTCAAACTGTGTTTTGGTGGTGAGATCAGTCCTTTCCTTCTAACATCTACATTATGTACATCAGTCCTATAAGTGATCCTTCTGGAAAAGGAAGGAGGGCAGTTTGTCTTGATGACAGTATGATAGAGTGCCGCCGCCCTGAGTGTAAATCTACTTTGCATATTAAGCCACCCCGACTCCATGAGTTTACACGAAATGCGCTGATACTTCCGAACACCATAGCCAAATCTCAAACATGTATTCTGTAACCGCTGAATCCTTCCAGCATCATAACTATCTGCACACGCATAGTAAAGCTCTGAGCAGTATGTAAACTGCGAGAGAACCAAAGCATTTCCCAGCATCAGTTTGGTCTTCACAGGAAGATAGGATCGAAGTGGAAAGAGCAACCGCAGACTGTTATATGCCTTCTGCAAACACGAGCTAATGTGCTGCCTCTCGCAATGCACTTGGCTACCAAAGAGAATTACCGACGACTTACTGGGATTCAGCCGCAGTGAATGCCGCTCAGCCAGCCGACGGAAATCGTCCAAATCACTATTAATCCTTGCCACGGCATCTGCAACGTCACAAACATCAAAAGACATGTAAAGCTGGGTGTCACCCGCGTACATCTGTATGCTTGAATATCTCAACGCATCGCTGAAGCGGTGGGTGTATATCGTAATGAGGAGCGGCTCAAGAATAGATCCCTATGGCACCCCACTCTGTACCAAGCGAGCCTTAGATTCTCTGCCGCCCACCCTGCCCACCAGGTCGCGCTGACTGAAATAACTTTTTAATAACTCCAGAGCACTGGAGCTTAATCCTATAAATCGTAATATTTCAATCAATATGCTGTGATTCACAGTATCGAAGGCTCTGGAAAAATCCAGAACGACCAACAATGTCAACATGCGTTGATCAGTGGCTCTCAGAATGTCATCGCTCACCCTTAACAGTACTGTAGTGCAGCTATGCCCTGCTCGATATCCCGACTGGTACTCTGGCAAAATGTTTTTACTCGCTAGAAAATCCCGCAGCTGAAAATCAAGAACTCTCTCGAGTACCTTTGACAACACTGGTAATATGCTAATAAGCCGCAACTGATCCAGCGTGACCGGATCGCATACCTTAGGGAAAGGAAGTCCAACAGCATACTTCCAACACTTCGGAAAATAGTTGTTTAAAATACAGGAGTTAATAATAATAGTAATACAATCCACAATATACTCCCCACAAAGCCTTATCATGCCAATGCTGAGTCCATCAAAACCCACCGCATTGCTTTTAATTGCATTAAGTTGTTGGACCACATTCTCCCTATCCACCTAGGTAAACTGAAATCACTCAACACCAAGGCCATCACCACTCCCATTCCCACAGTCATCAGAAACACCAGCGTACTGATCAGTAGACCCCCCATCCAAGCTGCCAATAAAGTGGTCAGCAATTTCATCAGGGTTGTGAAATATTTTAGGCAAAGCTCTCTTCTTTTTAGATCGAACATTTAGTAATTACAGTTCTTTATAAATCGTTTTTGTACTTTTCGACTTCATTCTCTCTACTATGTAGACTTTTTTCCCGTTCTTACAGTAAGAGTAACCGAATTGCGTAGCTCTTTATAGTACTTCCAGGTGGTTTCGTTAGGATTTTTTCCAAACTTAATCCTGGCCTGATCGCTAAGCCTCATCATCAATCTTGTATTTTCCGAAATCCAAGTAGTATAGGATTACTGCTCTAGAGCCTAGAGTTACATAAATTTACTTGTATAGTAAGTGCAAGAACATGCAAATTTCGACCTTCGCTTCATTCGAATAATATTCGAATTATATCCATAAGTTCAGAGTCACGTGAGTTTGCTTGCTTGATAAATGAAAGGCTATTATGGACCTTATGCATCTAGAATCATTTGAATAAATATCCGAATATCCCAAATATTATAGGATTACAATCGGAATCAGAGGTGTGAAATACGGAACCTTATGACAACTATATAGTTATCAATGTAGTGTATCCAGATATCAGACGCAAGTAGGTACTTTTATTTTATTTACTATAGTAAAAATAAAAGTCATTGTCTGGGGTATCTGGATACCCTGATAAAAAATAACCTAGAATTTTGAAAATTTTATTTGCATCGTAAAAGCGTAATTATTAACAGGACATATTTAAAAATTTGTATTGCTGGACAAAATAGTAGTCTAAATTTAAACTCTTTAATTTTGGTTTTATTAAAATCTTAAAATCTAGGTGTTTATTGTTGACAGATTATTACAAATAATAAACAATTATAAATCAAATATTTCAATATCTCTTCTCTTGCACTAAAAAAGTTCGGGATGCAACAAGTGCGTTATGAAAGTGAATTTTCATTAAATGCTTCAAATTCGGACAACTCGATTTTCTATAAACTTAGAAAGTCGAATTTTGGTACGTAGATGATCTTTCCCAAGGCAACAAGCCACCAAATTTCATTAAAATAGCTTTGTAATTTTCAGAGATAAAATTATTTTTCCAAAGAAAACCTTGTCCGATTGTCCTGGCTAACGAACTCGTCCAAGCTATTAATAAAAGAAACGTACTTGCCAAATTTCATCCAAATCGGTTAATTTCTTTTTGAGTTACTGATTGGACACCCATATATATATATATATATATATATATATATATATATATATATATATATATATATATATATATATATATATATATATATATATATATATATATATATATATATATATATATATATATATATATATATATATATATATATATATATATATAAACATAAACATATAAAAATCGAAACTGACCCCGGATAGGGGTTCTAGAGGTTCTCGTTCGCGCTCATTTGAAAATTTTTTTGCAAAGTGACCATCTATATCTCTCTATTAGTGATTTTTTTAAAATAAAAATTCACTAATAGTTTGAGAAAATTTTAGTGCCGATTAATATTCGAATGATGATCTGATTATTGAAATATTCTAGACAGGACTTTCCGATTATGGAAATCATCAAATTATGCCCATCACTATTAATAACTGCTAAAGACTACTAGAAACGTCGCTAATCTAGCCTATCTGGCAACGCAGCAAATACGCTTCTCCAAGAGCGTAAACCTGAATTTCAGAACTCAAGCTGAATATGTTTATTTCTGGTGCAGCAGCGGTGACGTGCGTTGCATCTCGCAGTGTTTCTGCTTGTCCAAACACGCTGACTCGCCGACCACTTGACATCCCAACTGGTGCCACCTGATGTTTACATCACTAATATTTACTCAAAATGTAGCGATTTCCTCTTTCAAAATAAACCACCAACTTCTTCTGTTAGTGAAAATATATAGTTCATAAGCAATTTCCTAATAATTTATACCGAACTGACTGTCATCTGTCCCTAAGGTACCTACCTACCAAACAGTTCAGTGCCACTAATTTGAAATGACACGGTTTGTTAGTTTTAAATAATTGTGCGAAAGAATGTTGATAATGTAATATAAGTTTGTGTGATGTTCAATTGTTTGACGGAATGAATATAATCAAGTGTACATAGGACACAGGAAGTGGAGGAAACATGCATTGCGGCGCAGTGAGCGACCAAGACCGGAAGTTATATTAAAGGTTTGTTATTAACATTATTGTTATTGTTCTGACTATTGTATTCCTTTTTGTTTTGTATGTTTTAGATCTAGTTTATATATCCGTGAGTTGTATACTATTTGTGATATATTTAAAAATGAGGTGAATGTCTTCTGGTTAGTTTACTGCGAAAATATTTATAAACAGACTTAAAGTTCTATATAGTATTCTACCGCTTAGATATGAACATATTTCAGGAAACAAGTCGACACCCCGTCAAATGAATAGTACAGTAATTTATGTCTTCGTTGAAAAAAAAATCATACTTTCTTTTCGGTTGTCTATATGCACATTAAGAAAAAATACAAAATATATATTATATATATATATATATATATATAGTATATATATATATATATATATATATATATATATATATATATATATATATATATATATATATATTTATATATATATTATATATATATATATATATATATATATATATATATATATATATATATATATACATACAGGTGTCCCAAAAGTCGTAAATCAAACGTCACATGAAGATAGGCTACCTCAAACTCTTTCAGAAAAACCCTATATGATCTTATCAAAAAGTTTACTGTTTGCAAGATATTGACAATTTTATGAAAAAAATGAAAATTGTCAAATTTTAAGGTATTTTGCCCCCACACATGAAGAAGAAACCTTTCCGGAATGTAATTTTTGTGCCTTTTAATCCTCCATAATAGCGTTATCGAACCAATCCGAAATATGTTGTATTATTATTCAGAAAATCTGAAGAAAAAAAAATAAAAATCTGACTTTTCTTTCCCAATTCTTTTAAAATTTGCAATAAACCTCCGTACTAAAAAAAATGTTAGTAAAATTTACTGGCTCATAATTTCAAAAACGTCCCTGTTTTATGGAGATTCTAAAATGGTATAAAACAGTATCAATATCTCTTAAAAGTAATTCACTGTCGACGATTGAAAGTAAATTTGGAAGTGAAATCAGGTAGCTAATAAATAAAAATAAACAGATTCTGACATTTACAAAAATTATTCTATTCATAACATATGCTCTATTTGACTATATATAACACCGATAAATCAAAAAAACAATCGGCCGATTTTGATCAAATTAGGTGAGTGCGTTCTTTTTGCAAGTGGCTTGGATACGTATCAGTTTTTCCGGAATTTTGGGATTCCTTTCGGGAAATTTTTGAACCCCCGGAAATAACAGCAACCAAATTTAGTAAGCAAGTTTATATAATGAAAAGTATCCTACATACCAAAACTTAGATCTCTAGCTTAAAAAAAAGTTATAGACATTTAAAAATAATAGGATACTGATGACCAGAGAAACACACAAAAATAAAATATTTTGTGTGGATAACAAAATCTATTGTATATTACAGACACCAAGTAAGTTTGTTGGCTAAAAAAGGCCAAGAAGTACCAGAGAAATTACCTAAAAACTTTAATACTTTTTCTTCTTGAACGTAGTCACAATTTGAAACTTTGGCAACTTTTGGGCTAAGAACCAGGAACGAATACCGGTTATGTAGGGAAAATTTGGCAAGAAGTGTGTTATACAAAACCCTAAGTTTTAGCTTCAACTGCCATTGTCCTTCATTTTGTTAAAATATTTTCAAATATACCCTTTCACTGCTGCTTTGGCAGTACTTTATGGTTTATATTTGTAGCAAATTTTTGTGCAAAAAATTCGCCATAGAGGAGACCGCGACTTTAGAACTTTGAAAAGATTTCTTCAAATGAGCGCAAACTAGGCCCCCTAGAACCCACATCCGGGGTTAGTTTCAGTTTTTATCTGTTTACGTATATGCAGGGTAACGTATTGCTACGGTAAAGCTCAATATATCAGTTATTATACAAGATACGAGAAACAGTTTATATGTTAATTAAATGGTGTCGTGAGCTGCATCTTATAAAATTATTTTTACAATTACAACGTGTTTTATAAGTCGTTGGTGATAAAAATTATCTTTTGTTTTTAATCGAACACCCCTTATATTCTTGCAATTTTAATCGAAATGCATACAAATTGCATGTTTGTAAGAAAACAATTCGAGACGCAGTAGGTGCGTTTAAGTAGCGAATTTTTATTAAATGCTTTAAATTTCAATAACTCAATTTGCTATTAACCAAAGGTTCGTTGGCTAGAAAACCAGTTTTTTTTTGGGCATATTTAAGTTTATTTTCGGAAAATGTTTGTTCATTTTCAAACAATCAGAAATTTTGATGATATATTTCTACTATATAGGTAACAAATGTGATGGCAGCTTTCATTAAAAAAGACTTATTTGCTATTAAAAACCTTTAAGTAAAAATTCACTTCAATAATTGTGAATCCTACAGTATTGCATTCGAAAAAAATTTTTTTCTCAAAAAACAAAAAGCTATGATAACCAAATATGGTGGATAGGTTTACGATATAAAAAGTAAACTATACGCAAAAATTCAGATTTCTATGTTACAAGAAAAAAAAGTTATAATAAAATATTTGGTGCCAAATTATTTCTATGAAAATTCACTACCATAACGCACTTGCTGCGTCTTTGAGTTTTTTTAATAGGTAGCCCATAGTCTTTTATTTGACGGCCAGTGACATCTAATAACCGAAATATCAGAAATTAAAACATCTACAATTTGCTGACATATTGGAGGACTCGATCACGAAAAATAACAAAACTCTGTTTCATCTATACCTAAAAAAGATCAATGGTAATTAAATGCTCGAATGGCAATTTAAGCAAACAATAAGCCTGGTCAATTAAAATGGTTATATTTCGAAATTTAATTAATTTCACTTGAAAAGATTACCTTTAAAAGAAGACTTGATGGAATTGCATTTCATAAACCTTAATTAGGTTATTTATTACGAATTGAATTAATAAATAGACAGTATGTTACAACAGAAACGGCCACGATCGCTATATGAAAAAAAAATGTACAGGGCGATTCCGAAAATTTATTTATGTTATTTACTTACGTCACTTCTGCTATACCGAAAGTCGAACTCAACTTGTTTATTTTAAATGGAACGTCCTGCATGTTTCTGTTTTTTTTTTAATTTTAGGTTACCTTTTAACTTAATTTTGTGTAAAAATGTCTATAGCTAAATTGAGTTGTTTTCAAGAGATTTGAGGAAATAAGATAAGTTATGGTAGTGAATTTTTATAAAAATGTTTTTAATAGCAAATATGTCTTTCTTTTTAAAGAAAGCAGGTATCAAATTTGGTTACCAGTATGACCTATATAGTAGAAACAACGTATCACATATTATCAAAATAACTTTATTGTTTGAAAATGTACAAAAATCTTCCGAAAATAAACTTAAAATGTTCCCGAAAAAAACTGGTTTCCTAGCCAACGAACCTTAGGTTAATAGCTAATTAAATTATTAAAATTTAAGGAATTTAATTTAATATTTCGATGAAAAATGCATAAGAAGTGTTCGCTTTAAAAAAAGAAAATTTGTATCACTAACGACTTATGGACCACACTGTGATTGTAAAATAAATTTTGTAAGATGCAGCTCAAGACATTCTATAATAAATTATTAACATATACAATTTTTTCCTGTATCTTGCATATTAACGGCTATATTGAGCTTTTTTCTACGACAATTCGCTAAAAATTATAGACTATTAAACCATAAACTAAAACTACTGCCAAAGCATCAGAGAAAGTGTCTACTTGAAATGAATTTCTTGAAATATTTTTGTAAAAGTCATTAAAGTCTGGACACAGCAAGTGCGTTATGGTAGCGAATTTTCAGTCGAAACAATGTACCAGATTTCATCAAAATAACTTTATTATCTGAAAATGTACAAAATTTTCGAAAATAAACTTAAAATCTGCTCAGAAACCTCGTCTACGTCTGTGGCTACCATAGCCGTATTACTTTATAGGTGTGTTCTCGCTGTAATCAGTATACCGTACTGACGAGCTCTAATTAGAGCGAAACGTGTCTGCGGTTATAATTATGCTGAGAATACATCTAGCCTTACATACATACATAATAATAATAATAATAATGGTTTATTTACTAATAATACTACTAATTTACTAATAACAACTTATAACTTACAAAAGTTCCATAGAATGTAAGAGAAGAAAAAAACATCACTTAAAAATACATACAAATATAGAAGGTCCTACAATATAGCAGTGAGTTAAGCAAATAACATTAGGAATCCTTTCCAGACACATTCTTGTGAGCAAGTAACTTTTCTTTCTAGACAATTTTTCTGAGCAAAGTACATAACCTCTGTCTTAACGTGCATATGCTCTACACATAATTTCACGTTTAATAACAACTAATATAACAATTAATATACACCTTCTTATTATAATACAAAGACAAAACACGCAAACAACAAAAATTTTTAAATAGTCAATAATAATTAAGGTATGACATATATATTAAAACGAGAAGAAACAACAACAACAAAAAAACAGCAGTTGCAAAAAAAAATGGCAATAGATACAGCCGAGTCAGGCAATCTCTTAAAACCGTCGCTAGTCATTCAAAACGAACCTCTTCGAGCTATTTACCCACTTGCCAAGATATAATCATTCACAAACAGCTTTAGGACCAAAATTGGAAAAAAATCACCTTTTTTTTTTACAGAAATTGCCTTCAGTAATGTTAGATGAAATTGTAGTTTTCACAAAAATTCGACAACTTTTTTTTACAATAACTTACTAAATATTTAATATTAATTACCAACATATCACAAAAAGGCTACAAAAATGATTTCTACGGAAACACTAAAAACATTTCTGCGAAAACTTTTCAAATTCAGCCACTATTTGAGAGTACCTCTATGCAGCAGTTCGATTTTTTCGACGAGTAATAAAAAGAAAAAGCTCTCTGAATGCGTAATTTCCATGTAGCTCCGCTATCTAGTGGTAAAAGCGGCGTATCACAATTTGTGATATGTGTTTGTGATATGTGCCAAAAACGTGAAAAGTTGCAAAACAATTGAAATAACTCAAAAACGGTCTACGGTATCAGTTTTTTCCCTTACAAACATGCATTACAAGTCGATGGTAAATACAAAAATGCAATAACTTAAGGGCAGTTCTATTAAAAAAATAAAGTATGTATCACCAACCACTTATGGGCCATCCTGTGACTGTCAAAATATGTTTAGAAGATGCAGCTCAAGACACCCTATAGGTAATTAACGTATATAATTTTTTCTCATATCTTGTATAATAACGGATATATTGAGCTTTGCTGTAGAAATACGCCACCCTGTATATGTGTAAACAGACAAAAACTGAAACTCTCCCCGTATATAGGTTTTAGGGGTTCTATTCGCGCTCTTTTGAAGAAATCTTTTTAAAATTCATAAGACGCGGTCTTCTCAATAACGAATTAATTTCCTAAAATATAGACTACGACTCGTATTAAACCGTAAACTCTACAGCTCAAACTAGTGCAAAAGCGTCAGAAAGAGGGTCTATTTGAAATGGATTTTCCGAAAACAGGACAATGATGATGGAAGCTGAAACTTACGGCTTGGTAAAACACACTTATTACAACGTTTCTTGCACATAATCCGTATTTGTTTCAGATCCGTTGTCTGAAAATTGCAAATTTTGATGTTTAAAATCGCGACTTTGACGTTTTAAGAAGAAAAATTATAAAATTTTAAAAATATTTCTTCTGCTACTTCTTGACCTTTTGCGTCAAGAAAACTTAACCATTGTATGTAATATTCAATTGGTCTTATTAATCACACAAAATATTAGTGAATTTTCTTAAAAAAAATTCACTAATGAGGAGATCCCGACTTTTGAATTGTGAAAAAATTTCTTCAAATGACCGCGAACTAGGCCCCCTAGAACACATATCCGGGGTCAGTTTCAATTTTTATATGTTTATATATATATATATATATATATATATATATATATATATATATATATATATATATATATATATATATATATATATATATATATATATATATATATATATATATATATATATATATATATATATATATATATATATATATATATATATATATATATATATATATATATATATATATATATATATGTATCACACCGATAACTCAAAAAATAATAGGCCGATTTTGACTAAATTTGGTGGAAAAATTCCTTTTGCAAATGGCTTGCATAAGTTCGTTAGCCAGGAAAATCTGACCAGGTTTTCCCGGAAAATTTTGTGTTTTCTTTCGAAAAAAATTTATATCTCCGGAATTAACAAAGTAAGGGCAACCAAATTTGGTACGCTAGTGAATATCCTTATAAGTAATCTACCTACCAAAATTTAGCTATGTAGGTCAAAAGACAAAAAAGTTATAGGCATTTAAAGAAAAATAAATTGGGGTTTTCCTCAAAACGTCAAAGTTGCGATTTAAAACGTCAAAATCGGCAACATTTAGGCAAAGAACTTGAATCTAATACGGGATAGGGAAATCAAATGTCTCAAGAAGGATGTTTTACAAAGTCTGAAGTCTTAGTTTCAACCGTCATTGTCCTTCATTTTACTAAAATGTTTCCAGAAAATTCATTTCAAATAGACCCTTACTCTGATGCTTGGCAGTAGCCTTAGCTATAGAGTTTATCGTTTAATGGTATATAATTTTTGTCTAATTTTCGTCAAAAATCAATAAAGCTCAATATATCCGTTATTATACAAGATATGAAGAAAATTTGTATATATTAATTATAGGGTGTCTTGAGCTACATCTTAAAAAAATATTTCTACAATCACAGGATGGCCCATAAGTCGTTGGTGATACAAATTTTCTTCTTTTTTTTTTAATCAAACACGCCTTATGTTATTGCATTTTTGAATTTTTCAGCGATGCATGTTTGTAAGAAAAGAAATTCGGGACGCAGCAAGTGCGTTATGGTAGCGAATTTTCATTAAATGCTTTAAATTTGAATAGCTCAATTTGCTATTAACCTATAAGGTTGACCAAGAAACGAGTTTTTCCGGGAACACTTTAAGTTTGCTTTTGGAAATTTTTGTACATTTTCACACAATAAAGTTATTTTTATGAAACATGGCACATTGTTTTTACTATATAGGTTATACTGGTAACCAAAATTGATGCCTGCTTTCTTAAAAAGGAAACACACATATTTGCAATTCAAAACATTTTTATGAAAATTCACTACCATAACGCACTTGCTGCGTCCAGAGTTTTTTTTGTTCTTGTGCTTTCTTACGATCACCGGTGGCACCCATTTTTTTTCTTTAAATGCCTGTAACTTTTGCTTCTTTTAACTTAGAGATCAGTCTTTTGGTAAGTAGTGTAAGTTTGACAGTAGCAACGTATATGCCAAATTTGATTGTCATAGCGCTGTTACTTTCGGAGACACAAAAATGTTCCGAAAGCAAACTCAACATTTTTCGTTTTACGAAAAATTCGCTAAAAGCGAAACAAACGACCTGTATTATTGTATTGTTTTTATTTTCTACAATACATGAAATAAAACAAATGATATACGTAATAATAATGTAAGGTAATTGTTAAAATTGTTCAGTTAGAAGCAACATATTGGGATTGCCTCTGACTTCGGTGGCAGCGATTTATATTCTTCGCCACAACTCTTTACGCGAACCAATAGGTTTTTTGTAAACTATATATTTTATTCGAGACCAAATAGAAAAATAGATAGGATTGATGTTCGGACTTCTGGGTCTCCAGGCAAAATGCTTCCACGGCCAATCCATCGATTTAGAATAACTGCACCTAAATATGCAGGTACCAACCGAGAAAAAATGCAGTGGCAGCTCCGTTTTGCATGAACCACATGCCTCTTCTTAAATAGAGTGCCACTTCTTCAAGCAATTCTGCCAAATTTGATTGAAGAAAATTTTAATACAGTTGACTATTCAAATTGGGAGGAAGTTCAACAAAAAATAAATGTCAATTACACCGCACCAAACATTTAGTTTAAATTTGTGTTGAAAGTGCCTTACTTTTACACCACGGGGATTCTCAGAGTCCCACAAACAATTATTTTGCTAGTCAGACACCACGGAGAGTAAACGTCGCCTCATTGGTAAATAAGATTTTCTCCAGAAAAGTAGGATCGTTGGTTTCCTGTTCTTCTAGAAAATGGGCAAAACGTAGACGAGCAGAGGATCTTGAACCAACGAATTTTGTACAGGAGTAAAATAAATGAATGGATAGTTTCTCCTTATTCAGAATTCTTCAAACCATAGGCTGAGTTATGCCTGTAGCAGTACTTAAAAGGCGAGTACTTATACCTGCACTTCAGGTCATTCTAACCAAAATTTCCCTTTTCTGCTCAACCGAAATACCTTTTTGAGTCCTGTTAATACACTTCGGACGGAAAGGTCGTGTGTCGCCTAGGTGATTGTAAAAATTATTAAATAATTTGTGATTTGGTTGTCTTGTATTGGGATATAATTCGGAATATTTTCGAGCTGAAGCAAGGCCATTGTAATTTTCTTGTGCAATAACACAGATCACATCTCTCATTTCATTATTTTCGTTGTGACGCGGCATTTTCACAATTTTATAACAAATAATTATTACTACAAGTAAAACTACACAAAATAATTTGACAGCACTCATCATTTACCGGTTTCTATGACGGAGAAAATATTTTTTGTGACATAGTCTACTAAATGGAGTTTGGTTTGTTTCACTTTTAATTTCTACTATTATCAAAACGTAATGTTCGTTATATCGATTTTTCATTATTACAATTGTTGTTACGGTTATTAATGTTATAAGTTGATTCTACTTTCATGTAAAATATTGGCATACATCACATAGACATTTCTAAGACGCCATCTGTAATTTTTATTATATTTGCTTTTTGATGAAAACACCAAAACATAGCAACGAGCTTTAATCTATAGCTGTCAGGATTACGTATAAATACATTCAATTCTCTTCTGTCTGATGACGGTGTCAAGCAGCGAAACCGGTTACAGGGAAGAAAACCAACGACGAAGTCTCTACATATGTATGCTGTTGGTTTTATCAAATAAGGGCAACAACAATTAATGACTATCAATATAATTAAATGACTGTAATTGTGTGTGTGTGTGTGTGTGATATTAGTGTATGGCCTCGGAAGCCAAGTCCATTAGCCGCAAACTGTAATGTTGACTGTAATTAAATGTTTGTATTTATACTGTGTTGTTTCCGGTTCTGATTCATCAAGATTAGTTAAGTATGAAAGCTTTATCACCATAAAATTTGTTGATTCTTTTTTTTGTACATTAACGTTGATCTACTTCCGCGACTATGGCCAGAGAGCCTCGGTGGTTCAAGGGCAAAAACGTGTACCTCTGAACCGAAGGGTACTGGGTTCTATCCCAGGGTTCTCCTTTAACCTTTTCAGTACTAAACTGTAACATTAACATCAACCGAGGTTCTGGCATTGTATTTGAGCAATTTGAATGTCTGCACGTTCCGCCCTTCGGAGGGGGCGTAAATCAGTCGGTCTCGTGTCTGTGCGATATTGGGAATGTTAAATATCCCTACCCTCCTTACAGAAAGGCAATGGTTCGGCAAAATTTCCAGGATAGTGAGGTGAAACTGCTCCTTGGCGTCGCTGATTGGCTATAGTTGCGGAAATACGCAGACGTTGAAGAAACAAAACACACACACACACACGACTATTGCCAATCACCGACGTCAAGGAAGCAGTTTAACCTCACTATCCTGGAAACTTTGCCGAACCATTGCCTTTCTGTAAGGATGGTTGGTAACTTTAAGGAGCCCAACAAGGCATGGAACACGCAGACATTTAACTTGCCCAAATACAATCCCACAACCTCGGCTGATTTTACAGCATGGAAGGAAGGAAAAAGTAAAGGGGAACCCTGGGAATCGAAACCAGTACCCTTCGATTCAGAGGTACACGTTCTCACCACTAGACCACCGAGGCTACGTTTATGTTTTTTTAGTAATTTAATTCTTTGATCTTTCGAGTTATTCAAAGACAAATCAAAAAATAATTTCCTTACTCGTGGAAAATTTGAATTTTGGGTCAGTGAAGTCAGGACAAAGCTAGGAAAATTGAAGTTATGTTTAAGACGGGAACCCTGTACATACATTTTTCGGTGGTACACCTGTATAGAGCAGTTAAACCCGATGTTAGATATATGATTCCAGCAAGTAATATTCTCAATATTATTTTTTATACAGCAAGCGCGATTTTATTGCGTTAAGCTTGATGTAGAGCTTATTTTAATTAAAACACATAATCCCTCTTGTCACAACAAATTGGGGATCTACATTTAAAATGACGGTATGATGTATGACAAGAAGGAAATTACTAATTTTTTTTTGAGAGTTATTAATAGTTCTGTTTGTATCGATCGTTTCTCGTTGAAATATTATCTAGAATGCATTATATGAAACAGTCTACAACAGTAGCTTTCCAAAGTATGCGATCAATAAAATAGTCATGGTTTTTGTAAGGACCTTTAATGACATAAATTAAATAACGTTCTCTACTCCCGTTTAATAACGTTTGCATTATTATAAAATATTTAATTGATAATTGTTGTCACAATTGTACATTTTGTATCATAATTCACAGCTCTCGCTCTCGGCCAATCACAGAAGACATTTTTTATAATTTTGGACCGATCATGGGTGATCTGTTTGAAATTAAGCAAGTATTTTCTAGTAACCATAGAGCTAGTACTTCATTATTTGAGGTTGTCCTTACTTGGTGAAATCGTTTCATACCTAATCAATATATAGATACTTTTTCTCTGGATTTACTAGCATTGGCTTTCATCTCTGTAACCGGTTTCGCCGATTACAGAGACTAAAACCAACATTTGTTAAGCCAGAGAAAAAGTATCTACATCTGTATTTAGTTAGTATTTCGCTCTTTTGTGGCCAGTCAGGCTATACTAAACAACCGAAGGACAATATATACGCGATTATCGTCACTATATTATTTTTAAAAAACTTTCGAGCTTAAAAAGGACTCCGAGGGGGTTGCGAAATTGCTTGTGTCGACTGTTCCCTAACATATATAGGACAGACGAATAGAAGACATATCCACAATAGAATACATTCGCAGCTATAAAAGCTCACTCCTCATCAGCAAGGCCAAAACCATAATTTCCGTCTACAACTTCCAAACTGGAATTAACTGCAAAGCGATTGAAATCGAAAACCTCCCGGTTGTTGAAAAAAAAGTGGTGATGGTTTTATAGATAAATCAATACACAGATTTATTTCCCTATTACCTAATCCAACAAATACTTTTAATCCGGTACCTGACTCAATAAACCTTACCAGCTCGACTAACGACTCCGATAACGACTCAGGTAGACGCCCTACTTTAAATACCATAGTATTTTTAAGTGGCAATCAGATCTCTTTCAAATCTAGGGTTGAACACACTGAGACCTTGGAGACGATATCCAGTCAGATTTGGACAGTAAGCAGATTGAGGCCCCGAAATCGAATTACGACAACTCAGCCTGCCTTTACCCACCGCTCTAAGGAATAGGTTAGATTGAGGGCTTGGAGCTCCTTTCTTCGATTAATTCTTTAACTTCTTCAAAATGACCATAAAAGGACCCTAAACGTCGAGTTTAAACAAATCTTGGACGCGGTTTAACCCGGGAACGAAGTATTTCTCATATTTATGGATGCGGAAATCTTTCCGAAAGAAATATGTATAAGTTAATATTTTTAGCATATCAAAATTTGATGGAGAAATGTGAAATGTGAAATGTTTTTACAAATAAGGTTTTGTTAAATTGTGTACGGATACTCCACAAGTCCTAAGACTTCCTGTTATTTAAAAAAATTGCTCGCCAACGTCAATTTTCATTTCGAGGGGAAAATGTTTTGGCGATATTTTTAATCCTGTCAGTTCATCCTTCTAGCGTGGCTGAGTTTTACCCCTTAAATTTTAAACCGAAAGGGGTATTGTGTGAGAGCTCATTTTAAAGATAAAGTCGGAGGGGTTTAAATCTGGCAATCTTGCAGGCCATTCTATTGCTCCTCTTCGCCCAATGTATCTCCCAGGAGAATTAAAAGTAAGCGTACACCATTAATACGATCACTAAACCTATTTTAAATAATCTTTCCATTCCAATTTCCATTCGGATTTGATGGAAATTCATATGGAGCTAAGATATAATTTTCAATTATTCCGTATCAAATACTAATCTTGAATTCATGTTAGAAATGACGTAGAGAATTTTCATTCTACCACATATGCCTGTTTCTGAAGTTAAGTTTACACCGGAGAGTAAAGGCAGCTTCATCTATTATTGTATTTTATACAAAAGGTGGATCTGCATATGTTTGTTTCTGAGGAAATGGCAAAATTGTAGTCTAGCTGGAAGATTGGTCTCAAAACCGCAAGTAAAACTTTTCTACAAGTTTTCTTCACGGTACAGCGCTTGGAAGATACGATTTTGCTATTGATATCTTATTAATTAGATATAATGGCGATTTGTGTTTTAATAATAAGAGAAGTAGAAGCCCGCATGTAAAATTCCAAATGTTAATAGACATAATCAAAATAATAAGTAATAAGACAGGAAAAACCCTGTGAAATTTTGACATTTTCTAAGGAGGTAAGATCGGCAACAGTACAACGAAAATTTGGTGTCTACCTATGGTTACCATAACCCGGCATGTGAGGATTAATAAAATTTATCATTATAAACAGGCGTTTCAAATACATAGGTAAGTCTAGACTTGACGTATTAACAGGATTGTAGCGCTGCCTATTTGGATCATCATTAAAAGTGTATATCTAGAAAACCATGCACCCTAGAACAATTCTAAAAGCAAATTTTTACTCCTATTTTTGTCACCAATTTAGCAGTGGTCCGACTGTTTTGAATCACACTATATATTTGACAGATCTTTTTGACAGTGGTTAGATATAACTCCAAACTGACTGATTTAATAAGTTGAGTAGCTTGCGAATCGCCAATATGATGAGTATGCCCTTCTTCTTAAATTTATTTATACTTTTTGGCCGCCACAATCTTTGGACATTTTTTTCCACTTTTATCAATTGATTTTTATAGGAAAATATTTATATAAAAATACGCTGCGCCAGGAGTTGTTTAAATTCTGTTGCTAAAACCATTAAGCTAAAAATGTCAAACAACAATTTTTTGCGGTATTTCTGAAATGTTGTGCAATGTATGTTGTAAACGAGATATCTGACACGTAAACTGCAAATGCGTTTTTAAATGGTGTAATATTCGGAAAAAGTATAGTTTTGCGTACATATCACTGAAACCAAGCTAAAAGCTTTCACACTGTGTTCATAATTCTGTCAAATATAAGTGTAGTGCGTTGGTAATACTGTTTCGGCAAATTACAGGGCTGAAAAATGTTACCTTAAATTATATAGTGAGATATTTTTAAAGCAAGTACAACGGTAGGAAATAGAGGCAGGAGTTATTGGAAGTTATATCTGAAATCTGAGTCGTGTTCTGATTTGATAAATGCTTTATTATTTACAATGTACTCTGACCCCAAAAAGGGATACTTTATACGCTACGTAGTATTGAAATAATAATATATTATATGTAAGAGGCTCAATTCAACTATCTATCAATTTTTATTAAGTTAAGGTAAGCATAATGAATTCTTTTAATAGTGTCAAGTAGTCTATCGAGTTCCCCAAAGGTTTAAGCCAAGCGATTTTAACTTTAGCATAAACAGCTTCTATACCTTTTCAGGTTAAAATTGGCGCTAATCAGAACAAAATGACATTAGTCATAATCTGAAATCACGTTGGCATTAGCCCAATATAAATTGACATTAAACAAAACCAAACTAGCACAGTCAATTTCAAGTTGGTATTATTTAGAATGTAATTAGTAAGAACACAATAACATTAAAATAATTATTTGAAACCGTTAACGAAATTTTAGAGAACAATTTTTCTTAAAAAATCATATCTTACACATCTAATGCAAAAGAAATAAATCTTTGAATATGTACAATGAATAATGCACCATTAACGATAGATTTTAATAGTGTCAAGTAGTCTATCCAGTTCGCAAACGGTTCACACCAAGCAATTTTAACTTTGACAGAAACAGCTTCTATACCTTTTCAAGTTCAAATTGGCGCTAATCAGAATCAAAATGACATTAGTCATAATCTGATTGGCAACTTAAAGTGGCATTAATCAAAATTACATTAGCATTAGCCCAATATGAAATGACATTAAACAAAACCCTTCCCTAGTAACTGGAAAACTGCTCGAGTATAACCCGTCCCCAAGAAAGGATAAAAAGCGCTTCCTAGCAACTGCAGGCCTATTTCTCTCCTTTCAGTCGTCTTTAAAGTGATGGAAAAGTATATAAACACCGAATTACTAAAATTTCTTGAAAAGCACAGTCTAATCCACGACAGGCAGTATGGATTCCGTCAGCGCAGATCAACTGCCGACCTTCTCTCCTTTGCCACCCATTCTTGGAACAAGTCTATGGAACCACACGGTGAATCCCAGATTGTCGCTTTAGACATATCCAAAGCACTCGACCAGGTCTGGCACGCAGCGCTGCTTAATAAACTTCCGGCCTATGGCCTACCACTAAAACTCTGTACCTGGACAGCACATTTCCTCTCCAACCGGAGCATTTCTGTTGTCGTGGATGGCCATTCCTCTAAACTGTATCCAATTAATTTAGGAGTCCCTCAAGGTTCAGCTTTAGCCCCTACTTTGTTTCTTTTCCACATCAATGACCTCCTCTCTAGCACATCCAACCCAGTTTACAGTTACACGGACGACAGCACCTTCCACTCAAATATACAATATTCTAAGCCTGTCTCTTTAGCCCAGTTAGATGAGGATCTCAGACTCATGGAGGATTCTGTCTCAAAAAATATTAGACTGGTGAAGTAGAAATCTTGTACAATTCAACTACACCAAATCTCAGTCTTGCTTTCTATCTCATAAGAGATACACCAGCCCTAGACCCATCACAATGAACAACCAAGTTATTCAAAGTAATGAGTCCTTTTCACTTGTTGGCATTTCTGTGGATCATAATCTGAATTGGCACCAACATGTCACATCAATTACAGAAGCGGCTGCTAAGAAATTAGGTTTCCTCTTCCGAGCTCGCAAATACTTTTCACCAGCTAATCTCTATACCTTATATACTTTACAAATGAGGCCAAACCTCGAATACTGCTCCCACACCTCGGATGACGCTGCCGCTTCTACACTCGCTATCCTGGACCCCATGCAGAAAAGAGCTATATGTCTCATCAGTGACCCTACCCTCACGCAAAGTCTGCCATCCCTTGCCCACCTATGTGCCGTTGGTGACCTCTCTCTCTCTCTCTCTTTTAAAAATATCTGCACGGGCACTGCTCAGAGGAGCTTTCTTTCATAGTTCCTCCACATGCTGCCCCCAACAGATCCACCAGGGGAACAGAGCGAATGCACCCTTTTACTGTCCAGGTCACCAGACATAGAAAATCTTGTTATGCCCGCTTTTTGTCCCGAGGACTTCCAAGTTGTGGAATTCCGTGCCGGCACATGTTTTTCCTTCTCCTCCGAACCTCTCCTTCATGTCCAGAATTAATAAGTTGCCTCTTTCCTCCCTGTCGACACCCACGCTACGATAGTATTTAGGCTGTAAGCCCTCGTGGTGTGTTGCTGAAATATAAAAAAAAATTAGCACAGTCAATTTCATGTTTGTATTAATTAGAGTCTAATTAGTAAGAACACAATAACATTAAAATGATTATTTGAAACCGTTAACAAATTTTAGAGAACAGCTTTTCTAAAAATTCATATCTTGCACATCTAATGCAAAAGGAATAAATCTTTGAATATGTGCAATGAATAATACAACAGTAACAACAGAGTAATCTTGCCAATATTGCCAAGAACAATACCAGCCATATCTGCTTTTACTCCTGCTTTTAATACAAACCATGCTTGTTCAATGGGATCGAACATAGGGCTATACAGACTTAGTAGTAAAAGTATGTGATGGTCAAATTTGTCCTCTACAAAAACTTCTACAATCCTGGAGTAGCATGGAGCATTTTCAACAACTAACGCAACTTCAGTGTGGTACATGTTTTGCGCTTTTCTTAAGCGGTGCCTCACAAATTCGTTCGCTCTTCGCTTCTTGAAAGAACCCCGTCTCAATTCGGAATAAATCAGCCCCATGGTTTCAATACATCCTATTAAGTGACTATTCGCTCCTCTGCAACTTGCAGATATACCTTTTCAGCGGCTCACTTTCTTTGAACGGCCCTGAGTCCGCGATATGAACAAAGTAAAGTTCGTTTCTTCCATGTATATTTTGTGCCTGAACTTCCAACAATTTTCCAACATAATTTAGTCTGATTGTTTTGACATCAAAATTATTTGCGTTTTCAGGTTCTTTACAAACAACGTTCAAAGTAAACATAAGTCCATCCAGATGTCGAACGCATTGCCTAAAAACATTTATTGCAAAAATTACTCATATTTTTGCCTCAGTTCTTTAAGAGTAATTTTAGGATTTTTTCGACAGAATGTTCCAGGAATTGACGGTGGTAGGCGGTTATTTTATCTGTATCTTTACCCCCTCGCTGCTTTTCTGTTAAATCTTGAGAGTTAACCCATCGACACGCAGTTATTTTTGGCCCCCTCATTACGTTTGCTAGATTACGCCAGTCACCATTGGCATTATATAAAGCGCAAATCTGCCGCTTAAACTGGCAGTAGCCACTTTTTTTATATAAGGCATCTTCAATGAATCTACTAATATATTATAATAATTTTTTTCAGAATAATATAATTAAAAATGACACACTGATTAAGTTATAAACAAGTCAATTTTTCATAGCAACATGAGTGTTTAATGCCAATATGATTTTATTTAATGTCAACTTGAATTTGAATAATGCTTAAAATATTTTTTTCGAACTTCACAAAGTTTCAGATTGCGTTTATCGTTCCTCAATGACGATCTATGCAACAAATTTTTTAGTTACCTATCTGGTAAAGTTCAGTATTTCTACAAAGCAACCCAAACTGACATAAGTTTTGAAATTAACACTCCATACATTAGGTAAAACAGTTGCAGATGATTGTTGTTGGCGTTTACATGTTCCTAAGATTACAAAAGCAGCAGTAGAGAAGCTTGGGTTTCTGTTTCGGGTTAAACGTTTCTTTTTAGTACAGTAGCTGCAGAAGCTGTATGAAGCACAGATTCGTCCACAGCTGGAATACGGTTCTCATGTCTGGGACATTTTTGTCCCTTCTAGAGTCTATTTAAGAACGAGCTGTTTGCCTTACAGGAACTTAAACTACGAGTATTGCAGTCAGTATGACTCCTCTAGACTACAGCAGACGGATTAGAGATTTTTGCCTCTTCCACTAGTGCATGGTCAATATGTTACCAGCAACATTGCTCCTCCAAAATTTTTTCGGTAATACCTCTGTTTGCGACCTTTAATCGGCAAACCCCTTTTTGTCAAAAACGCAGGCTTTCAGTGTCAACGTCCCCACTAGTGGAATAGTTCGTTATATGAATCCGCGGTTCTTTCCTCTAGAGCGTCTATGATTTGGAATATCTCATAATATATTGTTACGTTTTCTCCGGGTTCTGGATAAGTGAGACTTTTAATTTTAACAAAACAACTTTATTTGCACTCTAAATATGGATACAATAAAATTTCTAGAATGTCTCTCTCACAAAACACTTCATTTACTGGCCTTACAATTACCACTCTCAACAAAAGTCACTAATCTGGTACTACAGTCACTACTCTCTTAACACTTTACACTGCTTCTTCAAGTCACTACCACATTATCTTACTGAACTGAACTCGGGCTGGCTTGCTTTCGCTTTTATATACTCGCCGTACCTTCCCCTCCTTTCTAGAGTGTTCCATTCCAGAACGTTCTAGGACCTTCTTTTACTAGAAGGTTCTGTGAATACAGATCGGTCCTGTGTGTATACAGGGGGATGTATATACAGGTGATCCAAATGTGGTCACCACTCCTATGTTACACAAGAGGTGTTTCTCGAACTATAAGATCTCTCTGCGTATACAGGGTGTAAGGGTTCTCTGCGTATACAGGGTGTATATACAGGGTGTTCGGAATGTGCAGACCTCAGTTATCCGTTCCGACGGGGTAAAAGTTGGTAACTTCGTTATTTCTGGTCCTAGAGGGTTGAGACTTCGCCTGAGGGGGGTCACCCCAGGCACCCCCAGGGGGGTGGGGAGGCGGTGTTGCCAGATTGTGCAAAAATTCCCAGATGTTGGGGAAATTCTGGAGATGTGGCAACACCGCACCTACGTCTATTAAAGTGCTTTGTAACACTGCCCCCCTCCTTAAGACTGTTCGTCCCGAACAGTATTTACCGGCCGCCAACTTGGGGGTTCGTTGCCCCGATAGGGACTCAACCTCTCTATGTGAACAACTTTGGGTTTAGTTCTTGGAGACAGCTGGATTCTGTAGACTAGGTCGTTAATTTTCTTAGTCACCAAGTATGGCCCTTCCCATGGTTTCTGAAGTTTGGGACTGAGGCCCTTTCTCCTTGTTGGTTGGTACAGCCACACTGCATCACCTTCCTTGAATGTATGGGGTGTTGCTCTGCGGTCCAAGCGCATCTTCATCCGGTCACTGCTTAAGAGGAGCCTGTCTCTGACACATCTGTGTATAGTGCGCAGTTTTCCTTCTAGGTCGGCGACATACTCAGGTAACGTAGCTAGGTCCGCTATGTCCTCGTTCGGTGGTGGTCTCGTCATGTCGATTGGTAACCGCATCTCTCTGCCGGTCAACATCATGGATGGAGTGTAGCCGGTAGATTCATGCTGAGAGCTTCTGTAAGCTAGGAGGAACAGAGGTATCAGCTTGTCCCAGGTTCTCTGATTCTCGTCGACAAACATAGCAAGATACTGATTGATGGTCCTGTTATGCCGTTCGACCATGCCGTCTGATTGAGGGTGGAGTGGCGTTGTTCTCGTTTTCTTTATGCCTAGCAAGTCCATTAGGCTCTTCCAGACCTCTGATTAGAAATTCCGGCCCTGGTCGGTGTGAATCTCCAAGGGTACGCCATGCCGTGATATGACATTTTCCATCAGGGCTTCTGCTACGGTCGTTGCCTCTTGGTTGGGGATCGGCGCAACTTCAGGCCATTTCGAGAAGTAGTCCATCGCCACCATTATGTATCTGTTCCCAGACTCTGTGATGGGAAAAGGTCCTGCGATGTCTACGGCAACTCTCTCCCACGGTGTACCTGAGATGTACTGCATCATTTTTCCTCTGGATCGGGTCTTTGGTCCTTTCTTTGAAGCACATTGGTCACACCTTTTGCACCATTCTTCCACGCTTCTTCGGCAGTTTATCCAATAGAAGCGGTCTCTCACTCTGGCAAGTCCTGTTGACCCCAAAGTGGCCTCCACTTCTACTATTGTGTAACTCTTGAAGAACACTGCTTATGCACTCACTTGGCACAACGGTCTGGTATATACAGTCTCTACCATCGGCAGTTTCCCATTTTCGAGTGATCATGTCATTCTTTAGACACAATGAGTCCCATTGTAGCCAGTAGCCTTTAACCTCCGCCCCAAACCGGGACACATCGTGCCACTCAGGTCTTTTCCCCTTTTGTAGCCATTCTCTAATATTTTTCAAGTCTGGATCTGTCTTCTGTGCGTCTCTGATGTATTCAAGATTTACGTCTAGATCGGTGTTATTCTCCTGTCCTGCCACCAGTTGTTTGATCTGATGAGTTACTTTGTCGATCTCTTTGTTCTCTTGTCGCTCGCAAAATTTACATTCATGCACTGAACATGGTCTTCTTGACAGGCTGTCTGCATTAGCGTGACTTCTTCCTCTTCGATGTTCAATCCGGAAGTCGTAGCTCTGCAGTTTCTCTATCCATCGGGCTATCTGTCCTTCGGGATTTCTAAAGTTCAGAAGCCATTGCAGAGCAGAGTGATCTGACCTCACGCGGAATGTTCTTCCGTACAGGAAGCTGTGGAAATGTTCGATGGATCTTACAACTGCCAGCAGTTCTTTCCGGGTTACACAGTAATTTCTTTCTGCTTTTCCGAGCGTTTTGCTGAAGTAGCCTATCACAACTTCTTCTCCGGCTTGGAGCTGTGAGAGTACTGCCCCAATGCCATACTGGGAAGCATCGGTGTCCAGTATAAACAGTCCTTCGTCCTGAGGATAAGCCAGCACAGGAGCAGTGAGAAGACGATGTTTGAGCTCTCTAAAAGACTCTTGGCAATCTGGTGACCAGATGAACTCGGCCTTATTTTCAGTCAGGCTATGCAGAGGTTTCGCAATGCTGCTGAAGTACTTTACAAAGCGTCGGTAGTAGCTGCAAAGTCCCAGAAAACTTCTCACCTCATGTTTGTTCTTCGGCACAGGCCAGTCTCTTACTGCCTTTATTTTCTCTGGATCAGTTTCTATCCCTTTCTCAGAAACGACATGTCCGAGGAAACTCACTTTCTTCTGGAAGAGGACGCATTTCTTGGGATTGAGTTGCAGATTGGCACCTCTCAGCCTGGAGAAAACCTGCTTCAGATTCGACAGGTGTTCATCGAAAGTCCTTCCCATCACCATGACATCGTCGAGATACACCAGGCATGTTTCCCATGTAAGTCCTCTCAGCACTAACTCCATTAGTCGCTCGAAGGTGGCAGGAGCATTACATAAGCCGAATGGCATGACCTTGAATTGGTACAACCCATTCCCGGTTGAAAAAGCAGTCTTCTCCTTATCGTCTTTATGAAGTTCTACTTGCCAGTAGCCACTTTTCAGGTCTAATGTAGAGAACCACTTTGATCCGGCCAAAGTGTTCAAAGTGTCGTCGATCCGGGGCAGGGGATAACTGTCCTTCTTGGTGACATCATTCAGCTTTCTATAGTCCACGCAAAATCTCATAGTGCCATCTTTCTTGGTGACCAAAACTACTGGGGACGACCAAGGACTATTAGACTCCTCGAACACACCATCTTCCAGCATTTCGTTAACCATCGCCTTGATTTCTGATTGCTTGGCAAAAGGCAGTCT
This sequence comes from Tillus elongatus, assembly GCA_964006375.1. NCBI lineage: Eukaryota > Metazoa > Arthropoda > Insecta > Coleoptera > Cleridae > Tillus > Tillus elongatus. The sequence continues at coordinate 114,679,907 of OZ023264.1, forward strand.
TCTCGGCGGCTGTCTAATTGGTCTTGCGTCGCCAGTATTAATTCTGTGTTGCACTAGACTCGTACGACCTGTGATTTTATCTTGAGCGAAAATATCGGCCTCCTCCAATATGAACTTCACTGCCATCTCCATCTCCATATTGTTCAATTGGCCCCATGAATTCTTGAACCGCTCTACTAATTCTACTGGCAGTCTTCTGTCTAATGCAGTGGGTGTCACGTTTTTGGACAACGTCACTCGGTCAATGGGTTCGCAAGTGGCGATAACCTCACCTTTCTTCAATGTGACCCTGTTAGTTTGTACGTTAGCCACTCTTATGGGTATTGTCCTCTTCGGGTCTACTAAGCATCGTGCGACGAGGGCACCATCATGTCTATCTTTTAGGGGCTCCGCTATGAGAGCAGACATACCATCAAGTTTCTTCTCTAGCCTGGCTCTGACAATCTTCTCACTGTTACCAGGAATCCGTGTATCTTCGTCGACAATAAGTCTCACCCTGGGACTAGCTTCGCCTGCTGTTGGAGATAAATACAACTCTTCGTTACCGATTTTCAAGATCTTATTCTGGAAGTCTACTGATAGGACATCGAACTCTTCCATTAAATCCAGGCCCAGAATAAATTCGTCGACGATTTCTGCGACGACAGCCCTTACCTGTAGCTCAGTACTGCCCAGCCTAATGTAAACAGTGGCCTCTCCATGCACGGGTATTCTATCTCCTTTTGCCGTCTCCAACACAGGCTGTTTGTTGGTAGTTAGTGCCGACATATTTGGCAACATGTCTGGGCGTACAACGGATGTAGTGGCGCCAGTATCGATGGTAAAACTGCATTGTCTTCCGTCTATGCTGCCAGGTATGACGAGGCTCTCGCGGCAGCGTCGGATAGTGGAGACCCTGACTTTGGGGCATTGGGTCTCGCATGCCACGTGTCGCCCACCTACACTGGCGTCAGGTCGTTTTCCCTGATGGCGCTCCCTGTTGGTGTATTCTTGTCTTCTGCATGCCACCTGTTGGGTTTGTGAGCACTGCCTACTTATGTGCCCTTTCCTACCACACTTGTAGCATTCTATGTGGGACCAATCTGCTTTCGTCTTACGTGCTCCAACCGTTGCAGTGAGCTTGCTTATGGCTTCCTTCATCAACTTGATTTCTCGCCTTAGTTCCTCTGTCGTGTCTGCATGGTCCTCTATCTCCTTCACTTCGCGCAGCCTGTTGCGGCGAGGTTGAGATGCATTCTTCGCTGCTTCAAATTGCAAGCCATAGATGACGCAGTCTGTAAGTGTTTTGAATCTTCCGAGCCTTAAAGCTTGTTGCATCTCGTTGTCAAGTACCCCATCGATGAAGGTCTGGACGGTGATCTGGTTGACAAATTCTTCTGGGGCTTGGGGATATGCCAGTCGCACAAGTTTCTCCACTTCGGCACTGAACTCTTGCAGAGTCTCATTTGGCTTCTGGACCCTTGTCTTTAGTTGTGTCTGGTAGACCTGGCTCATGTACTTGTTACCATATCTCAAGTCTAGGGCCTGTATCACTGTTAAGTAGTTTTGCTGTTTCGACTCCGGGATGTTCTGGAGGATTTCTAGGGCTTTACCTCGAAGCGAGAGAATCAGAGCAGTTGCTGCCTGTTGTTCGCTCCATCCATTGCTGAGAGCTGCCGCCTCAAACTGCCTCCTGTACATGGGCCACGATGTTTCTCCGTCAAAGGTCGGCGGCTTCAAGGTTCCATGAGGCTGCTGCACGGCTGGTACATCCGCCTCCGGGCGATTTTGAACTGGGGCCATTCCAGTAACTCCTCTTGGTTGAGTTCTATCAGTTTGGCCCATCACCTGTTCTGTCAGTTCTCTATGTCTGACTTCTGTGCCTTTCATCATCATCTTCATTTGTTCTTTCAACCCTTCAACTTCTTCCCATCGTTTATTCAAATCCTCTGTTACATTATCTACTTTCCTGTCCACATTTTCTATTTGTTCGTTGATCTGTTCAATTTCTTCTTTTACATCGACTCTCATATCATGGAACATACTTCGGATGTCTTCTTTGTCTTCAAGACGCCTCTGTTCCTCCTCTTGTCGTCTTCTCTCTTCTTCTTCGCGCCGCCTTCTTTCATCTTCTTGTCGCCGTTGTTCGTCTTCTTCACGTTGCCTCTTGAGGTCTTCTTTATCTTCTTGTCGCCGTTTTTCGTCTTCTTCGCGTTGCTTCTTGAGTTCTTCTTTATCTTCAAGGCGCCTCTGTTCTTCCTCTTGTCGTCTTCTCTCGTCTTCTTCGCGCCGTCTTCTTTCATCTTCTTGTCGTCGTTGTTCGTCTTCTTCGCGTTGCCTCTTGAGGTCTTCTTTATCTTCTTGCCGCCGTCGTTCGTCTTCTTCGCGCCGTCTTCTTTCTACTTCTTGTCGTCGTTGTTCGTCTTCTTCGCGTTGCTTTTTCAGTAAGTCCATCAACTCTTTGATTTCAGCCATCTTGTCGTAGTCAGTCGGTCTGGTGTTTACCATTTACAGCTAGCTTGTTTGTTCACTTCTTCACTCACTTATCCCACTTCTGACACCAAATTGTTACGTTTTCTCCGGGTTCTGGATAAGTGAGACTTTTAATTTTAACAAAACAACTTTATTTGCACTCTAAATATGGATACAATAAAATTTCTAGAATGTCTCTCTCACAAAACACTTCATTTACTGGCCTTACAATTACTACTCTCAACAAAAGTCACTAATCTGGTACTACAGTCACTACTCTCTTAACACTTTACACTGCTTCTTCAAGTCACTACCACATTATCTTACTGAACTGAACTCGGGCTGGCTTGCTTTCGCTTTTATATACTCGCCGTACCTTCCCCTCCTTTCTAGAGTGTTCCATTCCAGAACGTTCTAGGACCTTCTTTTACTAGAAGGTTCTGTGAATACAGATCGGTCCTGTGTGTATACAGGGGGATGTATATACAGGTGATCCAAATGTGGTCACCACTCCTATGTTACACAAGAGGTGTTTCTCGAACTATAAGATCTCTCTGCGTATACAGGGTGTAAGGGTTCTCTGCGTATACAGGGTGTATATACAGGGTGTTCGGAATGTGCAGACCTCAGTTATCCGTTCCGACGGGGTAAAAGTTGGTAACTTCGTTATTTCTGGTCCTAGAGGGTTGAGACTTCGCCTGAGGGGGGTCACCCCAGGCACCCCCAGGGGGGTGGGGAGGCGGTGTTGCCAGATTGTGCAAAAATTCCCAGATGTTGGGGAAATTCTGGAGATGTGGCAACACCGCACCTACGTCTATTAAAGTGCTTTGTAACAATATTCTCCAGGTAAGCACGCAGACTACAGTAGCTGGGACATACAGAACGAATGGGCGAGGATTGAATGGTAAAGAAGTGTGTTTGGTCAAATGCAGAAGGTAAAAGGAAGAAGGGCAGATGAAGAAAAAGGTGGGTTGACGCAGTTCATCAAGACTTGCACGAATAAGGTGTTCGCAACTGGAGGATCATTGCAAGGGACAGGTAGCAGTGGAAATATATTACCATGCTATGGATCTTAATGGCCTGTGAATGCTTATATATATATATATATATATATATATATATATATATATATATATATATATATATATATATATATATATATATATATATATATATATATATATATATAATCTAAATTCACAATTATTCCTTTATGTAACATTTCTCAATTAGTCGGAAGGGTTTTTCTTTCGTTTGAACAAATTTGTTTAAAGTTGCGCTTTTAATTGGCCATTCTCTTGTTGTTTAAGAGCGTTATAAAATTATTCTCTTTAAAATGGGCGACCCCAGATTAGCTGGGTGTATATTTCATATTTCCTCTATATACCATGTTTATGGTTTCGAAAATTATTTTACAACACAATTTTTTCATAAGAAAACAAAATCTAATTGTCCTTGGTTAGTTTTTGACTTTAACCTTAAAAAAATTGGAGAATAAACACAAAGTAGCCGAAAAAAAATTATTCAAACAGAATGACTGATACTTCTTTCAATTTTCTTTAAACTAAATTCAACTTAAATATTTGTTTTCCTTTCTGTAAATGAAGGACGTAGCCAACGCGTTGGCTAACTGGAGCAAGTGTCCCTTCTGAATTCTAGATGTTCTTTAACATTTCTGTGACCAGTTTCGCTGCTTGACGGCATCCCCAGACAGAATGAAGTTGAATTGAGGATGCTATCAAGCAGCAAATCCGGTCACAGAAACGTTGAAGAACATCTAAAATATGTAGAATTCAGAAGGGCCACTTGCTCCAGTTAGCTTACGCGCTGGCTACGTCCTTCATTTACAGAAAAGAAAACCAATATTAGTGAATCCAGAGAAATAGTCTCCACGTCTGTATTTGGTATGGGACAGTTTTACCAAGTAAGGGCAACAACAATTAATAAATTCAACTTCCTTACTAACAAAATACTGAAACTGTGTCTTTAAAAAGTTTGTTCTCCGCTTTATCACCTTCCGAACCGTTTTCGCCATTGTCATTGTTTTCTCTTTTTAGATTTTTAAAAGTAGTTTATTCATATACATGTATACATTTCTTATATTTCTTGTCTTCTTTTGTTTAATTTCAACACGTCCAACGTTTTGTTCAATAAGAGTTTGTAGGCCAAGTCAGATATTTCACATATTTTATTGCAGTTGTCTCCAAACGGTTTGCAATGTTATTGTAATTTGGACGAGGTTCCCTTTTTAAAATGTTTAATGAGTCTCCATTCATTTTTTACCATCGCTAATTTTATAATTGCACATGTTTCTTGCTTGGATGACCACAAACAAATAGGTTAATGAAGTTACTTATATTTTCTATTATTTCCAATTATTTTAACAAATTTTTAACTACTGAAACTAACAATAACAATAAATGAATGCAGACCAATTACAATTTTAAAACTGAAATTTATCTACATAGCAGTGACATGCTAAAGCATTTGGAGATGACTGAAAGAGTAACATAGAGACAAGGGATATATTTCAAATTTGAAATGGCTTTTGTAACTGCCTAAACCAGAAGAGACTGAACAGTGTCACAGTTTACGTAGGAGCTTTTCATCATCACATCTGCACTTGCTGATAAAGCGAATTATTTAATTAGTACGAGTCAGGTTCGTACGTTATCTAAAGTGTAATTAATATCTCTAATGAATCTGCCAAGCTTGTGACAAATTGCAGCTAAAATTAGGAACACATTAGCCGCGATCTGCGGGACCATGCCCCACAATAACTTCCCCTACGTGTACGTAATTGTGTGCTGACAAGAAAATGTTCCTCTCTTTAAATACTTAAATCGCTTGCACAAGTAATGTTTATGCCTACATTTCCGCATTGTTTGTGGAGGACATTTAAATTTATACCCTTAACTTAGATAAATGTTTCATTAATATAACTTACCTTTGTGAAAAACAAAGACACGGTCAGCACCTAATAGGAATTATACGAGAGCGAGGCTCTTCCTCTGACCTATACAAGATCTTTCACCCAACTGGCTCGTTAGACGTATAAAGTAAAATAATATTTACTCTAATAAATTCCCCCACTGTTTGTGTGGATAGTATAAAGAAAAATAAATATTTAACTGTAATAAATATAATATGATATGACATAAAATATGTCAGGGCTTGGGTTCAGGCACTAGCGGTTGGTTGGTTTTAAGGGGCACAAATAAAATTAGGTGTATGAATAAAATTAGTTTATTTAAAAAATTATTGGCTCTATATAATGCAGTTGGTTAAATTTAATGAATTATATGAAAGAAAAGATATTTGATTTAAGTACTGGTGACACTGTAAGGATGAATTGTGGAGCACACTCCATAAAATAAAATGAAAGCAATAGATAAACTATGTACTTAACTTTCAGCCTCAGGTTGAAGGGGTCCTCCTTGATGATGATGTTGAAGGAGACTCCTTACTGATGTTGTCCTGGGGGTCCTTGCTAACGGTGGTGTTGAAGGGCTCCTTGCTGACAGCGTTGTTGAAAGGCTCTATCCAAAAGAAGGTGATTAGCACTCCTTGCTAACGGTGGTGTTGAAAGCCTCCAAGAAAGGATGTTATGAGCGGGCCTCCTTACAAAAGTTGTTGTTGAAAGCCTCTACCCAAAAAAGGATGCTTAGCACTGCTTGCTAACGGTGGTGTTGAAAGCCTCCAAGAAAAGGATGCTACGAGGGGGCCTCCTTACTAACGTTGTTGTTGAAAGCCGCCACCCGACCAACGGTGGGGTTGAAGACTGCTTCCCTATCAACGGTGGGGTTGAAGAGTGCTTCCCTACCAACGGTGATGTTGAAGAGTGCTTCCCTACCAACGGGGTGCTATAAAATTTTATCTGTATAAGTAATGGTTCAGGGCTTAATAATTTACAAAGGGTGGCTGGTAGCAGGTTAAGTTTACTTACAAAATTTATCTGTGTTAATGATTGGGAACAAACTAATGTATATGAAACAAAATCTTAAATGACTTCGCTGCAATGCATTTAAAACAGTACAATAGCAGTTAATTACCGAACTTACGCTACCACAAGCCACCTGTTCACAGTATAAAACTTATAACAAAGAAAGCAATAATCAAAAGTAATTTCAACACACATACGCTAGCAAGCAATCTACCATTATTACCAAACAATGAAATGTACGAATAACTGGAAATAAGTCGATATTTAAATATAAAACTCACCCATTTAAGCATGCTGCTCTCAGATTGAAATTTAATGGTGATATTTCATCTTTTAAGGTCGATTTAGAAGAGAGATTGGCATATGTCGCACGCGTGTATATAACGGGTCGCTTATCTGTCATAAATTCAGCCGGCACGAAGGCGCGTTTCACTGAGACGAGTGTGGTAGTGTAAGCGACCGCCGAGCTTGACGTCACTGAAGGGACTTGGACGCTGACGTCACCAAAGGGGTCGATTCAGAAGCTTTAAAAGTAAACGGCGTTGACGCATGTGACATGTCACACTTGACATGTTACAGACGTTTGGGCGGTTAGAGCGACTCAATAATTGTTGATGCCCTTACTTGGTGAAACCGTTCCATGATAAATACAGATGTAATGACTACTTCTCTGGCTTTACAGGTGTTTGTTTTCTTCTTTGTAGCCGTTTTACGACGAAACCGGTTATAGAGAAGAAAAGAAACATTTCTGAAGCCCGAGAAGTAGTCCCTACATCTGTATTTGGATGGTGACATTTTATGCTTAAAAATTTGGGTGCCTAGGTATTTTTAAATCAAAATGCTTTTATTCCGCTGGCGCTTCCGGTTATACTGGAAGTTACCGTCAATTTCGTTATTTTAAATAGAACACCTGTACGTTTTTGCACTTTTAGATTCTCCGTGCAATTTTGATGCTATTTTAAATAGTTTAATTGGTTTTGAGATATTTTGATTTCTGAAAAAATGCACTACCTCATCGACAATATCAAACTTAATCGATTAATTTTTGAGTGGAACTGGTTAAGCCGTTGAGCTTACTAGAAATACTTAAGATAAAATCTAACTTTGTACAGGTGGTTCAAAGTTTGATGCCGGCTGTTGTCAACTTCAAGCTTTCCAAAAGTGCTATTTTTCAAATAGAACATCGCATATATCTTTCAATTATCAAACGTGGATTTTTATTCTCCTACCTTTGGTATTATGGTGCCCTATTATTAAATTTTCCATCATAAATTGTTTTCCTTCAAATTACCAAAACATGTGGATGACATGTATTGATTTTTAAGGATGGCTGTAAAAATAACATTAGGAAAAAATTACCGCTTGTCAAACAGAACGCTGTTTGATGTGTGTCAGGGCCCGTCACCTAAAATGGCGTATTTTTCGTGAATTGTAGAACTTTTGGCGTCGATAGTAGAAGGCGTTACATTCAACTTATCTGATATTTTAGAGAAATCAAAACATGATCAGAGAAAAGCTAAAAAAAAACGTTTTATGCAAATATATGTGTCTCACTGTTATCATTTTTATGCCACAAAACGAAAAACCTGCAAACTAAAAAGTATGTTGGTTATCTAAACATTTAGATGTTGGCAATCAGTGAATTCAATGGTGTTGGTAGTCGTTATTTTAGATTTAACGATTGAAACGAAATTTTCAGTTGTCAGTCATTTTAGATTTCTAATTTTTAGAAGCTTTATAGATGTTGCTTGTGCAGAATGCAAAGCTTAAATGTTGAACTGAACACAAAACTGCCGTTAACTGAATTTTATTTATTATTGATTGGAATCCCCTTTTTCAACCAATATTCGTGTTTGCTTAATTAATATAAATGAAAGGTTTCGAATAGAATTTATCCGGTTAGAACACTTATTAATTCATGGTTATAGTACAGCTTTTTATACATATTTTACTAGTGTTTATATACCTAGAAATGGTATTATAATAAATTATCTAAGTAATACATGTTAAAATTTTCAGATAAATGTTGTAGTGAAACTAAAGTTTTATTTAATACGAATAATTATTTTATCGCTTGCAGTTGTACAGCGCCCCACACAAAGAAGATACAGCTTGTTATGTATTAGTCATATTATAATTGTTTAGTAAAGGGTCAGAAATGTATCTTCAAAAGCCACACTTAGAATTTTACTCCTGATCCTATTTCTAAATGAAAATACACCAACACTTCTAAAGCCAGAGAACTAGTCCTTCCATCTGTATTTAGAATATGATGAATTAGTGAATTTTCTTTAAAAAAAAATCACTCATGAGGAGATTCCGACTTTTGAAAATTGAAAAAAAAATCTTCAAAACAGCGCGAACTAGGCCCCCTAGAACCCATATCCAGGGTCAGTTTCAATTTATATATATATATATATATATATATATATATATATATATATATATATATATATATATATATATATATATATATATATATATATATATATATATATATATATATATATGTAAACACCTGTAAAGCCAGAGAAGTAGTCATTACATCTGTATTTAGCATGGAACAGTTTCACCAAGTAAGGGCATCAACAATTATTGAGTCGCTCTAACCGCCTAAACGTCTAATGAGCCAGTTGGGTGTAAGATCTTGTATAGGTCAGGTCAGGTCTATATGTATATGTATGTATCATATCGATAATTAAAAAAAAATGGGCCGATTTTGATCAAACTTGGTACGTACCTTCCTTTTGCAAGTGGCTTGGATACGTTCGTTAGCCAGGAAAATTGGCCCAGGCTTTCCCGGAAAATGTTCTGTCTTTTTTCGGAAAAAAATTATATCTCCAGGAATAACAAAGCAAAAGCAATCAAATTGGTAAGAGTATTTGTATTATAAAGAGTGAGGCACGCACCGAAATTTAGGTCTGTAAGTTTAAAGACAAAAAAGTTATAGACATTTAAAAAAATTGGATTTTTCCTCAAAACGTCAGTCGCTATTTGAAACTTCAAAATTGGCAACATTAGGCAAATAGCCTGAAACCAATACGGATTATGTAAAGAAAGTGGCGATTTGAAACGTCAAAATTGGCAACATTTGGGCAATGAACCTGAAAAAATAGGGGTTATGTAAAAAAATATCGCAAGAAGAGTATTCTGCAAACCCTTAAGTTTCAGCTTCAGCCGCCATTGTCCTTTAGTTTACTAAAATATTTCCAGAAAACTCATTTCAAATCCACCCTTTCTCTGATACTTTGGGAGTAAACTTAGTTCAGTTTATGGTTTAACGGTCTATAATTTTACTTCCCCGTCGTCACAAAGTGTGGCAGTATCGCATCGGCGACAAAAATTTCAAAAAATATTTTTTTGCTTAAATGTCGTAAACACTATGAAAACATATAGAAAACATGATTTGTGAACAAGAATTTTTTTGTCTTTCGGTCTGTATCTCTCTTTTGGTAGCCACGATAACTTTTGAACGAATCGAGATATCGTCTTCAAATTTGGTATACAGTTAGCACTCGACAAACGAACGGTTCGGATTGTTTCTGGGTAAAATCGCTTTAGCGGATGGGGGATGAGTGGGTGGTGATTTGGTTAAAATTGACATTTTTTCGTTAAAGCTCGAGTAACATAACGTTTTAGGGTTTATTTATTAAACAACTTTTTATTTCATCAAACATCTGATATTCTGTGCTGAAATTAAATTAGGGTTTGAATGTGTGAGGGTGGAATATTGTTGACAACAATTTCGAAAATTTTTTGTTAATAAGACGGCGTAAACAGTCTCAAACATACAGAAAACTTGATTCTGGAACGAAAATTTTTTTGTCTGTCGGTCTGTTGCTCAGACGGTCTGTCGGTCGGTCGGTCTGTCGGTATGTCGGCATGTACGTCTGTCTGTTAATAGGCGCAATAACTTTCAAACGAATTGAGATATCATCTTCAAATTTGGTATGAAGTTAGCACCCGACAAAGGAACGCTTCGAATTGTTTTTGGGTGAGATCGCTTCAAAGAGGTGATTTGATGGAAATTTACATTTTTTTTCAATAAAACTCAAATAACATAACGTTTCAAAAGCTTATATGTACAGGAATACAAATATTTTCTCTGTGGTCAATTCATGGGCCCTAAATTCATTTCCTGAGAATATCTTTCTGAAGAGAATAAATTATCAGAGCTATGTGAAAGTTATAATACAATTTGCAGCACTATTTAGCTAATTTTCTTAAAAAAAATTCGTTAATACGGAGACCGGGCCTTTTGATTTTAAAAAGATTTCTTCAAATGAGTGCAAACTAGGCCATCTAGGATCCATATCTCGGTTTATTTTGATCTGTTTATATATATATATATATATATATATATATATATATATATATATATATATATATATATATATATATATATATATATATATACAGGGTGACGTATTTATACAATAAAGCTAAATATAATTGTTATTATACAAGATACGAGAAAAAATTGTATACGTTAATTACAGGGTGTTTTGAGCTGCATCTGTTAAAATTATTTTGATCACAGGCTGGCCCATCCCTATATTTTTTTTAGAAGATCCCTTATTGCATTTTTGCATTTTTATCTAAATATGATGCATGTTTGTAATAAAAAAATCTAGACGCAGTAAGTACGTTTTGGTAGCGAATTTTCATTAAATCCTTCAAATTTCAATTACTCAATTTGCTACTAACCTAAGGTTGGTTGGCTAAGAAACCAGTTTTCTCGGAAATATTTTAAGTTTATTTTCTGAAAATGTTTGTACATTTTTAAACAATGAGTTATTTTGATAAAATATGGTACATTACTTGTATTATATAGGTTATACCGGTCACCAAATTGATGCCTGCTTGCATTATAGAGATATATTTGCTATTAAAAACATTTTAATGAAAATTCACTTACATAACGCACTTGCTGTGTCCAGACTCTTTAAAAATAAAGCTGTGCCATAATAGTCGAAGTAAAATTTGTATAACTTCTTCCTAACTTTATACGAATGAGGCACACCTACTTTTTCAATTAAACGTAGATGAATTAGTGGCTACATATTAAAGTCTCATCACCTGCTAAACAAGGTGTCATCAGATGTTTGTAAAGAGATGAAAATAGTTTATTAATTGTCAGGCTTTGTCGTTTCACAAAATTATTTTTGATTTCAGAAGATAACTTGTTTCCCTCATTAAAAATCATTTGTACAATTTATAAATATAGAACTGTTTCTAAGAAGCTTACTATCCATACAAACACCATCATATAGATAATGGCTAGTTTTAATGGCGCTTATAAAAGCAACGGTTGTTTTACAAATTATTGCATACCACAGCACATTGAGCAGTTTGTGTTTTAGCACGATAAATGTAATTTTGGTTAATAATAATATTAGAATAATGAAAACCTATGCTTAGTTTATGGAACTATGTGAAAACTGCAACCTGTGATGAGCACTGATAAGTACACTTGGAGAACCCAAATCACCACAACACATATTTTTTAAAGACCTTATCATTGTTTCACTAACCACGTTAGCACCACCAGAGGATGAAAAATTCTAAACTAAATTAACAGCTACAAATGTATTTAGTTCATGCCTCGATAGACGAACTAAGCCGAAGGTAAAAATTGTAGTCGGAGGCCCAACGTTTGTATTGTGTCTATATTGCACGGGACGAGGTTGACGAACTACTTTTATCTTCTAGTTGACAAATTTATGAGCTTTTATCTAATTTAAAGGATAATGAGCTTAAAATGAAAGGTACTGCGTTATTTAAGGAAGCTCACGTTCTTTCTTGATCTGTAAATTTACCCTGTGAATATTGGAGCCCATGTTGAGCGCCGACAAGCACATCTGGCGAACAAACCAATAACTGTCGCACATCTTTTTTAAAGCAAAAACGACTGTTTTGCACACAATGTTAACTTTAACAGAGGATAAATATTCTAACTAAAATTCTACATAAAAACAAGTATTTATATATATATATATATATATATATATATATATATATATATATATATATATATATATATATATATATTTCTTAGATACAAAGAAAACGAAAGGGGGTTTTTAAGTCAAGAACTCAACGTAGCGCCTAGTATCTGTATACAGCGGTCGAGTTATTGACAATACTTTATTATTATGCCCGGCGGATTAGGAGTGTTTAGCTGGTCAAATGTAAAGTGCAAAGGGCTTGAAATGAAAGGTGCCGCACGGTTCAATAACGTTATGTTCTTAATCGATCTTTTTATATATATATATATATATATATATATATATATATATATATATATATATATATATGTATATATATATATATATATATATATATATATATATATATATATATATATATATATATATATATATATATATACATATACATATACGCTTTCATAAGCGTCAAGCATAGTTTGATGTCTAACATTTTTGACTAGTTTCAAATTTTCCTTTTCAATGTGGTGATTATTATCACACATATGTTGTACCACACATGATTTGCCTACAATGTGTGGCACAACATTTATAGGATAATAATCACCACATTACACTACAAGTTTTACCTTGGGCTTGGTTCGTCTATCGAGGTATGATATAAATACATTTGTAGCTGTTAATTTAGTTTATAATTGTTCATCCTCTGATGATGCTAACGTGGTCAGTTAAATGATCGTAAGGTCTTTAAAAAATATGTATTGTGGTGATTTGGGTTCTTCAAGTGTATTAGTTTATGGAAATTGTCGCGCTTAATTCTAATAAAAACTTTTGCCAGTCCAGCCAGATGATGTTAATTGCTACAAAAAAAAAAGAAGTAAAAATGTAACAAACATATGTCGGTGTTAGTTTAAAAGATCAACTCTATGTAGATAGGTAGAGAGGGTATGTTGACGAGGTTGAGGTTTTGTCCTTAACCTTGGTGATTTTTGATTACATGACAAATAATATATTTACAGAATTATTGAATTAATACATACTGTCACATGCGCGTCTATGAGAATTGCGTTTATGAACTCTGTTACTTATATGGTCACAGGCAGCTTATATAGACACCCAGTTATTGGAATTGAGTAAGAAAATGAAAGAAGTAGCCAGAAAATGAGGTGAAGAAGCCAAAGAAGAAATTAGAAAAGAGATGAAGAAGTCAGGGAAGGAGATGAAGAAGCCAAAGAAGAAATCATAAAATAGATGGGAAAGCCAGAAAGATAGATGAAGAAGCAAAATAGGAGCTAAGAAAAAGAGACGAAGAAGCGAAAGAAGAGCTGAGAAAAAGAGACGAAGAGGCAAGAGAGGAACTAAGAAAAAGAAGCGGAGAACCCAAGATGATCCTGCAGCCAGCATAAATGAGAATATTACTTCATGTGTAGACGAGCGAATAAAGCAGGTAAAAGACGACATCTTCTAGCATGTAGAGAGTCGAGCAAGAAGTGTCAGAAAAGACGTGTGATACCATGGCCAAAGGAAACACCAGACTCGAAGATAGCCCCGTCGTAAGAGTTAAGATTTCCACATTTGACGGCTCAGTTCCATGGGGTATTTATCTACCCTAGTTCGAAGCCGCTGCTACAGCAAATGGTTGGGGCGAGAAAGAGAAAGCGACGTCGTTAATTGTAGCTCTTAGAGGGGATGCTCTAGATGTGCTCTAAACTATGCCCAGAGAAGAACAGCTCAGTTTTGACAGCATTAGACATCAACTAGAGCTGAGATTTGGCGACCAACGGCTATATCAAACTCATCTGAAAAGTCTCTGTCAGAAATCGGGCGAGAAAGTGTGCAACAATTCGAAGCCGACGTTGCGAGACTAATAGAATCAGCTGATTCCACAGTTCCGGTAGAATTTTTGAACCAGCTGTCGCTGAAAATATTTACTGCCGGCATCAGAGATACCGACACCCAACAGGCGCTGAGGATGGCGATACACAAAAACATGAGCGATACTTTGGCACATTCATTGGAGTTTGAAGTAGCACAGCAAGCTTCAGAAAGTCATGTGAGAGTTCGTAATCACCAGGTCCGACAATAAATTAAAACAGATCGATCCGAAGTAGTGCAGCTAGTAGAAAATAGTAGAACAGACGAAGCCTACATTTCATGTGAACCCAAGAAGAGCTCACCGTACAAATACCTTGCGTTATTGGAACTGCGGCAAGAGGGAACATATACGAGGCGAATCTTGGGCTCTAAGATCACCGCTATCTGCCGCATAGGAGAAAGTGAAGCTAACGCCGGCAACCGTCTCTCAGGTTAGCAATTCTGGCAGCGCTCTCGTCATAAGCGGATACGCAAACGGAAATAAGACCCAGATGGTCGTCGATACCGGTGCACCTAGGGCTAGTAATCACTACGACATGGTATCAAGAGAGGCAGACAGAGCGTGCAGAGTAAATGCAGCCAGTGGTGGTCGCATCCAGGTATTTGGCGAAACTGACGTTGAGCTGCAAATTGGGACATGGAAGGCAAAGCAGAGAGGCATAGTCGCGGCCATATCGACCCGAACGTAATTGGCTTGTACCTTCTCCAAGGTCAGTGCGTTAAACTTGAATTTGGCACTAACATCCTGACTATCGGCGGTGAAGAAATAATAATGTCGCCTGGCAGTAACCTGGTAGTGCGGAAAATCACCATAGAGGAAAATGGCAACGTCTGCAGTGAAAGTTACATTCTAGTGAAGAGAGCTGTGAGAGCAAGAGCCAGAAGCAAGTAGAAAAGAAATTATGGGAGAAGTACAAGACGAAGGGTGTATAGACCATGTAATAAGTGTGAAGCCAACCCAGCAAAAGGTCAGTGAATACATTCGTTGGAACAGAGCTGATGTGGACGGGAAGAGTAGACTCTGCAGAGATCTTTGTGCAAGTAGAAATACAAGGACAAGAGCAATTGTGCGGAAGAACCAGTGCAATATGAAAAGTTTGCTTGAAGAGAGTTCCGGCATATTGATGAGCAGACCAGCCTTCCATTGTGCTGTCAGAATGCACATACGAGTAGAAAGCAACCGCATAAAGATCCGTTATGACGTGCAAACTAATTCGACTGGTTTTAAATAACAAGGTCGGGTATGGTTCTACAATCCAGTACGATGCAAGGGACGGTCACCAAAACTACAGAAATATCAGGTCTGTATAAGGTAACCAAAAGGACCAATGACGTTGTTTATCGCATTCAGAGGAGCCCAAAGTGCAAGATAAAAGTTGTCCATATGCACAGGCTTACGCGATACCAATAAATGTCATTATTCGACCGGGACGCGCAAATGTAAGAAGGGGGCAGTGTTACATCCCTCTCTATGAGTATTAATGTTATGAACTCTGTTACTTTCACAGGCAGTTTGTAAAGTGTGTTAGTAACAGCGAACACCCTGGAATTATATTTCTAGAAGGACAGAAGTGACAGGTATGGAACAATGCAGAAAGGTCTAGCATCTCTATGGACAATATAAATAGACAAACCGCAATAGAGTCAGTCAGTCAGCAGTGAGTTAGTGTTGGTGGGGAATAAGTGATCATAGAAGGCGAATAGTGAAATATAGTTCATGGACATTTGTAATAAAGGCATATTTTAGTTGGTGTGTTTATGGTTGGAAAATAGTTGGTAGTAATAAATGAGTGGTTTGAAAACCTGTGTTCTGTTAGTCAACAAATTCAGAACACTGAAGAACGTAACAATAGTTCAACTGATTTACTTCTTTCAAAATTACCATATTTCCGAAAATTGGTGAACTTCAACGACAATTGAGTAGTAGTAGCATTAAAAACAAAACACGTACAAAAGGGTAGATACTTAATGTAACATAGCATTTACAAAAATTGATGTTACATAGGTACAACACAAACATCGCCATTAAATCAGCTTGGCACATTCCGTTTAGTGTCTTGGACAGAAGTGTTATAAAAGTCAAGGCTGTTCTGTAAGATAGAGTAATTCGTGCATACACAAGTAACCGGAGATGATTGCATACGTCTTCTGCGATATAGATGCGTTAAACAGTATTTGGAAACGTGGAACATTGGAATTAAATTATTCAAGAACGCGAGGATAGCTCATCAGACAGCTAACTATTTTAGGCAAAAACAATAGAAACACGCTTATCTCATTTCCAAAGGGCAAATCTAGAAATGCTACAATAGTTCGTTTTGATAGTATCCTATACAAGGGTACTGTCCGTTGACATGGAGCTTAGAACTTACGTTGCACATATTCAAGACTTTCTACATACACACTACAGGTAGGAGCCCAAACAACTGCTGTTGACAAGTAACCTGACCAATGTAAAGAAATGAAAAAAATGTATCCGGTAAAGAACAATTGTTGCCGTCTCCTTTGAGAATCCGATACGCATGTGAGCAAAAGCGGCAGTGGTATTATAATGTGGTCTGAAAGATAGAGATAAATCAAAAATATAACACCAAGATCTTTCACTGTATTGTAACCATCTATACTTTAATTAAATAGGTATGGATTTTTATTCCTGGGAGAAGGCATAATATGGAATTTATCAACTTTAAGTGAGACGCCATTGTCACTGCACCACTTTTCGATAACACGAATACTTCTCTGAAGCTTCCTACAGTCTCGGTTGGTTGAGATGCTGGAAAATATTTTGATATTATCGGCATTAATTAGAAATAAAACATTTAAGACATGTGTGATATCATTAATAAAGATATCAAACAGAAGTGGACCAAGTGTCGAAACCTGTGGTGCTCCAGGAGGTGCGGTATAAAGATCTGATATGTAATCATTAACCTCGACAATTTGCTTCCTTTCACTAAAATAGGAACTAAACAAACTGTTAATTAGTAGAGAATCCAACATATTGAAGTTTATTTAAGAAACCTTAATGCTTTAGCCGGCCAAAGGCTTTATTGTAGACAGCTAATGATCCGAATAATTTTTGAAAATAGGCCAAAAGTAAATAGCATTTGCCACAAGTTTTAATCAACAGTCAAACGTGCGTTTAGAACTTACGAAAACGGCATCTACTCTAAGTGATAATTGCATTTGAACAATAGTTTATAGAGTGGACACACTATTTATGCATCCTCTACCCGGTATAAATCCATTTTGATGCCCAGAAAGCAGTGTTGTTGCTCTTTTCTCTCTAGTCAGCAACCACTAATGCAAAATTTGACCAGATTAGGATTGGATTCCATGTGGGTGGGCTACTCTAGTCCCTCCACCGCGACCGTAGGGCTATTATGGCTTAAATTCCACCCATCAGATCTAGCTTCCTGCGGGACTCGATATTTTTAAGGATGAAAGTTGATTGTTTGATTTTGATACCCAGAAAGCAGTTTTGTTCTTTTCTCTCTGGTCAGCAGCCGCTAAAGCAAAATTTGACCAGATTAATATTATATTCCATGTGGGTGGGCTATTATATTCCCTCCATCGCGACCGTAGGTGTGGCTTAAATTCCACCCATCAAATCGAGCTCCCTGCCAGAGTCGATATTTTAAGGGTGAGAGTTTGTTTGACAGATGTACTGCCATCTGAGTGAGGCGCTTGTCCGCTTCGAAGCTCATAGAGAGACTACCTTTCTCCGAGTTGGTCTGGACCTGACAATTGTCAGTGCTTGACTCTAGGTGGTATTATGGAGGCCCTCTCTTGAGCAGCATTCAAGCAAGCTAGGTCACATTCCTGTTTATAAGCTCACATGGAGATAGCCTCTCTCCCAGTTTTCCCGGACCCGATACTCACCAATGTGTGCCTAAATTTTACCAATAAAGCTCCCTGCAGGAGACGATATATTTAAGGGTGAAAGTTGGTTTGACAGGTGTGCTGCTATCTGAGTGAAGTCGCCTGCCCATTTAGAAGATCACAGGGATATAGCCTCCCGCCGAGTTCCTCTGGACCATAAATCCGTCAGTGTTAAACTCGAGGCGGTATCATATGGACGCCTATCTTCGAGCAGCATCCAAGCGAATTCGTTTGCTCGTTTCCAAGCTCACAGTGGAGGCCACAATCTCCGGGTATACTCCACCCTTAGAGATCTTAGCTCTCCTCCAGGTTCGTCTAGACCCGACACTCGGCAGTACTAGACTCACGGCGATATCCCACAACCCGCAACCCAGCATCACTCAAGTGAGGTCGTTTGTCCGTTTCGAAGCTCGCAGTAGGCGGCTCAAAATCCGGGTGTATACCACACCCCAAACATCACAACACCCTCCGGGTTCGTTTGAACCCGACACCCGCCAGCATCTGGAACCCCGCTCCCGAGTAACATTCAAGCGAGGTCATTTGTCTATTTCGAAGTTCCAATGAAGGCCCCAAAATCCGGTTGTAACCAAACCCCACAGATCTCCGCCTACCTCTAGCCTCGTCTGGACCAGACACTCGTCAGTGTTTAACTCCAGGTAGTCGCCTCTTACGACAGGCAAGAGTTACCTGTGACCTATTATTTATTTCTTCCGGGGACCCACAAGGGACAAACTTTGAGTAGCTATTTAATAAAATAGTGTACTAAATGCAACCGACGACGTACCCCAGAGGATGAAAGATGACGGCCTCCAATTAGCCCTAAGTAAACCAAGTTATATTGACATAGTAATGATGGATATACCTAATTAAACTTTTTTATTATTTCATTGTAAAAATATTTATATAATTATTATTATTATTATTTAGCAAACTATTTAACAATAGAAATATTGCCTTGAAACCGTATTAATTTATATTCAGTATAAAAATAACATTAACTACACATTATTGTGTTTATATTGTGAGACTATAGCTTAAAGCTACTAAGATGAATGGTGTTACCTTATTGATATTGTCTGGTTGAGTTTGTATAAAATGTAACCTCTTTCATAAATTGGAAAGGCCCCACACTAATTTATGATTAGCGTAGGTGTGCGCGGATCACGGTGAACCTCTATAAAATGAATAGCCCATGTGAAAAATTACTTATATTTACGATTCATAAAACTCACATTTCCTTAACGGTTACCACTTGGATTATTAAATTTAATATAAGTCCGTTGTCGTCTTATATATTCTTCTTTTTATTTCATTTGACTTGTAATACGTTACTGAATGAACATCTGTTTAGCCATGAAAGTGGGTTATATTCTTGCGAAGGAGTTGAATACTAATTGAAACCACAGTTGAATTAAATGTGCTTATGGTTTGAAACACTACATTTTCGCTTTAACTTACCTGCCCGATAAAGTATAATTGAGTAATATGTTTTCACATAGTTTTGCTATCGTAACAAGAATAACTGTTACAGTATAATTTATAAAGCTCAAAACCTCATGCTTTGAGTTACTTTATAGTTGAATAAAATATTTTACTTCTTCCACACAAACATTTTTAATGAACTTTCCAACGTGTTTTGGCTTCTAAAAATCCATCGTCAGAAAACAATACCTATAAGTACAAAATATGGTTTGTCAGAAATGTAGCATGTTAGGCACAATACTATGACATACCTCTAAAAACTACAGAAAGAACTAAGTTAATGCCAAATGGTAAAAACTAATGCTGGAATACGGTATCGAAAAACTGGTATGTTAAAAAGGCAAGCGCCGAAAAGCCAATAGCTCTCGAAATTAGGACATCCAAAGGTAAAATCTGATAAGCTAAATTTAAACGGATAAAACAGATACTAAAGCTGTCTATATATATATATATATATATATATATATATATATATATATATATATATATATATATATATATATATATATATATATATATATATATATATATATATATATATATATATATATATATATATATATATATATATAAGGAGAAAGGTTAAGGGCAAGGCCGCAAGGAGACAACCGCATACACGTGTTTCAAGCTTATTAGCTATCATCAGTACGGTATAGCAAAAATACACGGAGTCACAACAGGCAACCAGTGCACATCTGCAGCATTATTCGGAACACCCTCAATTCGAGGGCAACAACCAAAGTCGTCACAAAGGCAAAGAAATCACCTGCGTGAGCATTCCGAGCCCAGGAGTCATACTATATATAACAGGATTTTTAACACGGCATTTCTGTATACTATACAAGGAGAAAGGTTAAGGGCAAGGAGACAACCGCATACACGTGTTTCAAGCTTATTAGCTATCATCAGTACGGTATAGCCAGGTGATGATGGGAACACTCTAGATGAAGAAGCAAAATTACACGGAGTCACAACAGGCAACCAGTGCACATTGGGCTCCGGATGCTCACGCAGGTGATTTATTTGCCTCCGTGACGACTTTGGTTGTTGCCCTCGAATTGAGGGCCTCCCTAATAATGCTGCAAATGTGCACTGGTTGCCTGTTGTGACTCCGTGTATTTTTGCTTCTTCATCCAGAGTGTTCCCATCATCACCTGGCTATACCGTACTGATGATAGCTAATAAGCTTGAAACACGTGTATGCGGTTGTCTTCTTGCGGCCTTGCCCTTAACCTTTCTCCTTGTATAGTATACAGAAATGCCGTGTTAAAAATCCTGTTATATATATATATATATATATATATATATATATATATATATATATATATATATATATATATATATACATATATACATATATATATATATATATATATATATATATATATATATATATATATATATATATATATATATATATTCGATATACATGTTTCCCCACATATTATATTTATGTATGTTATTTTTACACTTTTCTTCTTAATTTATTATTTACGGAAATAGACTGGGATACCTGCGCCTAGGTACCCGTCAAGGCTTGAATCACAGAGTGCAATGGGCCACGGATAAAAACGTTTGAACGACAGAAGGATATCTAAGACTTTTACATACTTTACTCTTGTTATTATATTACCTACTTATAGAAGACATGAATGTTCAGATATATAGATACTTATATTATCTTACATTTAGATGTTTAAATCTATATCACTAAAAAATTTGCAAATTTCGATATTTATAAGGTTTATTCATGCTCAGTAAATTTGTAACATTTGTTCGAAACTATACATATCGATTGAGAACTGTGACAAGGTTAAATCGTTGTAGAGAGTATTTTTGGACATGAAAAAAATATGTGATTTAGCTCCCCTACCGAGTTTCCATCGCAGTCACAATACGGTTTAAGCCAATTTTGTTAAGATGGGCTGGGTATCTTCCATGGTTAGTTTTCAACCTAGTCAATGTAGTATAGTAAAATCTGTTGTCGCTATGTAACTGATTTATTTCCAATGGAAGTGAAGTATGAATTAAGGTGTAAGGATTTAATGAGTTACTGACAAAATGTTTCCATCCTCTTTCCCATAGTAAAGTGGTGTGCTGGTTAACTTGTTTGTTTAGATCAGTGAAATGTAATTTGAAATCGAATGGGGATTCTTTTCCAGCAGCTGCTTGCTTAGCCAACCTATGTGCTTCTTCGTTGCCATGCACTCCAATGTGTCTTCTCACCCACAGGAACATCACTTGCCATTATTGCCGACTGAGAGTCATTTATGATCAAAGTTCTTGAAATTTTGTTTTCAAGTACCCATTCGAGTGCCATTTTTATTACATATAATTCTGCACTATATATTGAACGATTTTTATTCAAATTCCAGCGCATACTCTACTGTTGGAACGTAAAATGCTGCTCCAAGCTGAAATTCATTTTTACTATCGTCTGTAAAAAATTGTGTTAATTCTTCATAATGATTTATTATACTGAAATAAGTGATGTATGCAGTTTCGCTTATGCACGATGTGCCATGCCGAAGACTTCCTGATAGCGACCCTGGAGTCGAGAGATTACATAAATAGACCTGATATCCGTTTGTGACCTCTTAAAGTGTGTTTTATACTATTGTATTTTTTATTGTGTGTTGTATTGTATTTTATATTCTGGTAACGTTTTGTATTTTTGAAAACTCTATTTTAATGTGTCTAATGGCCATGCGATAAATAAAATAGATGGTGAGACTTTGCAAAAATGTCTTCAAATGAGCTCGAATTTGGGTCCCTAGAACCCGAAACCAAGGTCCGTTTACATTTATATATATATATATATATATATATATATATATATATATATATATATATATATATATATATATATATATATATATATATGTATATCCATTCAACCGATAACTCAAAAAGTAATCAAGGCACTTTGATGAAACTCTGCAAGTACCTTTCTTTTATTAATAGCTCAGACGAGTTCGTTGGCCAGTCCGACGGGACCAGTTTTTCTAAAAAAAAATAGATTTTTCCGAAAAAAATTTGTATCTCAAAAAGTAACAAAGCTATTTTGATCAAAATTGGTACGTATATTGCGCTGGTAAAGTCCCTATCGCGTACCGAAATGTAACTTTCTGGATTTATAGAAAATTGAGTTATCCAAATTTTAAGCGTTTAGCGAAAATTCGCTACCATAACGGACTTGCTGCGTCACGAAATTTTCTAAATTCGAAAACAACGAAAATATAAATGTGGTAGTGTTACCGGCTACATCTACTAATACTATATTATAGTATTTACTTCAGAAAATTCCATAAACATCCGCTAAACTGCGCTTTCAAATAATCTGATGACATTTAAAATTGGTGGGAGTCGTTACTCCATGTTTCTGTCCAAGAATGTTGTGCTTTGTACTAAGAAACAGAAGCAATGTTAAGTAAGTACTTACATGATAATAAGTAGTTATTTTTGTTTTATATTTACCTGACGATGCTGAGAAGTGTTTGTTTGTTATTTTGGAGTCATTTTCGTCAAACAAGACGTTTTTATATTACGAAAGGGGTGACAGCTACTGGTCAGGGGTTTGTTATATATACCAGCAGTTGTGAGAAGATAACAACTAATGGTTATTTATTTAAATGCAAATTTAAAATGTTATTTAGAATAAACATTAAGTTTTCTTGGTCCTCATAAGGCTATAACGTTTAAGGCATATTTTAAATGCAACCAATAGTTGTCGTCAGTTTTAGTGATTTATTTACTGATATCTATTGGTGATAACTATTAGTTTTTGTTTTACAGATACAACTATGGGCAAAATGAAAACATTTTTCAAGTACTCACAAGAATCTTTGGAAGCTGCAATCTATTCTGTAAAAAAAATGAATGCTTTATATGACAGCAAGCAAAAAATATGGGATTATGAGGATGAGATTGAAAAATAAGGCTACCGGAAAATCACCAGTGCATAAAAAGATGTGGCCAGAAACTATTCTAACTGCACAAGAAGAAAAGTCTCTGATGAACTGGATTTCGGGACTTTCCATCAATCCAAGACGATGTTATAGTAACTGTTAGAAGAATATTGAGAGCAGAAAACAGACATACATCACAAAATACAGTAAAATTTTCTAATGGAAAAAAATGGATAAAATTATTTCATTAAAGACATCAAAACGAAATTAGTTTTAGAATCGTAGAAACGCTTATTGATTCAAGAGCTAGAGTTACAGAAGAATAACTTAGGAAGTAGTTTAAAGAAGTCAAATAATCATCTAAAAAAGAAGATATGTTTGAAGTACCGTTTCACCCAGAGAGCGTGTTTAACTGTGGTGAAACAGCATTTAAACTATGTCCCAAGTAGGGAAAGTTTTCGCACTTAGGGGAGGGGGGATCATTTATGATTTAGTTAAAGGATCTGGTAAGGAATATTTAACTGTTAGCATCATGTGTGGTGCAAATGGTGACATATTAGCGCCATTTATTGGTTATCACTATACCAGACTACCTGGGGCTGTAGCCCAAAATGTTCCTGATTCATGGTAAAACGGAAAACGGATGGATGACGGGAGCGTCATTTTATGGATACGTGACGGAGGTATTTTATAAGTGGCTTCTACATTCTTCAGACAACACACAGTTTCCCGGCATTTTATTTATTGACGGTCACGCGCCACATTTAACGAGGTACTTGAGTGAATTTTGCAGTGAGGAAAAGATCATAGTTGTTGAACTTTACCCGAATTCTACCTATATACTCCAACCATGCGATGTGAGTATACTTAGACTTTTGAAGGTTCAATCGAAGAAACAAGTACATGATTGGAAGTTTCAAAAGGACCGTAAAACACTAACAAAAACCACATTCCCAATGTTGTTTAGGGATGCAATTAAAACGATCACCAAAGACACAGTCATTAATGATTTTCGACGGTGTGGGCTAAGACCGTGGTCGGCGGATGCTGTGAACTATTCCTAATCTATGATTTTACGTGAAACCGTCCAAAAGTCCGTCGACAGCAGTGCAAGCCAATCATTATCTCATTTAGAAAAATTAGAAAGCCTAATTGATCCCAATTTTTAGAAATATTTAAAAAATGTGTTGAGTGGACAGGTAAGGAAAATTGTGTTTGACATTTGGGAAAAAATGACGAATGATCAGGAACTGCAAAAATAACAAAAAAAAACAAGTTGAAGAGCACATGACTGCAGAAAATTCCCAGTTATCTTTACTGGATGTCACTGCTATCGAAAATGCTTGCGAAATGACCAGAGAAGATACACCACCATCAGAAAATAAAACCGACCCCCCAAGTAGACCCCTCCCCCCTTCTAAGCAGGCGAGTCGTACCAAACTCTAGTTAAAACTCATTCCTAAGACTCTTCTGATGCACCTCTTTAAAATATTCTTAATTGGCCGCCTAAACAAAACCATCAAGTCACAGGCAGCAAAGAGAAAATTGAAGAAGTCCCATGGGTGATCACATCCCAAGAATAGAAAAAAGTGTTAAAAAACAAGAAAATTATAAAATTCAAAAAGAAAAAGAAAAAGAACACCGGAAAACAGTTCGTGAGATGAATAAACATGAAAGAGAAGAAAACTTGCAAAAAAATATCTGTCGAAAAAAAAAACGCAAGAAGGATGTGATTGAGAGCGACACCGATTCTAGAGATTGTACACAAACTGATTATAAGAAACGTGCGAAAACAACAGTCAGAAAAGATATATAAGAAGGCCGAGATGAAAACAGAATACCCTTGGAAACCGAAAAATATTTCGCAGTTTATTACACAGAGCAGTATTTTATAGGAAGAATTCTAAATTTTGACAAAGCTAAAGGGGAAATGAAATTTTTAAAAGAAATCACCGAAAATTCTTTTGTTTGGCCCTCTACTGTAGATATCAACGCAGTTCCCATAAATGTAATATCTTTTGGACCAATATAATTATCTGGCAATGAACCATTTCATGTTGATAACATAGTTTATAAGAAAATAAAATCTTACCGCATTTTTAATAGTAAAAACAGAAATTTTGTTTTAAAATGTACGTCTTTGTACGTACCTGTTTTTGACACCATAAGTATAAGTATTTTTTGTCTTACTTAATACCTATGCTTTGTAGTATACTGCTGTATTGATAAATTAAATAAACATACATTTTTTAAACAGGGAACTATTATCTCCTGTATGTTCATGACACTGACATCTATTGGTTAGCCATAGTGATCTCTATTGGATTGATTTTTATTAGTACATACATTTTAATTGCATTATATTAAGATTTATAATACGTTTTATCGTCTCACTGCTCTACGTTCATGTGGGCATTATTTGAGTTTTGAAAATACAGGAAGATAATCAAAATTATAGTAGTTTCGTTACCTAGTCAGTTTCAAAGTGTGTATTCCAAGCAGCTTTGTTTTTCAATAATCCTTTTGCTGTCTGTTGTTTTAACGTTAACTTAGTCGTGACTTTAATTAATTACTCTGCTTTGTACTGATGACGATAAAGTTAATTTGAAGAGTCTGGAGACTTAATTAAAAACAGTCACCTATACTGCACCTGCAGGTTCATTAGTTACTGATAGTTAGCTAAATTTTAATCAGCTAACTTCATCGTAGATAGCATAGTTTGCTTTCAAGATTCCTAGACACATTAATGGATAGCTCGTGTCCTGTAAATATTTAAATATTAGCTACTGCCCTATATATCCGCTGTTCTAAATATCGCTTTCATTGATTTTTCATATCAAACCTACTTTGTCTAACTTACAATTTAAACACCAACGGTGTCATTTAAAAACTAGTCACCCCTGACAAAATTCGATATTCGAGACAGGTCAATTGTTTCGAGGAGTTAGTGTTTATTACACCGTCTGCCAGCTCTACCTTAAAATTTCGAATAGGACTATTCCTACTCCACTTGCAATTTGCAATATCCCATTTCAAAGGACTTTTTTACGAGGGCGTTTCCTTTTACTTCACCCCCTCTGGTGTAACAAAAGGTTAGGAATGATTAATTATTGTTATTTTTCAACACAATCACCCTTAACCTCAATACAGTTTTCTCAACGATACTTCGACGTTTACAGTTTCTAAATAAAATCTTTTCCAGACTTTTTCAAACCACTCTTCTGCATCCACTTCTACCTTTTTTTCCTCGCTAGAGCTCGTCCCCGGTAGCACTGCAGCCTTTGGCTTATTGTGCACCACTTCTACCTTAATATTTTAAAAATCTCTCCCCTTCTTAAGCATTTATTGGGTTTGAGTTTTGGAAACAGTCTGTAGGCGATTGGTGCTAGATCTGGCCAATTCGGTGGATGCTTTAATAGCTCAAACCCAGCACTGTTGATGACATACAGTGCGATGACTGACTTGTTACCTGGTGCTTTATTTCTTAACTTTTTAAAGCATTTTCCTTTATATCTTTGCGTGGCTTAATTAGTAAATTGGCATAGTGCTGCCCATTTGCTTTGGCGCTTAAAATTTTTTTTATCCAAAACGACACATCGTGCATCTTGTTTCATGCATATGACTGAACCATAATGTGAAAACTGGAACCTGTGATGAGCACTAATAAGTACACTTGGAGAACACCCAAATCACCACAACACATATTTCAGAGACCTTACGATCGTTTCGTTGACCAAGTCAACATCTTCAGAGGAAGAAAAATTCAGAATTTTTCTTCCTCTGAAGATGTTGACTTGGTCAACGAAACGATCGTAAGGTCTCTGAAATATGTGTTGTGGTGATTTGGGTGTTCTCCAAGTGTACTTACTGAACCATAAATTTCTGAGTGGGGCGAGCAGTCAGTGTGTATCCATATCATATCTTCTATAAAACAGTCAGAAAGTTACTTTTTTCTCCTATGTACTTTTCTAATAACAGTGGCTCGTGGCAAATCAACGGCTCCTTATTCGGTTGTTTGTTAACATTCGTAGAACCCATCTTGCAGGCAATTTTTTTATATCAACATAAGATGTTGTATAATTTATGGTGAGACAAGCCTATTTCTTCTGATATTTGCCTGATCCCAACGCGGTGATTATACTGAGTAGTGATTGTTATGGGTGGGCTACCGCCATTTATGTAGTAATATATTAGTAAATTATTATTTTTTTAATAATACAATCCCAGTGCTACGCCATTGTAAAATTATTATTTTTATTAAATGCACATTTATCTCTAAAAAAAAAGGACTACACTATTGACTTACTGGCAATACGCCGAGTCCATTATGTTTATTTGAGGTTGTACAACTTTACCGACACTTTGCTAAGTCCTAGACTCGTGGAATGCCGCTCATTGAGCCACCGTCATGACTCAGAAACAGAACGTGTAATATGGCGAGCCTGGCTCGTCGACCGGCGTACTACGCGCTGTGTAGCCGGGTGACTTGTGGTGGCTCGCGAAGCGGGATTCCATTAGCCTAGGATCCTGCAGTGTGTAGACAAAGTTGTACAACCTTAAATGAAGTGAACTGACTCTGCGTATTGCTGGACATTCAGTAGTATTCAAACATAAATGTATATTTAATACGGAGCTGACTAGTTCAACAAGTCAGATATGTAGACGATAACCGCGCCGCGTAGCACCTCTGACTCGTGTGAATTTTATTGAATAATATTGACAGTTTAGTCTATTAATAAAGTCATCTACTTTGCATATATTTGTGGTAGACAAAGTAGATGACTTTATTCATAGACTCAACTGTCAATTTGATTGAATAAAATTCACCCACGAATTGGTAGTTAACAGTAACTTCCTTTCCTAGCTGTACTAGTTATTAAAAATATTGACTCTCTTGAATAAATGTCCACAGGAAGGAAATTACCACTATAAGTTACATTCCAAATGACTCTCATCATACGTTTACACAAAAAATGGCGAGTTTAAATTTCTTTGCAAATAGATTAATAAAACTTCCGTTAAGTAAAAGTAGATATAATATATTATTAGAGTCCATTATAAACGTGGCTAAATATAACAGATATTTGGATTGCTTAGTGAAAAAATTAATTAATAGACACAGAACGAAGACAATGTTAGCAGAGTCCACGACATTAAGGAAAGATACAATTGCAAAAGGTTTCTTTGCCTACCATTTGAACCGCATATTACAAAGGGTCTCGAGAGCATTTTTAAGAAAGCTGATTTGCAGCTAACTTTTTAGACAAAAAATAATTTTAAAAATGTCTTAGATAATACGAAATATAAACATAAAGCCACTGAAATGTCGGGTATCTGAGAGATAAGTTGTAAAGATTGTAATCTTAAATACGTTGGGCAGACTAAAAGAACCATTGAAACCAGATTCAAAGAGCATATGGCACAGCTGATATACGGTAGTGTAGACAAATCGTGCGTGGCACAACGTATTTGGGATAATAATCACCACATAGATAAAGATAATCTGAATTGATTAAAAATGTTAGACAACCAGCGAAATTAGATGCGTTCGAAAGTCTTTATATTTCTAAGGCAATAAAAATAAGAGTTCCTTAAACCGAGCTCCGCCATTGATTTAGAGACCTTTGTTTAAGCTCTATCTTTGACATAGAATATATTCCGAAACTCGGAAGGTAAAGTTATAACGGAAGTTTAAAAACCTCGTCCAGCAATTAATTTACAATACACAGAAAATGTGCCTGCGCTTTCGTCCCTCTCTATATCGGTCTTTACCTGAAACGTGGTGTAAAAGGTGAATGTTTAGTTCTAAGTAGAATTTTTCATCCTCTGATGACGCTAACTTTGTTAGCGAAACGATCGTTAGATCTTTAAAAAGATGTGTTGTGGTAATTTGGGTTATCCAAGTGTACTTATCAGTGCTCATCACATGTTCCAATCTTGACTTAGTAGACAGTCTTCTTTCTACTAAAACAGGAATTAAGTGAAACGTTGTGTCTGGTCATGAAGAAGATATTGGGATCTCTCAAATGAAATAAATATTGAATTATACAGCCTCTATAGTGAATTTAGAGTCCACAATACCACAATATAGATTCTAAAGGTACAATATCTGTATCAGATTGCTGTTAAATAGCATAGTGATGGATGTATTTAGTATTTATAAGGAGAGGTTTAGGTTAGTGTTGGTGCACATGAATAATGAGATGTAGAAGTGAGGTAGTGGGAACGGAAACAGCTCATGTGGGCACGAGTTGTCTTTCTGCTTGGTCCCGCAGATCGTGGGCCGCAACAACAGTTCCAATACAAACACCAATACCTGGCATTATTTCTTCTTTCTCAACTCATAACAAACAACTATGGAAACTGGTAAATGAATATCTACTGGTTTGACTGCAACATGCAGTATGTGTAATTTTCTTTTAGTAATTTCACTGCTACCGCCAAAAAATCAATTAAAGTTAAGGTGGGAGAAGTAAATGGGTATTGGATTACGTTTATGTGGCAGCAGTGTATTTATCATTTTAGCGAATTTTTGTAGATAAAATTCGCTAATGAGCTGTGTATCCCACCGATAACTCAACAAATAATGGTCGATCAAATTTTGTAAGTACCTTCGTTTTGAAAATGGCTTAGATAAGTTCGTTAACCAGGAAAATCGCGTCAGTTTTTTACAGGAATTTTTTCGGGTTTTCTTCAGAGAATGTTTGTATTTCCCCCCCAAAAAAAAAAAAAACAAAGCTAGTTTGGTATGCAGGTTTCTATTATAAAAAGTATACTAAATCCCAAAATTCAGATCTCTACGTTAAAAGAATAAAGTTATAAGTATTTAATGGAAAAAATATTGGGTGTCACTGTAGGTCAGAGGAGGGCGCAAGATAAAATTGTTGTGTGTGCTAAAGAAAATCTATTAAATATTACAGACAAAGATTAACCTTTCTTGGCACAGAAAAGTCAAGGGATACGGAAAACTTAGTTTAAAATTGTATAGTTTTTTTTCTAAAAAATGCAAAAATGCAATAATATAAGGGATGTTTTATGAAATTATGAAATTTAGGTATCACCAACGACTTCTAGGTCACCTGTGATTGCCAAAATAATTTTATAAGATGCAGCTCAAAACATCCTATAATTATATAATTGTTTCTCGTATCTTGTATAATAACAATTTTATTCAGCTTTACCGTAGAATTGGTCACCCTGTATATATGTAAACAGACAAAAACTGAAACTAAACCCGGATATGGATTCTAGGGGGCCTAGTCATTTGAAGAAATCTTTTCAAAATTCAAAAATCTCCGTCTCCTCATTAATGAATTTGTTCTAAGAAAATTTACTAAAAATTATTATTACCGTTCAACCATACACTTAACTAAAATTACTACCAAAGCATCAGAGAAGGGGTCTATTTGAACTTAATTTTATGGAAATCTTTTAGTAAAATGAAGGACAATGACGGTTGAAGCTGAAACTTAAAGGTTTGTAGAATACTCTTGCGATATTTTCTTCACATAACCCGTATTCGTTTCAGGTTCACTGCCTAAATGTTGCCAATTTTGACGCGTCATATCACGACTTTGACGTTTTGACAGGGACCCCATTTTTTTAATGCCTATAATTTTTTGTCTTTTAACTTACAGACCTCAAACATATAAAAAGCGAACCTGATCAAACATATAAAAAGCGAACCTGACCCCGAATATGTGTTCTAGGGGCCTAGTTCGCGCTTATTTGAAGAAAATTTTAAAGAAAATTCATTAAGAGGGCTGGACGCAGCAAGTGCGTTATGGTAGTGAATTTTGATAACAATGTTTTTAATACTACATACAGACTTGGAGACTACTTCTTTGGCTTCACTGTTGGTTTTCGTTGGTGAAGGACGTAGCCAGCGCGTAAGCTAACTGGAGCAAGTGGCCTTTGCGAATTCTGGATGTTCTAGGATGTTCTTCAACGTTTCTGTGACTATAGTTTCGCTGCTTGACAGCATTCTCAGACAGATTAAAATTGAATTAGTACGAAATCATGACAACTACAAATAAAGATCTGTTGCTATGTTATGATATGATGTTTTGATCAAAAAATTTATCAAATTGAAAATAAAAATTAAATACAGATGACAGATGAGGCTTTCAAAATGTCTACGTGATGTATGTCAATATTTAACATAATAATAGAACTAGCCTATAATAACTATGATAACAGTTACAACAATTATATAACTAAACAATAACAGTATAAAAGCAGTCTGTATACAACGAAAATATCGACATACATCAACTCATTATCTTATTACAACTTTTTTGAAAGAATAGTTAAATTTATTTTCTTTGACTTATTTAATTAGAAAGAATAATATCCAAGAAAGGGGAATTCATTAAATCAGTTTGCTCGTTTAAAACAAGGTAGCTATTGTCCTGTGTGTGCTTTTTGACTTTCAAAGCTTCAAAAAAGTCTAGTTTACGCTTGTCATTATAAAAATGTTGTGGTTGTATGCGGTTATTTACTGTAGGTCTATGTTCGGTATCAATAATATGTTTTGCAAATGTAGATTTGTCAGCGTGGTTATTTCTAAATGCAGAAATATGTTCTTTGTATGGGGTGTTAACATTTCTAGAAGTTTGAACTATGTAGATTGCGTTACAATGTGTGCAAGCTAATTTATAAACTCCAGCTTTTGTCGGGAGATAAGATTTTTCTTTAGCGTTAAATAGTAAATCACGTGTAAAAGCTACCTTTGTATTTGTACAGGTATTTAAAATTTTTGAAATGTTTTCTGAAATGGTTTCAAAATAAGTTATCGAAACGTATCTGTTATCTTCTTTGTCTCTAATATTTGGATAAATTAAATTAATCGCTAATTTGTATTCTTTTTTCTCGACCATTTTATCTATTGTTTTAACATAGTAGCCGTTATTAAATGCTGTTTGCTTAATTATTGAAATTTCTTTTTCAAAATTGTTTTGTGACATAGGTATTGAAAATGCACGATGTATCATAGAATGGTAGGCTGACAGCTTTTGTGAAAAAGGGTGACATGAATCGTATGGTATGGTTGTGACAGTGTAAGTTGGTTTCCTATATATTGAAAAGTCAAATGAATTATTTTCTAACTTTCTATAAAGAATCCCGAAACAGGTCAAATCTAAATTATAAATTGACATTTTTCAACGTTAAAATGCGATCCCTACTTTCAACCCCCTTCGAATGACAGGTACAACCCCCAATTATTTAAAGGTGAAGCATGGGCTTGTGATATGTCATTTGAAAGATCTGTTCATTTTGTATTCAAAAATGTTATCGTTTTCAAGTTTATTGCAACAATTAAGATAGAATAACATAAAATCATGTTGTTGCCGAAATTCGAAATTACTCAAAACTTATTACAATATTATAATTAGTATACTCAAAACTTATTTCCCGTTTAGGTATTGAAGATAAGAAAGTAAGCAAAAACCATAGTAATGTTCTTTTTACATTGTATCCATTAAAAATACATTAAAGAGTTTGCGAGGTAATGTTAGTTTGTTTAAAACGCATAAGCAAATTGTTTTGTAATTATAAGTTGTCATTAAAATGTGAGTATTATAATTTTATATAACCCGTATTCCTTTCGTGGTCTTTGCCTAAAAGTTGCCAATTTTGACGTTTCAATCGCCACTTTGACGTTTTAAGGAGAAAACCCCAAAAATGTTTTCTTTAAAATCCTATAACTTTTTTCCTCTTAACTTACAGTTAAAAGTTTTGGTACGTAGCTTACCTTTTATAATATAAATCCACGTACCAAATTTGGTTGCCCTAACTTTGTTCTTTCCTGGGATTTTTCCCAAAGAAAACTCTAAAATTAAACTGGGCTCACTTTGCTGGCTCACGAACATGTTCAAGCCACTTGCAAAAGTAAGATACCCAGCAAATTTGATGAAAATCGGCCCATTATTTTTTGGGTTATTGGTGTCACACACACACACACATACATACACACACAAATATATATATATATATATATATATATATATATATATATATATATATATATATATATATATATATATATATATATATATATATATATATATAAATTGAAAATGACCCCGGATATGTGTTTTAGGGGGCCTAGTTTGCACTCATTAGAAGAAACTTTTTAAATTCAAAAGTCGCGATATCCCCTCATTAGTGATTTTTTTAAAGAAAATCCACTTAAAGAAAACAACGTTTTTAACACCCTATATTTTGAAAATGAGGCAAGATGCGAAAAACTTTTAAACCCCATTTTCGTCTTACAGTTAGTTGAGGATATACCCCCTTTATTTTGTCAGAAAGGTTAGGAAACAGCCTGTATATAAAACATATAAAATTAAAAAGAACGCCTGAAATTATTTCCAGTCTCTAATTTGAGCTCACTTGAAAAAAATTCGAAAATTCAAAAGTGTTTAAGTGTCTGATAGCAAAATTTTCTTTATGAAAATTCTCTAAAAAGAAATGACTAAAATATCAATGTGTATTTGGTACATATACAAGCATAAAGGCATCTTTGTTCGTTAACAAACATTTTTCAATATATCTGTATCAAGACAAATTTGATTTGGTTGCTAATACAGCCGGTCCGGAAATACTGTACGTGACTTTGCGACAATGCGATGTATTAGTATAGTGTCACATCCTGATTGCACACTATAAAAGAGATTTACAGCTCTTGCGGATTAGCCAATGTAATAGGATAGCTTTTATCCTGTAGAACTTTTGTTGAGAAGTATTTGTTGTCTTTGTGATCCCAAATATGATTGTAAATTTTCTATACAAATGTATGTTAAAATCACAGCATAATCAACAGTCTTATTATGCTGTGCTAAAATGTTTCTAACATCCATATTTGCCAACGATGTGTCAAAATGTGAAGACAATTCACACGCATGTTTTATACAAGGCGATTTTTCAGTTTGTGCTTTAATTTTAGCTGTGTATAAACGTCACTAAGCCAACCAACTTTTACTAATAACCTTTTAATTGTTGATTGTTGTTGCCCGCACTTAGTGAAACTGGTCTATACTACATACAGACTTGGAAACTACTTCTCTGGCTTCACTATTGGTTTTCGTTTTTTTTTTAAATTATTGTGAGGCATAGTTGGCGCATCTGCTGACCAAGCTAGTGGCTCCCTTGAATCGCTCTACTACACAGAGGTACTATCTTTGCGACATATCTTTACGAGTGTAGAGCTGTTTTTTCTTCTTCTCCTTCCACTTTTAGCGTTTTTTTTAATTCGCTAATGAGGAGATCTGTCTTTATATATATATATATATATATATATATATATATATATATATATATATATATATATATATATATATATATATATATATATATATATATATTCGACCGATAACTAAAAAAATAATGAACCGATCTTGATCAAATTTGGTGAGTACCTTCCTTTTGCAAGTGGCTTGGATAAGTTCGTTAGCCAGGAAAATCGGACAAGGTTTTCCCGGAAAATTTTGTGTTTTCTTTTTAAAAAAAATCATATCTCCGTAAATAACAAAGTAAGTGCAACCAAATTTGGTACGCGTGTTTGTATTATAAAGAGTGAACTCTGTACCAAGGTCTCTAGCTTTAAAGACAACGAAGTTATGGGCAGTTAAAGAAACAAATTTTGGAGTTTTCCTCAAA
Organism: Tillus elongatus; assembly: GCA_964006375.1. Taxonomy (NCBI): domain Eukaryota; kingdom Metazoa; phylum Arthropoda; class Insecta; order Coleoptera; family Cleridae; genus Tillus; species Tillus elongatus. The sequence continues at coordinate 114,715,057 of OZ023264.1, forward strand.
CGTCACACTCGCAATTTTAAACGTCAAAATTGACATTGTTTAGGCAAATAACGTGAAACAAATACCGATTGTGAAAGAAAATGTTGCAAGAAGAGTATTCTGCAAACCCTTAAGTTTCATATTCAACCGTTATTGCCCTTCATTTTACTAAAATATTTACATACAAAATATTAATTTCAAATAGACCCTTTCTTTGATTCTTTGGCTGCCAGTTTAGTTAAGTTGATGCTTTTAGTAAATTTTCGTAGAAAAAATTCACTAATGGGGAGATCCCGACTTTTGAATTTTCAAAAAATTTTTGCAAATGAGCGCGAACTAGGACACCTAGAACCCATATCCGGGGTCAGTTTCAATTTTTATATGTTTATATATATGTATATGTATATATATATATATATATATATATATATATATATATATATATATATATATATATATATATATATATATATATATATATATATATATATATATTCGACCGATAACTAAAAAAATAATGAACCGATCTTGATCAAATTTGGTGAGTACCTTCCTTTTGCAAGTGGCTTGGATAAGTTCGTTAGCCAGGAAAATCGGACAAGGTTTTCCCGGAAAATTTTGTGTTTTCTTTTTAAAAAAAATCATATCTCCGTAAATAACAAAGTAAGTGCAACCAAATTTGGTACGCGTGTTTGTATTATAAAGAGTGAACTCTGTACCAAGGTCTCTAGCTTTAAAGACAACGAAGTTATGGGCAGTTAAAGAAACAAATTTTGGAGTTTTCCTCAAACGTCACACTCGCAATTTTAAACGTCAAAATTGACATTGTTTAGGCAAATAACGTGAAACAAATACCGATTGTGAAAGAAAATGTTGCAAGAAGAGTATTCTGCAAACCCTTAAGTTTCATATTCAACCGTTATTGCCCTTCATTTTACTAAAATATTTACATACAAAATATTAATTTCAAATAGACCCTTTCTTTGATTCTTTGGCTGCCAGTTTAGTTAAGTTGATGCTTTTAGTAAATTTTCGTAGAAAAAATTCACTAATGGGGAGATCCCGACTTTTGAATTTTCAAAAAATTTTTGCAAATGAGCGCGAACTAGGACACCTAGAACCCATATCCGGGGTCAGTTTCAATTTTTATATGTTTATATATATGTATATGTATATATATATATATATATATATATATATATATATATATATATATATATATATATATATATATATATATATATATATATATATATATATATATATATATATATATCACACCGATAACTCAAAAAATGATGGGCCGATTTTGATAAAATTTGGCAAGTATCTTTCTTTTATAAATGACTTGGATAAGTTCGTTAGTCAGGAAAATCGGACCGGGAAAATTTTGAGTTTTCATTCGACAAAAATTCTTATCTCAAAAAGTAATAAGCCGATTTTAATAAAATTTGGCATGTACCTTCCTTTTGTAAATGGCTTTGATAAGTTCGTTAATCAGGAAAATCGGACGAGGTTTTCCGGGAAAATTTTGAGTTTTTATTTGAAAAAAATTTTTATCTTAAAAAATAAAAACTCTATGATAACCAAATTTGGTAGGTAGGTTAACGATATAAAAAGTAAACTATGCACCAAAATTTAGATTTCTATGTTACAAGAAAAAAAAGTTATAATAAAATATTTTGTGCCAGATCATTTCTTTGAAAATTCACTACCATAACGCACTTGCTGCGTCAAGGCTTTTTTTGGATATTTATTTGTAGGTTTACTGAAGTTTATGGTTTAACGGTCTATAATTTTGTTAGCTAATTTTCGTAGAACAAATTCGTTAATGCATTTTTGCATTTTTTATCGAAATATGATGCGTTTATAAAAAAACTGGACGCAGCAAGTGCGTTTTGGTAGCGAATTTTTGGTAAATTTGCAGATTAGCTCCCGAACGCTTTTCAAAAAACTGTTTTCAGAAACTTGCCTAGGGCCCCCCTGGATGCACAAACCCCAAGAAAAATTTCTTGTTCACACCCCCCAAGGAAGTTATGGGCTCAGGAGTGAATAGGGGTGCTGGGCGGGGTAGGCAGTAAAAAGAAAATATGAGCAGAAAATGCGAATAAAACGGGCTTGAAAGTTGTCTTTTTCACATCTTGAAGCCATATCCCCCTTACACACTGCCTACCCCGCACAGCACCCCAATTCCCCCAGGTGCCGTAACTTCCTTGGCGGGTATGAACAAGAAATTTTTCTTGTGGTTTATGCAACGAGGGTGGTTGTATGCACTCGAGGGGGGAAGGAAAATTCCCACGACAAAGCAGCCACCCCCAACCCTGCCGCAAGTCGAAGCGGGGGGGGGGTCTGCTTCGTCGTAGGCATTTTCCTTCCCCCCTCGTGTAAGCGGGGTTTAATGAAGATATGGCTTTTAAGCAGTTTCCTTCGCCTTTTCTGCTAATATTTCCTTTTTACTGGGGCGTGTGAACCAGAAATTTTTCTTATGGTTTGTGCATCCAGGTGGGGTCCTAGTAATATTTCTGAAAACAATTTTTTGAAAAGCGTTTGAGAGCTAATCTGCAAATTTACCGAATTTTCATTAAATCCTTCAAACTTCATTAACTCAGTTTGCTATTAACGTAAGCTTTGTTGGTTAGAAAACCAACATTTAAGTTTACTTTCGGAAAATTTTTGTATATTTTCAAACCATAAGTAATTTTGATAAAATATAGTACATTGTTTCTACTACATAGGCTGTTAAATTAGTTTAAAACTTCAATTGAATGGACTGTATAATTATTTAATTATGAATTAATTGTACATTAAATTGTTTAAAATATACATAAAACTTCTTTAGGTGTCGATTCGCCATTAGTTCTATTATTTTTTCACCTAATGTTTCATGCGCACACTCCCTGTCAATGTCAAACTGGATTGGTAGTGTATCTGTTCATCGGATGATAGCACATGATATACAAAATGCAGTTCATCAGATATTACTTCACCACTTACCATACCCCCAACCTTGAAATACACAATTTCAACAAAAAAGCAAACATGGATATTTTTACATAAATGGACTATTCTAAATTACATATAAACAAATATAAGAATGAGGCAAATTTGAGATTAAGAAAGTAAGCAAACACATTGAGTGTCATTGGTCAACTATAATTGTCTCACACACTTCACCTTACTCTTCGTCACTGTCAGTCTATAGGAGTTGGAAGGAGACACAACTTTGAGGCAGCACGCTTGTAGACACCAGTTGAAGTCTGAATGGTAGCTACACGCACGATTCCATCACTCCCAGGATGAACTTCAACAATTCTACCTAACAACCATTTGTTAGGAGGTAAATTATCATTCTTGATCAAAACTAACATTCCAGCTTTCAATGGATTTTCTTGCTTGGTCCATTTGTTGCGTTGCTGTAGACTGCTCAAATAATCACGTGACCATCTACGCCAAAAACTTTGGACAAGTTGCTGAACAAGCTGGAATCTGTTGAGTCTATTGACTGGAACTGACAGAACATTTAAGTCTGGCACAGCAACAAGCTGTTTCCCAATCAGGAAATGCGATGGGGTGAGTGCAGACAGGTCATTTGGATCGGATGACATGGGGTACAAAGGACGGGAATTGATAACAGATTCCACCTGAACCACAACAGAGGAGAATTCCTCGTAGGTGAAAATAGTATCACCAACTACTTTCAATAAATGTCGTTTAACAGATTTTATATTGGACTCCCAGAGTCCACCAAAATGTGGAGATGAAGCAGGAATGAATTTCCATATGATATTTTGATCAGCACAAGAACGTACAATTTCGTCCTTAGATTTTGAAAAGAAAATTTTGAGTTCGTTTAATGAGCGAGATGCTCCCAAAAAATTTGTCCCATTATCTGACCATATTTCTTTTGGAAGTCCTCTACGAGACGTAAATCGTTTAAAACAGGCCATAAAATTCTGAGTGGTCAAATCTGTGACTACTTCCAAGTGAATGGCCTTCACCGAGAAGCAGATGAAAAGACAGATGTATGCCTTGTATTTTTTCGAACCAGGGCCCTTTCTATCCTTGAGTATAAAAGGACCCATATAATCCACACCGGTTACTGTGAATGGTATCATATCTGTGACACGATTAGTTGGTAGGTCAGCCATATAGGTGTTACAAGTTTTTGGATTGTACCGAAAACATTTTAAACAATTTCTGACAATCTGCTTTGCAATAGTCATGCCTCCTGTTGGCCAATATACTTGCCTAACAGTATTTAATAGCAACTGAAGACCGGCATGAAGCAACCGTAAATGTTCATGCATGAGGATTAAATATGTGATACGATGCTTACCATCAAGTAGCAGAGGATGTTTTGATTCATATTTTAATTTTGAATTTTTTAATCTTCCCCCAACCCTAAGCAACTGATCTTCATCAATGAATGGACTGAGCCCTTTCAAATTGTTATTTAACTTGGTGTATAGCTTATTTTTTCGAATTTCTGCATATTCGATAGGAAATGATTCCACCTGGCTCAATTTAATAAGCCTTTTCATGGCATTATCCAGTTCATCAACCTTTATAGGGCCAGTAGTTCTCAAATCCCTTGCCTTTCTAGCATTTGAGCAGAATCTAAAACAATAAGCGACAACATATTTCAATTTAGTCAAATTGGAGAATCGATCAAATATATTGATACTCTCTGTTGACGTCACAGTTAAGACAACCTTCTCCCGTTTCATTTCTGGGATTTTCAGAGATGGTTGAAATTTATAAACATGAATATTCTTATTGAATGATGCAAGCCATGGAGGTCCTGACCACCATAAATCTGAGTGGATAAGGTCATTCGGAAAGATGCCTCTGGAACACAAATCAGCAGGATTTTCCTTTGTTCCCACATGATTCCACCTAAAATTTGAAGTTATTTCTTGTATCTCACTAACTCTGTTTGCAACAAATGTCTGTAGGCGATTGGATTCTGTGTGTATCCAATGCAAACACACCAACGAATCTGTCCACAGAAAACAATCAACGTCTTGAAATTTAATTGCATTTAGAACAAGTCTTAATAATCTTGCCAACAATAGGGCACTACATAATTCAAGGCGTGGTATCGTAATCAACTTTAATGGAGACACTTTAGTTTTTGAACAGAGAAGAGATACTTGCACATTTTCAAATTTATCTAAACTTCTCAAGTAGATACAACAACCATACGCATCTGTTGATGCATCACAGAATCCATGAATTTGTACTGTCTTCATATTTTGTATTACCACTTGTCTTTGTAAATTTAATTCGTTAAGACATGGTAAATTAGACTGATAATAATGCCATTTCAATTGGAGATCAGATGGGATCATATCATCCCAGTCTAATTTTAAAGTCCATAACCTTTGGATCATTATCTTTGCTATTATTATGCAAGGTCCCACCAATCCTAATGGATCATAAATTTTTGCAATATCTGAAAGAATTCCCCTTTTTGTACATTTAAATTCAATATGTCTGGGTATTTCATATGATAATATATCATTTTTCGAAGACCATTGAATTCCAAGTGTTTTATAAGTGTCATTTTCACCCAGCTTCAGTACACTTATAGGGTCATCATCAACTTCTAAATTATCAAGAATTGATCTACTATTAGATCTCCATTTACGGAGCTGAAAACCTGCAGAGCCTAAAATTTTTGAAATTTCTCCACACATCTCAACTGCTTCACTTTCACTTTTGAATCCTGTGATTAGGTCATCTACATACATATCATGTAAAATTATCTTAGAAGCAATTGGCGCCTTGAATTCATAAATGTCTGCTAAGACTTTAATACATTTAATAGCAAGATATGGTGCTGAACGTGTGCCATATGTTACCGTATTTAAAGTATATATTTTGAAATCATCATTAGGATTATTCCTCCAGACAATTCTTTGAAGAGGCTTATCATTCTCATGAATCAATATCTGACGATACATTTTGCTTATGTCAGATGTTACTACATAGTTATGCATACGAAATCTAAGTAAAATATTTACAATATCATTCTGGATTGGCGGTCCAGTATGTTGAATGTCGTTCAATGAATACAGAGAATCTGTTGGAGCAGATCCATCAAAAACTACTCTCAACTTAGTTGTGACACTCTCTTCTCGCAGTACGGCATGGTGCGGCAAGAAGTATGAAATTGAGTTGAATTCTTCATAATTAGGTATCACAGACATATGACCTAAGTCTAAATATTCACTCATGAATGAAACATACTCGTTTCTCAAATTTGGATGGTTTTTGAATTTATTTTCTAAATTTAACATTCGTTTGATAGCAATTTCCTTTGAACTACCAAGGAGGTCTCTAGACAATTTAAGCGGAATTCTTACAACAAATCGACCATCTTCATTTCGCATGACTGTATCATGAAAAAACTTCTCACATTCTAAATCATCTTGAGATATAAATGATTTTACTTCACATTCTTCCATTTCCCAGAATTTGTGCAGATCGCTGTGCAATTCTGACATTTCAGATGATTGAAAATAACAATGAGTTTGTTCCTGGTCTTTATTAACTTGTCCCGAAACAATATATCCAAATTTAGTATTCTGTAATAAAGGCATGTTCTTTCCCATCCGCAGTGTTTCTTTACTCATTAAGTTCCAAAAGTGACCACCACCTATTAATAGATCAATCCTTCGTGGGACAGCAAAATCTGGATTGGCCAGTTTTATATCCTGAGGTATTTTCCAGGTAGATACATCTATCCCAGATGAGGGTAAGAATTCTGTTATTGTAGGAATAACGAAACATGTCAATTTTACTTTGAAATTATTATGAATTGAATTTGCGGTAACATAACATTTAGTGGATATAGTAGACGATGAGTTATTCAAGCCAAGTACTGCAAGTTTAGCCTTAAAATTTTGCAATTTCAAAGAATCTACTAAACTGCTTGTAATAAAGTTAGACTGTGATCCACTGTCTAGCAATGCATAACATATTTGAAAGTTCCCATCTGAATCTTCAATTTGAACTTTCACAGTAGAAAGTAAAACACTAGCTGAATTTTCCTTAACAGACAGTGAAATATTCTTTTCGTTTGTATTCTGAAGATTTACCGTCTCATTTTCATTAGAGCTAGTATCATGCATCTTCATTACAGCCTCCTGATGCAAGAGCTTATGATGAGGCTGATTACAAACTTCACATCTAATTTTAGATCGACATTTTTGAAATACGTGTCCTGTACAAAGACAATTTTCACACAATTTTAAGGTCATCACCTTCTCTTTCCTAGCAGCACATGATAAGTTTGCAAACTCTCTGCAAGAATAAATTAAATGTGGTCCTTTACAAAAATTACATTTCGCTTTAACATTACTTAACATGGCAACATTTTTTTGCCTCTTCCGAGGATCATAAATTGTGTTTGAATTATAATTTTCATTATACTCAATTGTTTCCAGCATATTAGCTCTATCATATAAGAAACTTGTCAGCTCATCAATTGTAGGCATGTCACCATTATATTTTTGTTTTTCCCACTCGACTGCAGTATTCTTATCAAATTTAGTAAAAACAATTGCTATTAAAAGAGGATCCCAATTTGTTGTGTCAACATTAAGTGATTGAAGACATCTTAAATGTTTAGAAATAGAATCAGACAATTGTCGCAAGTTTCTGACATGCTCTTTATGAATCGAATCCAAATTCAATAACCCCTTAATGTGATGTTTAACTAATAACTGTCTATTATCAAATCGATTACATATTAAATCCCATGCAGTTTGATAATTAACTGCCGAAAATTCTAACGATGCAATTACCTTTATAGCATCACCACTCAAGGATGCACGCAAATAATGAAATTTTTGAATATTATTAATCGAAGGATTCACGTGAATCAAGGATAGAAAGGTATCCCTATATTCTAGCCACTCATTGTAATGGCCAGTGAATTTAGGGAGCTCGATACTAGGAAGCTTAATTTGATTAGATATATTGTTATTATCAGACTGCGAGCTTGACAAATTACTTTTAATACTTTGCTGATCTCCAGCATTTTGAACGTTGGGAGACATACTTGTTTTTTCAATTATAACCATGGCCATTGCCATGCATTCCATGTATTTTTGATTAAAAGCATCACGCTCAGCATACTGAGCTTCTAAATTTTCTTCCTCACATTCGATTTCAATACATGTTTGAACATTTTCAAACTCATCCCCAGTTTTCTCCACTTTTTGAACCCTTAATTTAAGTTCCGCAAATTGATTATCAGTGATTTCTTCATTAGCCTCATAATTCAATTTAAGTGATTGAACAAACTGAGAAAAATTTGTTAATTTATGTTTGATATTACCCCTTTTACGGGTTAAAACAGTTAATTCTTCTCCCATTATGTTTCAAATAAATCAAGAATCAACAATATTAGGAGGAAATTGGATAATAAAAAATGAAATGAGTGTGAAAGGAATGGAACTCACCCAAATCATATATATATTCTTCTCCAGTAGTTCACTATTACCACGTTGAAATTTCAACCTTAAGCACCTGGGCAGGAGATAAGAATCAATCAAATTACTCTTTTCCATGCAAGTTTACCAATACGATGGTTAAATCTAGACCTTCGGGTAAACAGCTGAACTTGGAAAATTTAAAGCTTTCTTCTCCAGGCAAATTTGCAATACGGCGTTGAAATTCTAAACTTGGGTTAACCACGTGTATAGAAGACATGAAACTAATTAATAATCGACACAAATTCCATAAACTGCCGCTTGATCCAATACAAATTTCACTGCTTGAATCCGTCTCGATGGACCATGGTAAATTAATTTAAAACTTCAATTGAATGGACTGTATAATTATTTAATTATGAATTAATTGTACATTAAATTGTTTAAAATATACATAAAACTTCTTTAGGTGTCGATTCGCCATTAGTTCTATTATTTTTTCACCTAATGTTTCATGCGCACACTCCCTGTCAATGTCAAACTGGATTGGTAGTGTATCTGTTCATCGGATGATAGCACATGATATACAAAATGCAGTTCATCAGATATTACTTCACCACTTACCATAGGCTATACCGGTAATCAGATTGATGCCTGCTCGCATTTGCTATTAAAACATTTTTATGGAAATTCACTTCCATAACACATTTGCTGCATCCAGACTTTTGAAAAATGTTTATATATTTTTAAACAAAAAATTTATTTCGATGAAATATAATACCTTGTTTCTACTATATAGGCAACCAAGTTTGATCCCTGCTTTCATCAAAGAAATATAAAAAATATTTTAAAGAAAATTCGCTACCATAACGCACTTGCTGCGTCCAGAGATTTTAACCTATTTCCCCCGTCCGCTTTACGTGATTAGAGGCTCGGGCAATCTAGTTGGTTGTTTCCTTCGCTTCGCCAGTTATTGTGTCTCCCTTTTATGGTCATAGCTTGTCGGGCGAATTCCATGACCTTTTTCCATGAGCTCTCGTCTTTTAAAATTATTGGTACCAGGTGGACGATATTATATACCCCTACAGAGCTGAGGGTGGCACGTATCCTCTTGTCGAACTTTGGGCAGACAAAAATGCAGTGTTCTACCGTGTCCTCTTCCCCGCGGTAGATACATCTGCTCTGGTTCTCGTCTAACTTTCCCATGCGTTTGGCGTAGGATCTGAAGTATTCGTGGGCTGTCAGTAGTTGTGTGAGCCAGAAATTGATTTCATCATTTTATATTTTTGATGACGGAAAGCATGCACCGCAGAATGTTACTAGGGGTGGCGTGGGGGTTCTGTACCAATTCTACGCAGGCAATTCAGGTACTGACGGGCGTCGTACCTGCTAGTGGAGGAAGTTGTATCACACATGAGGCGCAGAGAGTGAGAATAGAAGAAGCTATGCTGGCTGCCAGAAGCCGAACCATAGAAAATGGCAGCAAAGATGGTCCCAAAACACCACGAAGGGACAATGGACAAGAAGATTGATTCTAAATCTGACAGACTGGATAAAATGCGACAACAAACAAATAAATTTCTGGCTCACACAATTACTTATAGGCCACGAATACTTCAGTTCCTCCGCCAAACGCATGTGAAAGTTAGACGAGAACGAGAGCAGATGTATCTGCTACTGAAGCAAGTGGTCCTTCTGAATTCTAGATGTCCTCGGATGATATTTAACGTTTCTGTAACCGGTTTCGCTGCTTGACAGCAACCTCCCACAAAAGAAAATTGAATTGATACGAAATCATGACGACTACAAATAAAGATATGTTCCTATGCTATGACGTTTTCATCAATTTTTTTTAATGAAAATAAAATGAAACAAATATGACGGATGACGCCTTCAAAATGTCTACTTGACATATGTCAATATTTAACATAAAGATAGAAGTGACCTATAACAGTAATAGCTATAATAAAATTTACATCAATAAAATAAGTAAACAGTAACCGCAATAAAGCAGACTTTATACGATGAAAATAATAATGAATTCATATTAATTGTATCAAAATCTAAAAAGTGCACGCAGAAAGTGCGGTATGGTAGCGAGTTTTCCTAGAAATAATCTATGAGGACCCTTGAAGTTAACTGTTATTCAAATAAGGTAGATAACTTTGCTTCTTTAAATACAATACCAACCTTATTTTTCTCTTTCTTATTACAATGAATTCAGCGCTCTACTATTACCGAAACCTCCTAATATCATATCTCTATTTTATTTACTAAATACAGACTTGGAGACTACTTCTCTGGATTCACTATTGGTTTTCCTTTCTGTAAATGAAGGACGTAGCCAGAGAAAAGAAAATGAATAGTGAAGCCAGAGAAGTAGTCTCCAAGTCTGTATTTAGTATGGAACAGTTACACCAAGTAAGGGCAACAACAATCAATGAATGTATTTTATTTGTATTTTGAAATATAACAACAGAACATTTTAAAAGCAACGTTAGGTATAAATTTCACTTAGGCATTACATTGATTGGGTGCAATTCGTTGATATTTGTACTTACTATAGTTTCAGTAAATTTCTTTAAAGACAAAGGTGTCTTGTATTAAAACGGCGACAGTTGAAACTTCTCTGCAGTTTAAATAGCAGTAGTATAAACAATTTGTTTAAGATGACCCCAAACTAAAAGTCGCAAGGATTAAGATTCGACGAAAGGGGTGGCCAATTCACTAATAGAAAGATGATGACTTTTAGTTCCATTTTAATAGCAAAGTAGATCGTTTGTTGCTGCCCTTAACATACATCTACTCGAAGTGCTAAATTGTCCCCTACGCGTTGGAAAATTTGGGGACTAGCACGAATCGTATTAAAACATCTGCAGTTTCAATAGGAATAGAATAGCAAGTGGTTAAAGGTGACCCTATAAATAAGAGTTAAGATCCGGTCAACAAGGTGGCCATGAGTCACCTCTACATAGTGGATATCCAACGATCAGGATATTATTGATCCAAATAATTTCTAACACCTCCTGAAAAGTGAGCGGGGAAGCTGTCACACATGAGCCACATTTATATCTAGATCACTCACATACGATATACAAAAATAATTAACTGTTTAATTTGATAAATAAAATCAACAATATTTTCAATTTACAGTAAGGCGACTCTAATAAAACAGAGTACTTTGCTTTGTGTATCTTGAAGTTATGTCCGTCACGGATAGGACCTTTTAAGATCTTCATTCGATGTCCCCATTCTGTATTGAAAAGGTGTGTGTCAGGTGAATGGCTTCGGAAACAAGTTTCGCTAGCCACAGACTCTATTTTTATATATACTATATATATATATATATATATATATATATATATATATATATATATATATATATATATATATATATATATATATATATATATATATATATATATTATCTAGCAATAGGCAATTTGACAAGATGTTTGGAGGTTACAAGACATAGACATATCGGGATACTTAGTATTAAACAGAATACACACCTCTGCCTTCAAGCTGAGTTCGGATCCTGTCACCATAACTAATCATCATTAAAACCTCAATTCTTTGAGCTTTTGATAAACGCATTTTACTAACAATTTAATAATTAATTTGAAAAAGCAAAAGTTGAAAATTATACGTATTCACTTTGCACGACAACCAAAACGTAATTTTATTACTATAATCTGTAGATTGTACCCCAAAGAATTATCCAGCTTATGCTTGATAATGTTGCGTTTCCTCCGGGTTCTGGATAAGTGAGACTTTAAATTTTAACAAAACAACTTTATTTACACTCTAAATATGGATACAATAAAATTTCTAGAATGTCTCTCTCACAAAACACTTCATTTACTGGCCTTACAATTACTACTCTCAACAAAAGTCACTAATCTGGTACTACAGTCACTACTCTCTTAACACTTTACACTGCTTCTTCAAGTCACTACCACATTCTCTTACTGAACTGAACTAACTAACTCGGGCTGGCTTGCTTTCGCTTTTATATACTCGCCGTACCTTCCCCTCCTTTCTAGAGCGTTCCATTCCAGAACGTTCCAGAACCTTCTTTTACTAGAAGGTTTTGTGAATACAGATCGGTCCCGTGTGTATACAGGGGGATGTATATACAGGATGATCCAAATGTGGTCACCACTCCTATGTTACACAAGAGGTGTTTCTCGAACTATAAGATCTCTCTGCGTATACAGGGTGTAAGGGTTCTCTGCGTATACAGGGTGTATATACAGGGTGTTCAGAATGTGCAGACCTCAGTTATCCGTTCCGACGGGGTACAAGTTGGTAACTTCGTTATTTCTGGTCCTAGAGGGTTGAGACTTCGCCTGAGGGGGGTCACCCCAGGCACCCCCAGGGGGGTTGGGAGGCGGTGTTGCCAGATTGTGCAAAAATTCCCAGATGTTGGGGAAATTCTGGAGATGTGGCAACACCGCACCTACGTCTATTGAAGTGCTTTGTAACACTGCCCCCCTCCTTAAGACTGTTCGTCCCGAACAGTATTTACCGGCCGCCAACTTGGGGGTTCGTTGCCCCGATAGGGACTCAACCTCTCTATGTGAACAACTTTGGGTTTAGTTCTTGGAGACAGCTGGATTCTGTAGACTAGGTCGTTAATTTTCTTAGTCACCAAGTATGGCCCTTCCCATGGTTTCTGAAGTTTGGGACTGAGGCCCTTTCTCCTTGTTGGTTGGTACAGCCACACTGCATCACCTTCCTTGAATGTATGGGGTGTTGCTCTGCGATCCAAGCGCATCTTCATCCGGTCACTGCTTAAGAGGAGCCTATCTCTGACACATCTGTGTATAGTGCGCAGTTTTCCTTCTAGGTCGGCGACATACTCAGGTAACGTAGCTAGGTCCGCTATGTCCTCGTTCGGTGGTGGTCTCGTCATGTCGATTGGTAACCGCATCTCTCTGCCGGTCAACATCATGGATGGAGTGTAGCCGGTAGATTCATGCTGAGAGCTTCTGTAAGCTAGGAGGAACAGAGGTATCAACTTGTCCCAGGTTCTCTGATTCTCGTCGACAAACATAGCAAGATACTGATTGATGGTCCTGTTATGCCGTTCTACCATGCCGTCTGATTGAGGGTGGAGTGGCGTTGTTCTCGTTTTCTTTATGCCTAGCAAGTCCATTAGGCTCTTCCAGACCTCTGATTCGAAATTTCGGCCCTGGTCGGTGTGAATCTCCAAGGGTACGCCATGCCGTGATATGACATTTTCCATCAGGGCTTCTGCTACGGTCGTTGCCTCTTGGTTGGGGATCGGCGCAACTTCAGGCCATTTCGAGAAGTAGTCCATCGCCACCATTATGTATCTGTTCCCAGACTCTGTGATGGGAAAAGGTCCTGCGATGTCTACGGCAACTCTCTCCCACGGTGTACCTGAGATGTACTGCATCATTTTTCCTCTGGATCGGGTCTTTGGTCCTTTCTTTGAAGCACATTGGTCACATCTTTTGCACCATTCTTCCACGCTCCTTCGGCAGTTTATCCAATAGAAGCGGTCTCTCACTCTGGCAAGAGTCCTGTTGACCCCAAAGTGGCCTCCACTTCTACTATTGTGTAACTCTTGAAGAACACTGTCTATGCACTCACTTGGCACAACGGTCTGATATATACAGTCTCTACCATCGGCAGTTTCCCATTTTCGAGTGATCATGTCATTCTTTAGACACAATGAGTCCCATTGTAGCCAGTAGCCTTTAACCTCCGCCCCAAACCGGGACACATCGTGCCACTCAGGTCTTTTCCCCTTTTGTAGCCATTCTCTAATATTTTTCAAGTCTGGATCTGTCTTCTGTGCGTCTCTGATGTATTCAAGATTTACGTCTAGATCGGTGTTATTCTCCTGTCCTGCCACCAGTTGTTTGATCTGATGAGTTACTTTGTCGATCTCTTTGTTCTCTTGTCGCTCGCAAAATTTACATTCATGCACTGAACATGGTCTTCTTGACAGGCTGTCTGCATTGGCGTGACTTCTTCCTCTTCGATGTTCAATCCGGAAGTCGTAGCTCTGCAGTTTCTCTATCCATCGGGCTATCTGTCCTTCGGGATTTCTAAAGTTCAGAAGCCATTGCAGAGCAGAGTCATCCGACCTCACGCGGAATGTTCTTCCGTACAGGAAGCTGTGGAAATGTTCGATGGATCTTACAACTGCCAGCAGTTCTTTCCGGGTTACACAGTAATTCCTTTCTGCTTTTCCGAACGTTTTGCTGAAGTAGCCTATCACGACTTCTTCTCCGGCTTGGAGCTGCGAGAGTACTGCCCCAATGCCATACTGGGAAGCATCGGTGTCCAGTATGAACAGTCCTTCGTCTTGAGGATAAGCCAGTATAGGAGCAGTGAGAAGACGATGTTTGAGTTCTCTAAAAGACTCTTGGCAATCTGGTGACCAGATGAACTCGACCTTATTTTCAGTCAGGCTATGCAGAGGTTTCGCAATGCTGCTGAAGTACTTCACAAAGCGTCGGTAGTAGCTGCAAAGTCCCAGAAAACTTCTGACCTCATGTTTGTTCCTCGGCACAGGCCAGTCTCTTACTGCCTTTATTTTCTCTGGATCAGTTTCTATCCCTTTCTCAGAAACGACATGTCCGAGGAAACTCACTTTCTTCTGAAAGAGGACGCATTTCTTGGGATTGAGTTGCAGATTGGCACCTCTCAGCCTGGAGAAAACCTGCTTCAGATTCGACAGGTGTTCATCGAAAGTCCTTCCAATCACCATGACATCGTCGAAATACACCAGGCATGTTTCCCATGTAAGTCCTCTCAGCACTAACTCCATTAGTCGCTCGAAGGTGGCAGGAGCATTACATAAGCCGAATGGCATGACCTTGAATTGGTACAACCCATTCCCGGTTGAAAAAGCAGTCTTCTCCTTATCGTCTTTATGGAGTTCTACTTGCCAGTAGCCACTTTTCAGGTCTAATGTAGAGAACCACTTTGATCCGGCCAAAGTGTTCAAAGTGTCGTCGATCCGGGGCAGGGGATAACTGTCTTTCTTGGTGACATCATTCAGCTTCCTATAGTCCACGCAAAATCTCATAGTGCCGTCTTTCTTGGTGACCAAAACTACTGGGGACGACCAAGGACTATTAGACTCCTCAATCACACCATCTTCCAGCATTTCGTTAACCATCGCCTTGATTTCTGATTGCTTGGCAAAAGGCAGTCTTCTCGGCGGCTGTCTAATTGGTCTTGCGTCGCCAGTATTAATTCTGTGTTGCACTAGACTCGTACGACCTGTGATTTTATCTTGAGCGAAAATATCGGCCTCCTCCAATACGAACTTCAGGGCCATTTTCATCTCCATGTCGTTCAATTGGCCCCAAGAATTCTTGAACCGCTCTACCATTTCTACTGGCAGTCTTCTGTCTAATGCCGTGGGTGTCACCTTTCTTGACAACGTCACTCGGTCAATGGGCTCGCAAGTGGCGATAACCTCACCTTTCTTCAATGTGACCCTGTTAGTTTGCACGTTAGCCACTCTTATGGGTATTGTCCTCTTCGGGTCTACTAAGCATCGTGCGACGAGGGCACCATCATGTCTATCTTTTAGGGGCTCCGCTATGAGAGCAGACATACCATCAAGTTTCTTCTCTAGTCTGGCTCTGACAATCTTCTCACTGTTACCAGGAATCCGTGTATCCTCGTCGACAATAAGTCTCACCCTGGGATTAGCTTCGCCTGCTGTTGGAGATAAATACAACTCTTCGTTACCGATTTTCAAGATCTTATTCTGGAAGTCTACTGACAGGACATCGAAATCTTCCATTAAATCCAGGCCCAGAATAAATTCGTCGACGATTTCTGCGACGACAGCCCTTACCTGTAGCTCAGTACTGCCCAGCCTAATGAAAACAGTGGCCTCTCCATGCACAGGTATCCTATCTCCTTTTGCCGTCTCCAACACAGGCTGTTTGTTGGTCGTGAGTGCCGACCTGTTTGGCAACATGTCTGGACGTACAACGGATCTAGTAGCACCAGTATCGATGGTGAAACTGCATTGTCTTCCGTCTATGCTGCCAGGTATAACGAGGCTCTCGCGGTAGCGTCGGATAGTGGAGACCCTGACCTTGAGGCCTTGGGTCTCGCATGCCACGTGTCGCCCACCTACACTGGCGTCTGGTCGTTTTCCCTGATGGCGCTCCCTGTTGGTATATTCTTGTCTTCTGCGAGCCACCTGTTGGGTTTGTAAGCACTGCCTACTTATGTGTCCTTTCCTACCACACTTGTAGCATTCTATGTCTGACCAATCTGCTTTCGTCCTACGTGCCCCAACCGGTACAGTGAGCTTGCTTATGGCTTCTTTTATCATTTTCATTTCTTGTCTTAGTTCGGCTGTCGTGTCTGCAAAGTCCTCTATCTCCTTCACTTCGCGCAGCCTGTTGCGGCGAGGTTGAGATGCATTCTTCGCTGCTTCAAATTCCAAGCCATAAATTACGCAGTCCGTAAGTGTTTTGAACCTTCCGAGCCTTAAAGCTTGTTGCATTTCATTATCAAGTACCCCATCGATGAAGGTCTGGACGGTTATCTGGTTGACAAATTCTTCTGGGGCTTGGGGATATGCCAGTCGCACAAGTTTCTCCACTTCGGCACTAAATTCTTGCAGCGTCTCATTTGGCTTCTGGACCCTTGACTTTAGTTGTGTCTGGTAAACCTGGCTCATGTACTTGTTACCATATCTCAAAACTAGGGCCTGTATCACTGTTAAGTAGTTTTGCTGTTTCGACTCCGGGATGTTCTGGAGGATTTCTAGGGCTTTACCTCGAAGCGAGAGAATTAGAGCAGTTGCTGCCTGTTGTTCGCTCCACCCATTGCTGAGAGCTGCCGCTTCAAACTGCCTCCTGTACATGGGCCACGATGTTTCTCCGTCAAAAGTCGGCGGCTTCAAGGTTCCATGAGGCCGCTGCACGATTGGCATATCTTCTTCCGGACGATTTTGAGCTGGGGACATTCCAGTAACTCCTCTTGGTTGAGTTCTATCAGTTTGGCCCATCACCTGTTCTGTCAGTTCTCTATGTCTGATTTCTGTGCCTTTCATAATTATCTTCATTTGTTCTTTCAACCCTTCTACTACTTCCCATCGTTTATTCAAATCCTCTGTTACATTTTCTACTTTCTTGTCCACATTTTCTACTTTTTTATCCACATTTTCTATTTGTTCGTTGATCTGTTCAATTTCTTCTTTTACATCGACTCTCATATTGTGGAACATACTTCGAAGCTCTTCTTTATCTTCTTGTCGCCTCTGTTCCTCCTATTGCCGTCTTCTCTCGTCTTCTTCGCGTTGCCTCTTGAGGTCTTCTTTATCTTCTTGTCGCCGTTGTTCGTCTTCTTTGCGTCGTCTTCTTTCATCTTCTTGTCGCCGTTGTTCGTCTTCTTCGCGTTGCCTCTTGAGGTCTTCTTTATCTTCTTGCCGCCGTCGTTCGTCTTCTTCGCGTTGCCTCTTGAGGTCTTCTTTATCTTCTTGCCGCCGTCGTTCGTCTTCTTCGCGCCGTCTTCTTTCTTCTTCTTGTCGTCTTCTCTCGTCTTCTTCGCGTTGTCTTTTCAGTAAGTCCATCAACTCTTTGATTTCAGCCATCTTGTCGTAGTCAGTCGATCTGGTGTTTACCATTTACAACTAGATTAATTGTTCACTTCTTCACTCACTTATCCCACACTTCTGACACCAAATTGTTGCGTTTCCTCCGGGTTCTGGATAAGTGAGACTTTAAATTTTAACAAAACAACTTTATTTACACTCTAAATATGGATACAATAAAATTTCTAGAATGTCTCTCTCACAAAACACTTCATTTACTGGCCTTACAATTACTACTCTCAACAAAAGTCACTAATCTGGTACTACAGTCACTACTCTCTTAACACTTTACACTGCTTCTTCAAGTCACTACCACATTCTCTTACTGAACTGAACTAACTAACTCGGGCTGGCTTGCTTTCGCTTTTATATACTCGCCGTACCTTCCCCTCCTTTCTAGAGCGTTCCATTCCAGAACGTTCCAGAACCTTCTTTTACTAGAAGGTTTTGTGAATACAGATCGGTCCCGTGTGTATACAGGGGGATGTATATACAGGATGATCCAAATGTGGTCACCACTCCTATGTTACACAAGAGGTGTTTCTCGAACTATAAGATCTCTCTGCGTATACAGGGTGTAAGGGTTCTCTGCGTATACAGGGTGTATATACAGGTGTTCAGAATGTGCAGACCTCAGTTATCCGTTCCGACGGGGTACAAGTTGGTAACTTCGTTATTTCTGGTCCTAGAGGGTTGAGACTTCGCCTGAGGGGGGTCACCCCAGGCACCCCCAGGGGGGTTGGGAGGCGGTGTTGCCAGATTGTGCAAAAATTCCCAGATGTTGGGGAAATTCTGGAGATGTGGCAACACCGCACCTACGTCTATTGAAGTGCTTTGTAACAATAAGTTTTTATGACACATGTCATACAACAGATAATTCTTATTATCAGTCGATTGTTACAGATACGACATAGTATGGAACAAAATCTTTAGAGTTCTTTTCGTGCAAGAAGCCCAACATTTTGAACATTGTTTACAGACTTTGAGATGTTATTTAAAGATTGAGTGCTGGCGGCATATCTCAAATTTGAGACAAACTGTATAATATATTCTTGTAGATATTGCAACTTAAAATACTAATCGACTTGTCCGACGATTTATTTTAAAAATAAACCCTTTGATTAACTGAATGTATGTCAGGTTACAAACTCGCTATGTACAAACTTGCACTGTACAATATTCTAGAAATTATTTCGCCTAGAAAATGGATAAAGCTATTTCACGCTAAGGTATCTACATATTTTATTTAGGTGGTGTCACATATTCATCTTAGCAGGCATAAGATGTATTTTTTAGCCTGCTGTGGGCTTTTATATTTATATTGTTCTACGCCCTTCTATAAACCACCATATTTCATGTTGCCCTTAAGGGAAAGACATTCCCGTTCTGGAATAAACTAACGCCAGGAGGTACAATCGATTTCGATCATTTGGTGAAAATGAAAATTGGATGAGTGCAGCATTTGCGGAAAGTCCTCATAATTTTCTTATATGGTTTTTAATCCTACAGTTAAAAGAGTGTTATGCTAGATAATTACTTACAGAAATATTTGATGAATGACAGAATATATAGATGGAGTTAGATCATTAATAAAATATAAAAACGTTTAAGAATAGGCGCCATAGTTATTTAAAAAAATAACTTAACAACAGTTGTCTAGATTTTGCTAAATTTCCTGTAAATCTTATAGTTTGTAGTTTTGTAACGTAAATTCAAATAACCAATTAAAAAAGTTATATTTGATGTTAAAACTCAATGCATGAATAGTGAAACGTAAATTAAGTGGGGCGTAGGTTTTTGCTCTTGATATATGAATGTGGGCTCAGACTTGACAAAAAAGAGAGAGGTTGGGTTTATAAAGTTTATTATAAAATCAATTAGAAAAGTTAACAATGTTAGTGAATTTTCAAATTAATAGAAAATGATAATGAATGGCAAGTTGCAAGACTTTAATATTTACTATTTAAAATATAGAAAAATGTCGAAAATCACTCAAGGTAAGCAAATTTTACTTAACATAGTTTGCTGTTATTGACGTGGTGCAGCCAGAGATTTGTCTGCGGTATATGATGCAACCATTTAGATCTGATGGAACTTCTACTTACAGGCTGGAGCTTTGTTGTTGAGTTGATTTGACCACCTAGAGCTGGCGAGACTGCTGACATGATTTAATTATTTAGAACTGGTGAAACTGCTATTATATGGAACTCCAACTAGACACTGTCCCCTGGTAGGAAGGTGTTTTCTATTATTAATAGCGGGCTCCCGAAGTAACGGAATAGCTGAAAATCCCAAGAGACTTTCTTTAAAGTATTCTATTATATGATCAGATCGTGATGCTCCTGGCAAACGTGTCCATTTATTAAATGCGGTAAAATGTAGCTTAATTTGCATTTGTACCTGAATGAAACAAACAATTTCGCCTACACCATAATTTCCTTATTTGCACTTTAGATGTATTTTTAATTAGAAAAGAGGAATTTCATCAAACTCGTTCAGGTATATATATATATATATATATATATATATATATATATATATATATATATATATATATATATATATATATATATATATATATATAGTCTTTAAAGACAAGGGACATTTCCTATTTAGTCTAAAGCGACTTTAAGATGTCAAGCATTTGCTGTATCGAAGCGCAGAGTACAAAATCAGTCAATGGACAGAGGCAATGAACTACAATATTTCCATGATAGAAATATAATAATATAAGGATAGTAGAAACGTGTAAAACGATAGAGTTTTTTTACGAAGTTAGTTAAAAATACCTTATATGTAGATCTATCTATTCAATTTATTGCATATAAAACTTTCCCCAATTTCTTATACCA
The DNA here is from genome assembly GCA_964006375.1 of Tillus elongatus. NCBI lineage: Eukaryota > Metazoa > Arthropoda > Insecta > Coleoptera > Cleridae > Tillus > Tillus elongatus. The sequence continues at coordinate 114,735,936 of OZ023264.1, forward strand.
AATATTATATATATATATATATATATATATATATATATATATATATATATATATATATATATATATATATATATTTGTACTTTTTGACTTATTAGTATTTTGGCCAAGAACATTTTTCATTAAATAAAATTCAGGGCCCTGGTTTTTCGCCTTCCACAAAAGCAATTTATTTTCTTTATACTTGTAACTCAGTTTTCTTTTAACGTAGAAATCTTACAAAGCTGAATTTTAGTGCAGCACTTGATTCCCATAAAACTAAATTGTGCATCAAATGACTCTAAAAAGCTTTGTTTATTTACTAGCTCTCTATGTGAGACTGACAAACACGGCAACCTCAAATTCATATTTGGAAAAATGTTTTAGACAAATGAAATGAGGCAAAATTTAAACATAAATTTGAAACTTATCAAACACATGTCACGCAATATTTTGTTCTCCAGAAGACGTATTTGAGAATCTTGGTTTGCTGCTTCGTCGTGGGGATTCTTCTTCCCCTTCTGCATGCCTACAACCACCTTAATGCATAAACAACAAGAAACATTTCTTGGGAACAATCACCAAGAAAGTTACGGTACCTGTGGCAAAAAGGGCTTCTGGTCGGAGTATACCTGGTGCCGTAAGTTTCTTGGCGGTTAGTTGCCCGAATTTTTTGCGGTTTGTGCATCCAGGGGTTGTCAGCTGAAATTAAAGCGGGAGATGGCTTCTAAATACCGTGAAGAATTGGAATCTTGAAATTTATACACAATAAAACGAAGTTTTAGATTGCTATTAAACAAATTGAATTACTTCTATTAACATTTTTATGTATTGCCATACATTTTCTGATATCTTCAGATTGATATGAAAGTTCTGGGAAATGGCCGCTGATTGTTTATTACATAATTTTTATTAAAAACCTTTGCTAATAGAGATGTATCAATAGTGAGACTTTGGAAAAATTTGTTCAAATTAGCGTGAGTTTGGGCCCCTAGAACCCGAAACCAAGGTTCGTTTGAACTCAATAACTTATTAACCGATTTTAATAAAACTCGACAAGAATATTTCGTTTATTAATAGCTTGGATGAGTTCGTTAGGCAGTTTTAGGAAGTTTTTCTAAAAAAATTGATTTTTTTCGGAAAAAAAAATGTATCTGAAAAAATAACAAAGCTATTTTAATAAAACTTTTTGGATATGTACCCTTCAAAAATACCTTACTACGTACCAAAACTCCACTTTCTAGGTTAATAGAAAATTGAGTTATACAAATTTGAAGCATTTAATGAAAATTCGCTACCATAACGCACTTGCTGCGCCTTTAAACTTTTGTGACATGTTTTTGTAGCCTGTGCGCTTAAAATTTAATTTATAGCTTTTGTTTGCAATGATAGCGGAACTCGGATATGTATGTGTGTGTTTTTATTTTTTTAACGTCGGCCTATTTCCGCGACTATGGCCAATAACCGACGCCAGGGAGCAGTCTCACCTCATTATCCTGGAAATTTTGTCGAACCTCTGCCTTTTTGTAAGGAGGGTCCGACGGGACCAACGGCTTTACGTCCCCTCCGAAGGGCGGAACGTGCAGACATTCAACTTGCTCAAATACAATGCCACAACCTATGTTGATGTAAATATGTACTTAAAAAGTGAAAGGAGTACCCTGGGATCGAACCCAGTACCCTTCGGTTCAGAGGCACACGTTCTTACCACTGAACCACCGAGGCTCTAACCCGGATATATTTACCTGACTCTGTCTAACATTATAGGCATCCATTCAGACGTAAGTCCAGGTGATGTCGTAGACTATTCATTTTTATTTACGAAAGACTCAAGATTTACTGAACCAATTGAGTAAACATTTGGTAAATAGGACCACTCATACGATACTACGAGCGTGTACATTTTCATACTTCCAGTAATTTAAAACATATTGCGTCTTCAAGAAGTTTTCCGCAGTTTTTTTCCGATAGTATTAGAGTGACACAAATGTCTAACGAACACATCCAAGCTATTATTAACAAGGTGAAGGGATTGCAAAAATTTGGTTTCGGTTGGTCAATTATTTTTTGAGTTATAGATTAGATATCTATTTATACATATCATTTGAAGAAATTTTCCAAAGGTCTTACCATCGATACCTTTCTATTAGTGAATACTTCTTCATCAAAATTCACTAAAAATAGCCGATTACAAATTTTTTTATAATAAACAGGTGTTCCATATATAAAATAATATGGTAATGAGTTTATCTTTTAAAACTCTGGACGCAGCAAGTGCGTTATGGTAGTGAATTTTCATTAAAATGTTTTTATTGTAAATATGTCTGTTTTCTTTTTATTACAGAAAGCAGACATCAATTTTGGTTACCAGTATAACCTATATAGTAAAAACAATGTGCCATGTTTCATAAAAATATCTTTATTGTGTGAAAATGTACAAAAATTTCCAAAAGTAAACTTAAAGTGTTCCCGGAATAACTCGTTTCTTGGTCAACCTTATGGGTTAATAGCAAATTGGGCTATTCAAATATGAAGCATTTGATCAAAATTCGCTACCATAACGCACTTGCTGCACCCAGAATTTCTTTTCTTACAAACATGCATTACATTTCGATGGAAAATGCAAAAATGCAATAACATAAGGCGTGTTTGATTAAGAAAAAAAGAAAGAAAATTTGTATCACCAACGACTTATGGGCCACCTGTGATTGTAGAAATATTTTTTTAAGATGTAGCTCAAGACACCCTATAATTAATGTATCAAGATTTTTTCATATCTTGTATAATAACGGATATATTGAGCTTTATTGATTTTTTACGAAAATTCGACAAAAATTATATACCATTAAACGATAAACTCTATAGCTAAGACTACTGCCAAGCAACAGAGAAAGGGTCTATTTGAAATGAGTTTTCTGGAAACATTTTAGTAAAATGAAGGATAATGATGGTTGAAACTAAGACTTCAGGGTTTGTAAAACATCCTTCTTGAGACATTTGATTTCCATAGCATGTATCAGATTCAAGATATTTGCCTAAATGTTGCCGATTTTGACGTTTTAAATCGCAACTTTGACGTTTTGAGGAAAACCCCAATTTATTTTTCTTTAAATGCCCATAACTTTTTTGTCTTTTGACCTACATAGCTAAATTTTGGTAGGTTACTTACCTATAAGGATCTTAACCCGCGTACCAAATTTGGTTGCCCTTACTTTGTTAATTTCGGAGATATAATTTTTTTTCGAAAGTAAACACAACATTTTCCAGGAAAACCTGGGCAGATTTTCCTGGCTAACGAACTTATCCAAGCCATTTGCAAAAGGATAAATTTGCAAATTTAATCAAAATCGGCCCATTATTTTTGAGTTATCGGTGTGATACATATATATATATATATATATATATATATATATATATATATATATATATATATATATATATATATATATATATATATATATATATATATATATATAAACATATAAAGATTGAAACTGACCCCGGATATGTGTTCTGGGGGGGGCTAATTAGCGCTCATTTGAAGACATTTTTTCAAAATTCAAAAGTCGGGATCTCCTCATTAGTGAATTTTTTTTTAAAGAAAATTCACTAAAAACGCGATACAAAATTATTTTTCTGAACCGTGCATTAAACTCAGTGAAAAACACGTACAATTTTTCCATTCACGTTTTTTTTACTAGAAATAAAAAATTAGGCGGGTAAACCTGTAACTGGGTAAGATTACAAAGATTCATTTATCTTTGTCAGTAATGGCATGCATCACGAATTTGTGTTTGTTTTGTCTAATTGTTTAATCCCACCACAATGGACAGACGTTTTGAATACGCTACAAAACCCAAATTCTTTTGTTTAACTTATATTTTACTATAATGCAAACAATCGATTAACCTTCGACCTTCTACTACCAGATAGCGAAATACATACAGATCTTTATTGTTGTTGTGTGAAGTTAGGCCTTCTTTTGGGGTACAATTTTCTCCTATATACCTTCCCCTCGCTTCTTGTGTAAATATTAATCAAGACTGTTGGAAACCAATCGATAGACTTCCAAATAGAATTATTTCTCTTGGGGATATTGTGTTTTTCAACAAGCTTTCCTCTGTTCAATATTATGTTTGTATGCTGAATGTTCATGTACCGGGTGCATCTGATATGTTTAATGAATTATGATTCGCTCCCTTTAGTCCTCCCTTTTCCGGAAAAGAACGATAAAAGAGTCACGTATTCGAATTAAGGTAGATTGCCGAAAAATGACAGGTAATTTTTCATTCTAAATGAAGTTTATGAATATAAATAAGCATGATAAACATTGCGTTACGAATAAAATTCATGCTTGTTTGGTAGATTATTTTTTAAATAAAAATCTCAGACTTGCTATTTGTTTCAGATTGTCTTATTTACTTTGGGTTATTTATAGTAGCTTTTCTAAATATTTTTATAGCAACCTATGTATTGTAGCTGGTAGCTGTAAAACGCAATTGACCAGTGCATTTGATTTTACTATCATAAATTATACAATGTAGCAAAAATTGGTTTCATCATCATCACAGTCTAAAGCTGATGTCGCAACCATGATTATCTGTCTGCAGTAGCTCTCTTCGTTTCATTGTAGCCTCAATACTTTATCAATTGCGCCAGGTTTTCCAGAAGTTTTTGCCTTGGTGAAGCTCTTTTCTCTTTTTCCAAGTATGTGTCATTCAAATAATGTTCACAGGAAGTTATGGTTTTAGAATATATACACTTAATTATGCCTTTCTTTTCCCAATTTTTTTCAGCAAACATGTTTTTTTCGCTCGCGTCTTCTAACACATTTCTATTCGCCATTCTTTCGGTGTACCGTTTTTTTTTGTCGTTTGTATCCATGCTTGCACTTTAAGAACTTCTGTTTTCTTTATGTCCTGTTGAGTCATGTTTCCCGTTTAGTCAAGTTTACGCCACATACACTACCAAACTCCATACATACAGAGATTCTGTTGCTAAGGAGCAAGTGAAAATGTTTAGTATTAAGAGGAGTATTAGAGCCTCGGTGGTTCAGTGGCAAGAACTTGTGCCTCTGAACCAAAGGGTACTGGGTCCTTTCACTTTTTCAGTACATACTGTAACGCTAACATCAACCGATGTTGTGGCATTGTATTTGAGCAAGTTGAATGTCTGCATGTGCCGCCCTTCGGACGTGGCGTAAAGCCGTGGGTCCCGTACTCATGCGATGTTGGACACGTTACAGCTTTTTCAGTTTTTTTCTTGAATAAGCGGAGCCTAACTTATCTGGATTTATCTTTCTCACTTCGTTCATATAATGTTCTTCAATCAGTTTTGTTTTTGTAATGTAACTCTGCTAAAGTTCTAGCTTTCGATTTCTTGGCAATAGAGCTTCAACAGGCGCCAAGAGCTGAATTTAAACGCGCATCTATTGACTATAAATGCAGTACAGTTCGTTAACTTTAAGCAGTATTTTGACAGTGTGTCTGTTTAAAATTGCATGCTGTAGTCTAACCCTAATTCAGAGCAACATTAAGAAAAATTAACGTCGAGAATGAATAATGATCAACCTAGAAACACCGTTCTAATTGAATGAGCTGATGTCACTGCAATAGGACTTGCGATAGAAACAGAAAGCAGAATCACTCCACGGGAAAAGAGATAGATAGATAGATAGAGAGCGCCTCGTACAAAATTTAAGAAAACCTATGTCTCAAGGGATAAGTTTAATCTTGCCCACAAGTTTTAACTAACAGTTGAAGTCCTTGGACCGGGAAGCCATTGGATACGTTTAAGTTGTTGTATGAGTTTTAAGCCACAATGTCCAACCTTGCTCCTTATTGCGATATAGATTTAGCTCAATCAGTGGATGTAGTAACGCCTGAAAGAACCGATCAACTAGAAATTAAGATTATTACCAGGATGTAATACCAAATTACCTGCACTGAAGGTGATTTTCATAACCATTTTAAAATGTCACAAACAACTTTATATGAGTTGAGATTCACATAAATACACACGAAAATACACAAATTCAGAACAGTGTGTGTGTGTGTGTGTACTTAACCACCTACCATGTTGAGTTAGTTATCGAAAATTAATCTCGCTCGGAGAAATAATCGGCAACAGTTGAGTTCTAAGTTTATGGATGGATATAAGCTTTCACATACCATTTAGGGTCATAGCTTGGTGATATGTTTATTTTGCTTCCTATGTCTGGCAATAATCTTTCAATTAATTGTAAACTTCTTTTTCTTGCAACTCTTATTGAACTGCGCCACGACACTCTTTTCTTGGTCTACGTTTCTTCCTTTTACCTTCTACACTTGACCAAACACGCTTATCTGTCATTTTCTCCTCACCCATTCGCTCTATATAAACCTAAAGTTCATATAGGAAACAATGGATGGCCAAGAACTGGACACTGCGGGACACCACTGACACCAAGATGAAGCGATAGTAAAGCCTCACCAACCTTGACAAAATATATCAGTAAGTTAAAAAGTCTCTAATTCAGTTAAATAGGGAGCCACGAATCCCGTAGAGGTTATAAACAAGAGTATAAACAAGAGATCATGTCTGCAACGCGATCAAACGTTTGAGATAGGTTAAAATGAAAAAAAAAAACCTTAGCTGGATCTTTTTTATCTAGTGATCGGGTCAACCAGTCTACCACATAGGTTTTAGACCACTGGAGGCGTCGGAAAAAATCAATGCTGTCTGTGTGACAAAATATGATTCTCCACTGAAAATAGAAAAAAAGTGCATTCATCAGCAACTACTCAGCCACTTTACTAACTATAGGTTAAAGACTTTTAGGTGTGTTGTTGATGGTCTAGCTTATCCCCGCTTTTAAAAGTAGGGATAACCGAGGCATTTAACCAATCAGTTGGAAGTATTCCTTTATCAAAGGAGGCTTGAAAAAGAATCGGAAGCGGTACAGAGAGAAGAGCGGCACATTTTAAAAAAGTTTCAATCAAGGAACAAATTATCTCTGTATTAGCGAAATATTCTTTATGAAAGTTCGCTGAAAATGATAGACGAAAAACATAATTTGTCCTACATATTCTGAGACATAATACTATTTAAAGGGCACGTATTTAGCCAAAGGTCAAGAGGTTGATCAAGAGGAAAGAAAAGAAAATTTCTGGATAACCTGGCCCAGTTGATGGAGTACAGATACTATATTAAAACGAAAAGAGTTGCTTAGGACAGCAAGTCAAGGCTGCGACGCCGGGCGACATCGCCTTTAGACTGTGACGATGATGATGATATCATAAGTAGACATTTAACAGTCGGTAGCGCCTTAAATAAGAGTAGTCTGATGCTATGTGCTCATCGTGCTATTGTGCGGTCTTAAGGGCTGGAATTTAAACAAACAAAAAAACATAAATTTGAGTCATTTTATTTCTGAGTATATAGACGGAGCCTCAAAATCCTCTGGACGGGTCAGTTCACAAACCAATATATACCCGATAGAATGGATAAGGAATTGGAGGTATTATTTGCCATAAAAAAGGGACTCCTCCGTTACATCACTCGCGATTCAAAGTACGGAGTTACAGCTCGCGATGCATAAAAATAATAGGACAAAGAAATGTCGAGCGACGCAGGATTTCCTGGTGATGTGATGTGTGTGATTGGTTTGGCCTTTCAACTGTCTAATTGTTTCATGCGACTGTCTCAAACGTAAAAATCATCATGTTAATCAGGAACCTCCGCGACAACGTTTACATCAAGAAGGAAGACTGTCACTATCAGGCTTGAGATTTTAGATTTATTTAGTTTTCGGTCTATCCAGTGGCTTTAGTCGTAGATTTACTCTGTATTACTATTAAATAAATAGGTTACTTAATACCAATAAGCACACTTGGTAAACCCAGATCACCACAACACATTAAAAAAAACTAACTTTTGTTTCACCAATCAAGTTAGCGTCACCAGAGGATGACTAATTCTAAATATCTTATATCCGCAACTCTATTTATATTCATCTGCAATTCTGGAGGTAGTCGGTCACTAGCGATTTAGGGAGGTTCAACGACACCTAAATTGACATATTTCGGTTGACGGAAATGTCTGTATTCTTTTATTATCCCTCGGACGTGCCTCTGCCGGTATTCACTTTACAAAGCAATCTATCAGATAACTGCTCATTGGCAACGGAGCGATGTTCATACATTAACGAAGGTGTTTAGCTGCCCTGGTTGTCTAACACTTTTTATTAATTTGAGAATCTCCTCATACTTGGTGACCATTATCCCAAATATATCGGGTAACGGAAGGTATATCTATAGTACCGTATCTTAATTGCGCTAAATGTTCTTTGAATCTAATTGCAATAGATCTTTTTGTTTATCCGACGTATCTACGATAACAATTTTTACAACTTACTTCATAAATTACCGACATTTTGGCCGTACTATCCTAGTCTTTTGGGTAACCTAGCAAATTTTTTAAAGTACTTTTTTTGTCGAAAATGTTAGTTGCAAGTTGGATTTGTTATATATTGCTAAATATAGTAATAAGAGGAAATGTATAAGCCTCGCTCCGAAGCCTATGAACAGTCATCTGATAGATTGCTTTGTAAAGTAAATACCGACAGAGGCGCGTCCGAGAGATAATGAAAGAATACAGATATTTCCGCCAACCGAAATATGTGAATTTATGTGTCGAACCTCCCTAAATCGCTAGTGACCGACTACCTGCAGAATTTCAGAAGAATATAGATAGAGTTGCGGATATAATATATTTGTAATAATTATTCATCCTCTGATGACGCTAATTTGGTTTGTAAAACGATCGTCAGGTTTTTAAAATGTTTTGTGCTGATTTGGGTTCTCCAAGTTTGCTTATCAGTGCTCATCACAGGTTTTGATCTTCACTTAGTACTTATTACCTGCCAGGGATAACAAATTCTATTCAAAATGTCTATATAGAAGTAATTAAGCTTGACCATAATCGGACTATTAATATCTATAATATTCTCGGAAAGACACTTTCGGGACGCAGCAAGTGCGTTATAGTAGTGAATCTGTATAACAATTGTACTTTGAATTAAAACAGACCTTAAAAATCGGTTTTAGTGGTCCTAATATACGCTCATTTGAATATTTTTTTTAGAAAGTGTTATCATAGATATCTCTCTATTATCATAAAAAATATTCAAATATTGCAACCTAGCTCCTCTTGAAAAAAAAGCTAAATGCCCAAAACTCATATTTCTATGAAGCTAGAAAATAAAAATTTGGTACCTATATATCCAGATACTGAAAAAAACTTCTATTACAAATTTCATTAAAGTTACAAAGGCTTTCCAGAAGATAACTTAATTTATATTTAGAAAAGGAATGTATCTGCCAAATTATACATGTGGCAAGTATTTTTCCTTATTAATCGCCTGGATGATTTCGTTTTAGTCAATGTAATTGAACCGGGTTTTCCAACGCCAAAAAAATTAAGTTCTCTATTAGTAAATTTTCTCAATAAAAATTCACTAATATTAAATTACTCTTTTACACTCAACGGTAGCAAAGTTATCCAGATGTTTTAAATAAAAATGAGATCTTGATCCAAACGTATGAAATCTGGACACTATTCTTTCTACCAAATATTAAAGTTAGTGAAACTAAACAAAAGGTTACATACATCGGGGACGGTAATCGAACCCAGGCCGTCTGCGTGCGAGGCGAACAAACTCAAACTCGAACTCAACAAACTTTATTATGCCACAAAGATATTTTACAATATGTACAAAGGTGAGGTTCTTTGATTACAATGTTCCAGGTTAACTAATAATAGCTATGTCTAACTAGTTAATTATATAGTTCACATAAGGCTAGATGTATTCTCACCACAATTAGAACCGCAGACCGGTTTCGCTCTAATTAAAGCTCGTCAGTGCGGTATAATAATTGCATTGAGAACACACCTATAAAGTAATCCGGCTATGGTAGCCAGCCTGACAGCATAAAGTGAGATGTAAGGCAAACATCGCCATCTCGTTGCAGAACCAAGTAGCATGTTGTTACGGCTGCTCCAAATAACACAAAATGTTATATAAAATAGAAACTATGTACAACCAACTAACAATTTTATAAATTGTCAGCCCTGGCCCATTTCTTCCCTAATATAGAGACAATGTATGTAAGGCTAGATGTATTCTCACCACAATTAGAGCCGCAGACCGGTTTCGCTCTAATTAGAGCTCGTCAGTACGGTACACTAATTGCAGTGAGAGCACACCTATAAAGTAATCCGGCTATGGTAGCCAGCCTCACAGCACAAAGTGAGATGTAAGACAGGAGTCGCCATCTCGTTGCAGAACCAAGAAGTATATTGTCACGAAAGCTCCGGTTGGTTGTACAGAGTCTCTATTTTATAACATTTTGTGTTATTTGGAGCTGTCGTGACAACATACTACTTGGTTCCGCAACGAGATGGCGACTCCTATCTTACATCTCACTTTGTGCTGTGAGGCTGGCTACCATAGCCGGATTACTTTATAGGTGTAATCTCACTGCAATTAGTATACCGTACTGACGAGCTCTAATTGTGCGGTCTGCGTTTCTAATTGTGGTGAGAATACATCTAGCCTTACATACATTGTCTCTATATTAGGGAAGAAATGGGCCTGGGCTAACAATTTGCAAAATTGTGAGTTGGCTTTACATAGTCTCTATTCTATAACATTTTGTGTTATTTGGAGCTGTCGTGACAACATACTACTTGTTCCGCAATGAGATGGCAAACTCCTGTCTTACATCTCATTTTGTGATATAGTTCACATACTGGATTTACCACTAGCTTATATATATATATATATATATATATATATATATATATATATATATATATATATATATATATATATATATTATCGTTCGTCCAACAGGAAAAATTATGTTGGTTTAAAAACCTGTGTTTATTTATCAAATGGCAAATAGGCGTACACAACAACATGTTGCTGTCTTACATTTACATGCTATATTTACATTAAACAAGAAAATAATCATTTTTCTTAGGGTAATGTGGGATTCATACAATTATTATTAACACTATTATTATTACAATATTAGCTGAGGAAGAATTTCAGTTTAACATAGGGCAACTTGTGCTTAATCCTGATCATACCTTATTTTGCTTTATAACTTTTCATATTGGCCATTATATTGTTATTAACTTGAGTGTAATAGAACTTATTAGATAAATTATTGCGATACTGATGCATGTAGGGAATACTTGTGGTGTTGTGTAGTTCTCCGATTCTTGTATAGGGATTTTTGTTGAAAATTAACATTTGTTCTGGAAGCGCTGTAATTTCAACATATCGCATCTAGATGCACTACACCAGACTGGACCAGCATATGTTAAGATTGGTCGTAAAATTGTCTTGTATAGTGTAATTTTATTACATACACTAACACTACTGTCTCTGTGGAGTATTCGATACAGGGATCTTAGCACGCCATTAGCTTTTTGCAAAGAAATTTCTATATCTCTCTTATAAGTTAACCTTGATATTTTACATTTTTACTTTCATTATTTTTTATATAGTTAATTTTTATGGCTGGCAAATTTTAATGTCTTTCATTTTTTACTGAAAACAATAACGTCAGATTGACTTGCATTAATTTGAATTTTCCATTTTGAGTAATACTTTTGTAGCTGATCTAGATGAATTTCTGTTTGCTTAGCGGCAACTACTGCACTAAATGAGTAAGCATACATGGCTTTATCATCAGCGAATAGTGCCGTTTTTGTTTTTTTTTTGGAATTTGGCAATATTGTTTACGTAAACATTAAAAAGTATTGGGCCAATTAATGAGCCCTGAGGGACATCAGCTCTAATGTTCTTTCCGGTAGATTTGATGTTAGAACAACTCTAAATCTCCTTTTGTTCAGATATGAGTTTTTTAATAATATGAGATATTTGGGGTAGTCACTTTGTATCATTTTATATATAAGTCCGTATTGCCACACTGTATTGTACGCTTTCTGTATGCCCCGAAGTGTCATGACTGTTGTTTAGTATAGGTTAAAGTTAACGCTTATATCGTTAACAATTCTGACTACCTGTTGTATTGTATTATGGTTTTTCGTAAATCCGAATTGAAAGATATTCGTCTCAGTGGTTCATGCTTTTGCGGGCGGTTGTTTATGACTGCCTCTGCAATTTGCCCAGTGTATTAAGAAGGCTTATCGGTCTATAGCTATTGCATTTCTTACCTGGATTTCCGGGTTTAAGTATTAATGTTGTATTAGCTATGTAAGGCTAGATGTATACTCACCATAATTAGAACCGCAAACCGGTTTCGGTCTAATTAGGGCTCATCAGTACGGTACACTAATTACACCGGGAACATACCTATAAAGTAATACGGCTATGGTAGCCAGCCTTCAATAACATTGTGAGATGTATGACAGGCTCGCCATCTCGGTGCGGAACCAGGTAGTATGTTGTCACGACAGCTCCAAATAACACAAAATGTTATAAAATAGAGACTCTGTAGAAGCAGCTAACAATTTTGTGAATTGTCAGCCTTGCCCCATTTATTTCCTAATATAGGGACAATGTATGTAAGGCTAGATGTATTCTCACCATACGACCCTCTCGTACATCTCACAGCGTTCTATGAGGCTGGATACCGTAGCTGTATTACTTTATAAGCGTGTTTTCGCTGCAATTAGTATATCGTACTGATGAGCTCTAATTGGACCAAGGGGTTTGTCACGGCCACTTCTAAATACACAAGATGGATCAAAAATTCGCACGTATAACCAAAGTTGGGTAGACAAAGGTAGTTAAATATGGTATTTGAAAGCTATATACATTACACATTATTATTAATTATTTCCATAATGATTTAGCAAATTTTATATTTTAATTTCAATTTCTTTTATTGGGTCTATTAAGAATTTGTCAGATAAATAAACAAACTGATTGAAAATGATTTAGGCCTTTTCTTTTATTTTTCGTATCTTTTCATATTCTTATAATATGACACTTATGAATGAAATATATAACGTCGTTGCATTTGCAATCTGTCATTCTTATCTTGTAAATGCTAACAAACAAACAGTTTAACAGTTATTCAGGATTTTAGTGGCCGAAATTTATCGATCTCTAGTTCGGGTGGTATGTTTTACCCGTGTTATTTGTATTGTTTGGTTACCGTTGCATTGTGATTTATGCCTGCAGTATGCATCAATCTACGCATAACAGCTGACTCATCTATCTTTGTCACGCATTGGACATTAACTACTTATGTCGTTTTAATTCATGTATTTCAGATTTTACTTTTAATTTAAAAAAACTCCAACTTTTGTGAGCCAAGTTACGCAAGATTCACAAGAGAGGTTGAAAAAATGCCTGTTATAGCTCATTTACGGATTAGTCCGAGACTGTATCAAAATAAAGACTTCTGTCCAGTTTCGTTCAAATCAGTGGAGTATTTTTTTGAGTTATCGCTTGAATACATACATATACATATACACATACATAAATACAAATATATATATATATATATATATATATATATATATATATATATATATATATATATATATATATATATATATATATATATATATATATATATATATATATAAATAAATTCAAACAGGCCATGGATATGAATTCTATGAGCCCTAATTTGGGCTTATTTGAACAAACTTTCCGAAAGGCCCACCATCATTACCTCTCTATTGGTGAATTTTCATTAGGAAAATTAAAAACAAAAAAATACGTGGAAAGTATTAAAGGTCATTTACCTAGGAAGTAAGCGTTATAGTAGAATAAAACTAGTTGAAAATTGATGGAAACGAGTTTGGAACTAATTTTCCTGGTAGCCTAGCCATCAGGGTTGGTAATTTGTCGGGAAGTTTCATCGTCATATCTGCATCTAACGATGTCATTCTGTTGCACGTGTGCTCCACCACAAACAGCTTATAGACTATCTTTTACTTTGAGTATATATTTATAGTTTCAAGATGCTTCTACATATGTAGTACTAAGTAAAATTGAATGGCTCTATGTAAACATATGTAATATGTGAGTTAATAACCTCTGCTTGTCTTTGATTAAACTTTCAGATGTTGAAATACCGTCTAACAAAAGTAATGTATAAAGGACATTCTCAAGACTGATTTTGTGCAGGATACAAATTAAATAAAAGTCTGGACGCAGCAAGTGCGTTAGGAAAGTGAATTTTCATCAAAAATGTTTTCAATAGCAAATGCAAGCAGGCATCAATCTAATTACCGGTATAGCCTATGTAGTAGAAACAATGTACCATATTTTCTCAAAATTACTAATTCTTTGAAAATGTACAACAATTTTCCGAAAATAAACTTAAAATGTTGGTTGCGTAGCCAAAAAACCTTAGGTTAATAGCAAATTGAGTTGAAATTTGAATGATTTAATGAAAATTCGCTGCCAAAACGCACTTACTGCGTCTCAATTTTTTTCTTACAAACATGCATCATATTTCGATAAAAAATGCAAAAATGCATTAACGAATTTGTTCTACGAAAATTAGCTAAAAATTATAGACCGTTAAACCATAAACTTAACTAAACCTACATACAGACTTGGAGACTACTTCTCTGGCTTCACTGTTGGTTTTCGTTTTTGTAGGTGAAGGACGTAGCCAGCGCGTAAGCTAACTGGAGCAAGTGGCCCTTATGAATTCTGAAAGTTCTAGGATGTTCTTCAACGTTTCAGAAACGTTTCCGGAGACATAATTTTTTTCAGAAAGAAAAGTCAACATTTTCCGGGAAAACCTAAGCCGATTATCCTGGCTAACGAACTTATCCAAGACACTTGCAAAGGGAAGGTACTTACCCAATTTGATCAAAATCAGCCCATTATTTTTTGAGTTATCGGTGTGATACATACATACATACATACATACATACATATATATATATATATATATATATATATATATATATATATATATATATATAGATATATATATATATATATATATATATATATATATATATATATATATATATATATATACATATATAAATTAAATTCACCCCGGATATGTGTTATAGGGGGCCTGATTAGCGCTCACTTAAATAAATTTTTTTTTAAATTCAAAAGTCGGGATCCTCTCATTAGTGAATTTTTTAAAGAAAATTCACCAAGAGCAATAGGCATATCGTTTATCTATTTAGATAATGATGCAGCAAATGCCATATGATTTCAAATTTTGATAAAGAGTTTCAAATTTGTATAGTAATAAATATTGTTTTTTTTTTAGGAAAAAACTTTATCTTTGGTAAGTCTATAGTAGAAACTTCCATAGCGAATTTCATCCAAACCCTTGTTGCTTGCCAAGTTACAAATATTCTTCAAAAGAAGAGTTGAATTTTTCTTAAAGATCCAACTATTAGTAAAAAAGATGCCTGTCGAGTTTGATCAATATACATCAGTTGACCTGACACTGTGGTTGCAAAATGAAGAGAAAAATCTGATGTCGTTATGTTACCGATGTTTCTCGATGACACATTACATAAAACGACTCAAAATATGGGCTCTAGTAACTCTAGTAACTCCAGTTCGCGCTGATTTGAAAAAAGTTAAGTTCGAAAAATCGTGACCTTTCTGTTAGATCTCTTTAAGGTCTAGAAAGTCTCGATCCTTCTGAAATATAACGTGCAACAAGTGAAGGAGTTATATCACGCTTAAAAAGTTGTGTTAGTGCAAATGGTGGACAATTTGAACAGTCCCTATGGTAATCTGGTTAGTTCTGTATGTGATACAGATAAACTTCTGTGGCACTCTAATAAGTAGTCAGTTCAATAATGAAATTACTCATTTATCCAAAATTCTGTGCTTTTTTCAACAATCCACCAATAGCTCTAGAAAAATCAGTTTTGGGTATCAGGAATGCTTATGCAATTTGAGAGAGGATCTTCAAGTGCATTTAACAAAAAACAGAAAATACAGGCTGTTCCATTTAAAATAAACTAGCTTTTTTTATTCTAAATTCTACGAAATCCAGATACATTTTACAAACCAGCCTGTATATCAAATGTTTTTTTCTTGAACATCACATCGGAGCTTAGTTATCCGGTAATGCACAGGGCAAAAAAAATTTTCCCAACAAAGTGACATGAAGCGAAATCAAGTTCATTAAGCCGGCCTTCTTGTAAAGAACATTTCCAAAAGAATTAAATATCTCGAAAACAGTAGCAGATAAGACAGGATTCCTTGATGAAAGTCGACCTAAAATATAACGGACATTTCAAAAATATAATAATATATATGGTGTCCCAGTTAAAATATAGAAGTTAGCATATATTTCCGGTATGACCGGGTATCTGCCATTTTGCAAATTATTTCCATCAAATAGAGTATCTCTAAAACACCTCCAAACACAAATTTTCACATCTCAAACATGCTTAATTTGGAAAATAATTTAACAGTTTACTCAACTTGGGAGATCCTGTATGCAGAGTGTCCGGAAAATACGTGTACAACGCTCTACCACTTATTCCTAGGATAAAAAATAAATCTGACCCGCTTTCCTATTTATAACAACAAGCCTCGCCCCAACAAGTACAAATATATTAACTCCAATTTGGCTTAACCTTTTAATTTAAAATTTGACACAGGTATTTTCCATTGGGTATTGCATAATTTCACTGAGTTTCTTAAAAATTGAAGTACAGGGCGTCTTATTTTTGAAGGCCTCGTACCCTTCTTTCACTATAAAGGAGAGTGTTTACGCCAATGACTGAGATTTTCTTTTTGTATCATATTTAATATATCTATTATTTTTTATAATATATTTATTATTTTTATTAGTGTAGTGGTTTAGTTCGAAAAAATTAATTGCAAATAACATTCCACTGTTGATTTGATCGGACTGAATAAAAAACATTAAATTGGCATAACTGCTATAAATTATTATTAGTAAAATTTAACAATATGGTAATAATGAAGGGATACCATATGTTCATAATGAGTTCCATATTCTTGAATGCACAAATTAATACTTCTTGGAAAATTAAACTGGATTCTTCCCAATATTTGTGGATTTTTCTTAGATAAGTCGTTGCAGTAATAATTCTTCTATTCCGGTCTTCTTCATTTTAAACTGCAGACAAATAAACTTTTGATTTCCGGGCACCCCATAAGCAAAAATTACAAGGTGGTAGGTCCGGAGATCGCGGTGACCAATTTATAGAGCATCATTTCCCCTTCCAATTCATCGGTTTGGCAGTTCTTGGTGCAAATACTGTCGAACTGTTAGAGTAAAATGGGGAGGGGCATCCTCGTGTATGAACGACATGTCTATTCGTAGATCCAGTGGAAGATCATCCTTATAATCTGGCAGCGTTTGCGGCAGGAACTGCAAATAATTTCCTGCGTTATGTCGAGTTGGTATTACAACATGCCCGATAATAACATTATTAATTATTCCCGCCCATACATTGATTTTAAATTCGTGTTGATAATGTGAAACTTTTGTTGCATGCAGATTTGCATCGGCGGTGGCGTGAAAATGTTCATTATGCAAGTTTGTGATACCAGATCTTGTAAATGTGGCTTCATCTGTGAATAATTTTTTTCTGGTAGAATTTGCATTTTTAATTCTATTATTTTAAATCCTCCTACACAAAGGTAAACGCAACTGAGGATCAATAGGTAACAGGTGCTGTACTTTTTGGACATGAAAAGGATATATTAGTTGCTCCTTGAAATCTTCGTGTACAGTACTTCTAGAAACCTATAAATTAAGTTCCAAGCGCCTAGTACTAATTTTTGGATCTTCTTGTTCCTGAAGTTCCACCGTTTTTGTAGTACGTTCTTGTAGACCTAGACGTCTTCAATCCATATTTATGGACTGAAAAGTACCATTTCCGGAAGTATCCTTATAATATCAGCAAACGTGTAATGGTTTGGTACTCGTCGATTAGGAAATCGTTTCCTGTAGACTCCGACACTTTTACGACCATTGTCTTGACAAAATCTGTAAACTAAAATCATATCTACCTTTTCATCATATTACGTCTATGATGTGATTTTTAAACTAGGAAATCCTTAACTAAAACGTTCTGTGTATTTAAGTACAGTTCTAAAGTATAACAAGCAATTTTATAATATATATTTTACTAAATAGAGTTTGATAGATTACCAAACACTCGACGTACAAATCTTGCTTCCATGGCAAACTTTTTATTCTGTTATATCAAATAAGCTGGCGCATGTTGTTTTTTGCACTATATTTTTTTCTGACTAAACCGCTTTACTAATGGAAATATCATAGGAGACAATAAAGCTTCCAAATCAAATGTGCTACTCACAAAAAAATCTATAGGTCATTGGCGTATACACTCTTTTTTCTATAAAAAAGGATCAAGGCTGTCAAAACTAAGACACTCTGTACTGAATTTTTGTATGAAATTCAGTAAAATTGTGCAATACCCAAAGAAAAATACCTGTGTCAAAATTTAAATTAAATGGTTAATCCAAATTGGAGTTAATATATTTGTATTAGTGAATTTTCTTAAAAAAAATGCGTGCGTGCGTGCGTGCGTGCGTGCGTGCGTGCGTGCGTGCGTGCGTGCGTGCGTGCGTGCGTGCGTGCGTGCGTGCGTGCATGCGTGTGTGTGTGTGTGTGTGTGTGTGTATCACACCGATAACTCAAAAAATAATGGGCCGATTTTGATCAAATTTGGTGAGAACCTTCCTTTTTCAAGTGGCTTGGATAAGTTCGTTAACCAGGAAAATCTGCTCAGTTGAAATAGATTAAACAATGTTTTCTTTTATTACACAGACGGATTCCCCCTATCAGTGTCAGTTCTGAGCCAGCCTGAAATGTATGGAATTTAGACCACGAAATTATAATGCATGTTTGTAAGAAAATAAATTCGGGACTCAGCAAGTGCGTTATGGTAGCGAGTTTTTATTGAATGCCTCAAATTTGAATAGCTCAATTTGCTATTAACCTATTAGGTTCGTTGGCCAGAAAACTAGTTTTTTCGGGAACATTTTAAGTTTATTTTCGAAAGTCTTTTTTAACATTTTCAAACAATAAAGTTATTTTGATGAAATATGGTACATTATTTTTACTATATATGTTATACTGGTAACCAAATCTGATGTCTGTTTTCTTAAAAAAACACATATTTGCTATTTAAAACATTTTTATGAAAATTCACCATCATAACGCACTTGCTGCGTCCAGGCTTTTAAAAAAAATTTAAATCAGAAAGTCAAACTTAAGTTAATAAAATATCTATATTTTTAAAGCCCCGCCGCTCCCCCCTTAAAGGGGCTATAACTCGTTAGGACTTTTGGATATAGGTAAAGTGGGTCAGATCGATTTTTTTCCGTATTGATAACGTGGGAATCATAATAAGTACAGAAACAGTTAAATGGGAAAGGTTTATCAGAGAATAATGTTGATAGTTTTGCGGCTAGCAACGCAGTTTTGGTCTTTGAGATATTAAAATATATATAAAATGTTGCATGTTCTTAGAGTAGATGTAACTGTTTTAATTTGTAATATTTTTTAGATTTGAAAGCCACTTTTTATATAGAACACGCCTATTCAATCAGATTTTAATTACAACGTTGATGTTTCCTAAAATAGTCACCTTTCGGGCCGTCATATTTTATTTTTTATTCGCCGAGAAACACTCATTTTTTTCTCTCATATGGTACCAAACACTCGCGCAAAAAAAGTAATTATAAGCTAAAAATTACCAAAAATAAAACATTTTCAATGTAAATTCGAACATTTAGCAACACCCAAATATAAAATAATAGGTGTGTCTCATTCAATGAAATTATTTTAATTTAAAAGATAACTGAAACTCAAAATAAAATATGTAGCCATTTGTGTAATTCTGTTTACTAATTTATGTGACGAAAACATAAATATTGAAAACGAATAAATTAAATAATACTTTACAAGCTTTTACACTTAATTAGGTTTATATATCTTGTAACAGCTATTATAAAAGTCCCATTTGGCAGTAATTGGGCTAAATTTTCAGCAAACAGACCAAAGCACAATAAATAACCGGTTGTTGGCGTACTTGATCTGAAATTAAAATAAGGCGAACCTGAAGGTTGTGTTAGCTGTTATTTCTCTCATGGGAGAGATGAGATTCTCCACTAGAGTTCGGACGTTGTCTTGAAGACCCTGAATTGAATGCGTTACGACATGAGTTTGGCAAACTTGAGCTTTACGTCTGCAAGCAGTGAAACTGTAGTGACTAGCCACAAGGGCTTTTGTGCGAGTAGTCAAATTCAAACGTCAGATATGTGGTCACGTTACACTGTTATGAGGGTATTCTCTTAACATTTGTTATATTGATATAGTGATTTCTTTTGTTCTGTAATATTGCAATACGAACTAGAAATTGTATAGAAACATTTATTAACTTCTTATGGAAAAAAGTGCGATAATATTTTTGTTTTACTGTAAAATTTTAACTAAAATGTGGTGAACTATCAAAACATTGTTTTATTTTTTTAATTTTTGATTTTTTCTATTTACAAAATTTTCACAGCTTTGTCGTAAATATGCAACAACGGTTTACAAAGATTAGAAATTACCCGAAAGGTAGGTAAGATAAAATAGAAAACAAGTTTGTTTGTCTACCATTTGAACTGCGAGTCAACTTTCTTGTTAGTTGGCTATTGTTATCTCGCATATGACGAGGGGTCTCAAGAGCATTTTTAAGAAAGCTTATTGTCAGCTAACTTTCTCGACAAAAAATAATTAAAAAAATTGGTTAGGGAATACAAAAGATAAAGATAAAGCCACTGGAATGTCGGGTATCTATGAGATTAGTTGTTAAGATTGTAATCTTAAATACGTTGGGCAGATTAAAAGAACCATTGAAACTAGATTCAAGGAACATCTGGCACAGCTGATATACGGTAGTATAAGCAAGTCATGCGTGGCGCAACATATTTGGGATAATAATAAGAATAAAAAGAACAAAAAGAATAAGAAGAACAAGAATGAGAAGAATAATAAGAATAAAAATAATAAGAAGAATAAGAGGAAGCAGCAGCAGAGTTAGATGCGTGTGAAAGTATTCATGTTTCTAAGGCAATAAAAAATAAAAGTTTCTTAAACCGAGATCCGCCAATGATTTATAGCCCTTTGTTTGCACTCTCTTTTTGACATAGAAGAGACTCCAAAACTGATGACGCCAACTTTGTTAGTGAAACGATCGTCATATCCTTAAAAAGATGTGTTGTGGTGATTTGGTTCTCCAAGTGTACTTATCAGTTCATCACAGGTTCCAATCTTCACTTAGTCAGCTATATGAAAAGTTATTTTGGCAAACTACATATGAAAACAATTACCCATCATTACCTATCAATTACGATTGTCAGATCTAATAACTGTATTTTGATGAATTGGGTTCTCTAAATTGTACTCAATTACCCTGTTTTTTAATACATAAATTTACTTTACACTTTGAACATATAAAACTGCTAAACTTTTTGCAGCTAGGCAGTTTGCAACGTTGTATTTTATCTTGAATATACGACCAATGGCAAGCACCGTTTGTTTTGACATTAAATTTTGGTATCAGTTTCGTTGAGCCTCTATGAGATTTTTTTCGTATTCTCCATCTACAGAATTTATTGAATTTTTAGGTCTACCTATCCGCTTTCTTTGGTAGAAAGTGTTCTCCGCAACCTCGAACCTGAATTGCAACAAATTAGCTGTATATTTCTTGGAAATGCGTTGTGTTTTGCAGTCTTACCCATACATTAACCAACCTAAAGTATTCGCCGTGTAAATAAAATTGGAAAAAAAATGCATGACAATATTTTTTTCGATTTTATGTTACATGTTTGAGTTGCCTTAGGACACTGAATTTCGGTAGCATTTTCGGCCTTTCTGTCGAATCTCTTCACAGCTTGGAAATGATTGGCGGTATCAAAAGTAAAGGCTATTGTTACGGGATGATTATCAAACCATTTTATATATCTCAATTCAATATCATTTCGTGAGGTTTTTTCTCCTCGTCGACGTTTTTTAAGTTTTTTATCTGAAAAAAATGTCAAACTGGGAAACCTGTTTGTCTGAATAGTGCCTAGTGCTCCTATGGTATCTTCAGCGAGAGTAAATAATAAGCGTGGGGAGCTAAACCAGCTATCTATCGATCATGTGTCCATGGTTTTCAAGCTCATGTTCCACACGATGCAGTACGCTATTGGAACTGGGTCCGAAATCACAAAATTTTTCAGATGGAAGAATTTTTCCGGTGAAAATTTCAAAATTATGAACTAAGCCTTTGGTGTTGCTACTAAATCTTCGTAACTAGCAAGCTTCATTTTTTAAATAACACTTTTACACCCCGAAATTAAACACTATTTAATATTATAAATTGCACTGATAACGTTACCCACTGATTAAACATTAGAAACGCGGTAAGGAAAGTAAGGTTAGGTTATCTACTTTTCGGCGGTACTCACCATTTCAAATATAAGTTGCCGTTAAAGGTGAGCCAAAATGACCGGACACATTTGGGGGCAGAATAAATGTTTGTGAAAACTGCTAAAAAATATTTTGCTACGTATTAATAAAGCAAGTTAAAGAGTTTTGTTCTGCATAAAAAAAGTAAATAAAATATACAGTGAATTATAAAAAATCACGTTTTTAATTGAAACATAAAAATAGTACAAATTAAATTAAAACTAATTACAATATGGGGTCAAATCACATGACTTTGGCGGCCATCGGATATCTCCAAATTTCCAGCTCAGCCAACCCGGGAAGATTTGTCTTAACAATTGCATTGAGTTTCGTGCAGTATGGCATGTGGCTCCATCCTGTTGGAACCACATGTTTTCAGGAAAGAGTCGCAACTCTTGTTGTAAACAGATTTGCAACATATGCACATATCGTTCCGGACTTACCGTTACGGTATTTCCATTGTCATTTTCGAAAAAAAAAGTGGACTTCTGAAAAAAGCCGTTACTTGCTCCACATTTTCAGGAGTTTTAGCTGATACAGGCTTACCACTTAATTTCTCTTTTAGAGCTGACGAACTGGTTCTGAACTGCGCTGTTCATATTAAAATGGTATTCTGAGTCGAAGGACTCAAACTAAAACGAGTACGAAACTGCCTTTTTGTAGTGATAAGAGAATCATTATTTAAAAAAAATTCAATAACAAAAGCGCGATGTTCTGCAAGATTATTCATGACAGTATCAAATTATTAATGACTGAAGGATTTTTGTTATTGGTTTCCATGGTTTTCACGGCGTTCTTGAAATGATTATTTGATAATTTCTGCTGCATCTAACTTGATTAAACACCCCTATTTCTGACAAAGCATATTTTAATCTCTGGTTTCGATTATAACCGTTATTTTTGGAGCTCACTGTATATTTTTTTTACTTCTTTTATGCATAACAAAAATTTTTGGGTTGCTTTATTAATACGTACCAAAATATTTTTCTAGCATTTTTCACAATAAAGTTGTTCGGCCTCCAAATGTGTCCGGTCATTTTGGCTCAGCCTTTATAAAGCCGTCGGAGGACGGTTTTATTTAGTACTACTTAATACCGCCAGGTGTTTAGACAGTGCGTTTATAAATATAGACACAAATAGAGATACTGCATTTATTCCATTTGGCTCTTCCATACTGTATATACAGGGTGGCGCATTGAAAACTAAACAGACCGATTTGCGTCCAGAGATTTTTTTAAGAAACGTTGAAACACGTCAATTTTAATATTGAGGGGGAAATGTTTTGACATAAAACTCAACTTTGTCAGTTTAACCCCTTAAGGGTGGTGATAACAACCCTTATATTTTAAATAGGAAACATGGGTCGAGTGTTACAACATTTGAAAGCTCTTTCTTTTCTAAATTCAGCACACTAATTTTTTTTGGAAGGTTTATCAACTCGTTTAAAAATTATTCAAAGTGGGAGCTGCAAGAACGTATTTCATTCATTGTGATAAGAAATGCATTAACTAGTCACTTTTTCTTTAAAAAAAAACTAAAAAACAAAACCAAACGTTCAAAAATATATATTCAGTTAAGTAAGTGTACAAATTGTTGACCCCCAGCTTCCATATAAAAGTACAAATATTGTTCAAAACGAGCTCTGACATTCTGGAGCATTTGTGGAGTTATTAGACGGCATTCTTCAACAATGCGTCGTCGTAATTCTTCCAGAGACTCTGGTTCTGTTGCAAAAATTCTACTCTTTAAATGGCTCCATAAAAAGAAGTCTAAAAGAGTTAAGTCCGGTGATCTAGGGGGGCACTTAATAGCACCTCTTCGCCCAATCCATTTCCCTAGAAACTCTCTGTTCAAAAACTCCCAAACACGTTTTGAAAAATGCGGAGGAGCTTCATCTTGTTGAAATACTAATTGATTTTCTTGATAGCGATCATCATTTTCAACAATGTCAATTAGTAGAGGGTAAACGATATCTTCTGGTAACTCCAAATTGCCATCAAGAAAAATTGGTCCAATTAAACGGTCTCCAAAAATGCCAGTCCAGACATTCAATTTCTGTGGAGTTTGAGTGTGGACTTCGTGAAAATTTCTTGGATTATTATCTGCCCAATAACGACAATTATGACGATTGACTGTAGAGTTTAATAAAAACGTACACTCGTCTGAAAAAAACAGATATTGAACAGAAAGTTCCCGTTATTAGCTATTTGTGCAGTCATAACTTCACAAAACTGTAGCCGCCGATTAAAATCATCTTCATTCAGTTGTTGTACAAGATGAATTTTATACGGGTGAAATTAATGATGCTTCAATATTCCCTGAATAATTCTTCTTTTG
Organism: Tillus elongatus; assembly: GCA_964006375.1. Taxonomy (NCBI): domain Eukaryota; kingdom Metazoa; phylum Arthropoda; class Insecta; order Coleoptera; family Cleridae; genus Tillus; species Tillus elongatus. Next base: position 114,760,724 of record OZ023264.1, read on the forward strand.
ATGTTTGAAACAGTGGCCAATTTTCTCGTGCTCAAACATGTCTGTTCGGATGTCGTTCATTAAAGAAATTTGCGGTACGGTTTGCACAATCATCGTTTTTGAAAAAAAAGAGTAATTATTTCAACTCTTTCTTCTACAGAATACACCATTGTGAAATTAATTTTCGGTAGTACTATCAAGTATCAAACCGACAGATAAACTGAATTAATAAACCGCATTTCTCTCATTCCGATAAGAAATGTTCTGATAGTCATTTTTTTGTTTACAAACTAACAAAACATTGACTATCAGCACATTTCTTATCGGAATGAGTGAAATGCGTTTTTGCATCTTCAACTGTGAATAATTTTTAAACGGGTTGATACAACTTCCAAAAAATTAGTGTGCTGAATTCAGAAAAGAAAGAGCTTTCAAATGATGTAACACTCGATCAATCTTCCCTATTCAAAATATACGGGTTGTTATCACCACCCTTAAGGGGTTGATCTGAAAAAGTTGAGTTTCAGGTCAAAACATGTCCCCCTCAATATTAAAATTGCCGTGTTTCAGCGTTTCTTAAAACAAAATTTCTCTGGACGCAAATCGGTCTGTTTCGTTTTCAATGCGCCAGCCTATATGTACTTACTAACATTAGCTTTGACTAACTGCAGCCGGTAGTAAAGTTGAAAATCGAAGACTGATGTTGCTTTGCAGTTCCGTGGTTGTAGCTGTGAGTTTGGCTTATAACTACCGGCGCATAACGAGACTTGGTATTAGTTTGCACTAATTACGGTCTGCAAAGTGTATTTTGAACAATGTACGATCAGCTGAAGGCAATTCGGAGAAATGGAGCAGAAAGTAGCAAGTCATAAACTAATGAACCTCCAACAAATCACAAGGTCTAATTAATCGTGGATTTGTATAAATCTGACAAACTTTTTACATATTCTGCACACATACTGTACAAATAATAATACATATACTTATTTTAACTAAAGCCTGTAAAATAGAATTGTAATTAGTTAATAGTGAATATTAGCTCTAGGTAGTTAAAAAAAAAAACAAATTAAAAAAAAACAGAAAAAGTCTTAAGAGAAACCAAAGATCAAAACAGAGTTTAAATAAAATAAAAAAAGAGATAACTATATAATTAAGAATAATTACTTGTATATAGTAGCACATTTTTAGAGGTAGCATAATTTAAAGTATATTCATATACAAAAAGAAAAGTGTAACGGTGATCTAACGACTTTAGGAAAGGGTAGCAAAGGAGGGTCATAACGTGCTAATGGCTGATCAAAGCCACGTATACATAGTTACATCATTTTTGCAAAAAACAAAAATTTCTAGGCTGATATGCAGAGCATATAAGGGTATATTGAAATCTAGTTAGCTTGGAAACTTTCTAATAAATAAAATTAAATTGAGAGACTATGATCTTTTATCAATAAGCTTAATTAGTGACAAAACTGCGTGTCTGAGAAAAGCTATATTTTGATAAAAAAAGTTTAGGCAAGTTATAAACTATTTGGATTGGCCTGTGCAGAAACGACACGTATCCAGAAGAGAAGTTTTTGAGGAGACGCAGTAAGTTCGTTATGGTAGTGAATTTTCATGAAAACGTTTTTAATAGTAAATATATTTTTTTAAATGAAAGTATGCATCAAATTGGTTACCAGTATATCCTATATGGTAGAAACAATGTACCATATTTCATCAAATAAGCTTTTCGACAAAAGTTTAAAAAAAGCTTTTTGCATGAACATTTACAAACAATTTTTTCATGCAAATCCGAAAACATTTTTTAAAATAATTCATTAAACATTTATTATTATATATACTGTTCTATTTTAAACAACTGAGTTACGACAGTTTGATTTTTTTAATTCAGTCACTATTCTAGAGCGCCATGTATCTCGATTTTTTCATGAAATAATAAAAACGAAAACCTCTCTGAATGCGTCATTTGCATGGGACTTGGACTTCTATTGATAAAGACTCTTTATCACAATTTTGTGCAATACAGTACATGAATGTTAAAGAAAATGTGCCACCGTTTTTATGAAGATTTCTCAAACTTTTTTTCCTTTCTTTAACGTCGGTCTCTTTCCGTGTCTATGGTCAATCACCGACGCCAGGGAGCAATTTTATCTCAATATCCTGGATTTTTTGTAGAACCCCTGTCCTTCTGTAAGGAGGGTAGGGATCTTTAACGTGCCCAACAACGCCTGGTACACGGGACCGACTGCTTACGCGACTCCGCGGAGGGCGGAATGTGCAGGCATTAAACTTGTCCAAACACAATGCCACAACCTCCGTTGATGTTAATTTTACACAATTTGCTCAAGTACTGAAAAATTGAAAGGGGATCCCTGGGCATCGAACGGAGTGCCCTTGGGTCCAGAGGCACATGTTGTCACGACTGGATAACCAAGGCTCAGAAATAGCTCACTGAAACTATATATATATATATATATATATATATATATATATATATATATATATATATATATATATATATATATATATATATATATATATATATATATATATATATATATATATATATATATATATATATATATATATATAGGTCAAGAACACTAGCTCTGCGGAGGAATACCTGTGGTATTTTTGCAGAAAAACAAAAATTTCAGAAAATCCTTTAAATTCTTACAGGTATATCAAAACGAAGAGAACCGAGGAGAAGTATGTCAAGTAACATAAAGTTTGTAAATCTAAGTTAATTGTTTCAATTTGTGCCCTTTAATCTCACTAATTCTTATCCAAGGAGAAAATATATAATTTTGTTTGAAATTTGAAGTTTGGACAGAAGAAAATGTAACATAGAGGGTTTTTCGTTTAAAAAGTGGGATTTGTTTTTGTTGTGTATTTTAACGTCGGTCTATTTCCGCGACTATGGCCAATCACCTACGTCAGGGGGCAGTTTCCCCTGGGGATTTTGCGCACCTCCTTATTAGAATGGTAGGATCTCGAAAGTGCCCAACATCGCATGGAGACGGGACCGACGGCTTTACGCTCCCTCCGAAGGGCGGTATGTGCAGACATTCAACTTGCTCAAATACAATGCCACAACCTCAGTTTATGTTAATTTTACAGTATTTACTGAAAAAGTGAAAGAGGAACCCTGGAAAACGAACCCAGTAGCCTTCTGTTCAGAGACACTCATTCTTACCCTTGAACCACCGAGGTTCTTAAAAAGTGGTATTGTATCTCCAAACTCGAAAACACGACAAACATTTATTGTATTTTTGCATTCTCCTATCTTAAAGAACGTTAAAGTGCTACTATTTTGCTAATAATAACAGAACTATTATCTCTCTCTCTCTCTCTCTCTCTCTCTATATATATATATATATATATATATATATATATATATATATATATATATATATATATATATATATATATATATATATGTAAGACATTTGTAATACCTTATTTGAAGATTATTGAGAAAAAAAAGTCTTACCTTCGTTATCTTTTAGTTTAAAAAAAAATCACTAATGCAGCGATCCCTACTTTTGAACTTTGAAAAAAGGTCTTTAAATGAGCGCTAATTAGCCCCCCTAGAACACATATTCGGGGTCAGTTTCAATTTTTATATGTTTATATATATATATATATATATATATATATATATATATATATATATATATATATATATATATATATATATATATATGGGCTATGGAAATAAAATGTCTCAAGAAGAATGTTTTACAAACCCTGGAGTCTTAGCTTCAACCGTCATTGTCCTTCATTTTACTAAAATATTTCCAGACAATTAATTTCAAATAGAGCCTTTTTCTGATGTTTTGGCAGTAGTGTTAGCTAAAGAGTTTATCGTTTAAAGGTATATAATTTTTGTGAATTTTCGTAAAAATCAATAAAGCTTAATATATCCCTTATTATAGAAGATACGAAAATAATTGTATATATTAATTATAGGGTGTCTAGAGCTACATCTTAAAATATTATTTCTACAATCACAAGATGCCCCATAAGTGGTTGGTGATACAAATTTTCTTTATTTCTTTTAATCGAACACGCCTTATGTTATTGCATTTTCCCTCGAAATATAATGCATGTTTGTAAGAAAAAAAATTGGGGACGCAGCAGGTGCGTTATGGTAGCGATTTTTCATTAAATGCTTGAAATTTGAATAGCTCAATTTGCTATTAACCTATAAGGTTGACCAAGACATCGTTTTTTCAGGAACACTTTAAGTTTACTTTCGGAAATTTTTGTACATTTTCAAACAATGAAGTTATTTTGATTAAACATGTCACATTGTTTTTACTATATAGGTTATACTCGTAACCAGGTTTGATGCCTGCTTTCTTAAAAAACACACATATTTGGTATTAAAAACAATTTTATGAAAATTTACTACCATAGCGCACCTGATGCGTCCAAATTTTTATTTTGTGAATCTTGTTGATAGGAATTGACCATATTCAAAGTTAATAAATATAAGAATACCTAGTCGTAGAAGTCAGGTTACATCTACCATGGAATCGTGATTTATACAAAGCATTTTAGTAGTAATAATAATAATAAAATTCGACTATAGGACATAATTAAACCGCTGATTCGTGTGTCATTGTATCTTAACAAGATTAAAAATTTCTTGATCAACTTAAGCTTGGCCCGCTACGTAAACGCAAATGTAAATAAAAAAGCAGTTAATGCTCAAGTTTGTAGATTTAAAGGGAGAAAAGTTTGGAGTAGAGTCTGAAGTTTCCGGCCAAATCGTGATTTGAAGCTTAATGTCATAATTAACCACCGGCTTTTACTACAATCTCCTTTATGGCCAACGATTGTAGCCTGGCTCTATTACTCAAAACTTTACCTCGCGTGATTAACATTTTAACTGGTCAATAATTCTTGTAAGATTATAGAAAAACATAGGTTTAGTGAATAGAAATAGAAAGGAAGAGACAATTTGAAAACTTTTTCTCACACAGTGACCGTTGTGGTTATAAAATAGTTTAGGTTAATAACAAATAATTAACTTTAATTTGATAGATGCTGATCATACAGAAATAAGGAATAAACTAGTAAAGAAAGTTTTATTATTTTCATTTGACAAAATCCTAATCTGAAATGCCACTTTGAAAGTTTGGGTGATAATATTTTTGGAATTATTCTCTTAAAATTGCATTGAATAGATAACCAGAAGTAGTTCTATGTCCGATATATATATATATATATATATATATATATATATATATATATATATATATATATATATATATATATATATATATATATATATATATATATATAGTCTGTTACTCTATCTATGATGGTATTATAAATTGTGACATCACACTCGCTGCTGCTAATGATTTTGGTCTTACTGAGGTTCAACCACAGTCATATTTCCTTTGATTTTTAATTCAAAAATTCAAATCGCTCAGCATATTACGTGGCTCATGAACATCTGTACTTATTAGGATTCTATCGTCAGCGAACCGTAAATCGTTTAGACGTGTTCCATAGTTTTCCATGTTTGTGTTGTCTCTTTTCTTGAGTAGAAGAATAACTTCGGCGTTTTTCCAAGGTTAGGGTATTTTCCCCTTAATCAAACATTTGTCTAACACCAGTCTCACAAGTTCTATTAACGTTGACACCCCCCCCCCCCCTAACCCATTTATAACATTTATTAGGTGATCCGGTTCTCGCCGGGACACTTCCCATTTTTCACTTTTTCTAGCTCTTACTCGACTTCTGATTTGGATATGTCTGGAATATTTTCCGACCCGACGTTTGAAATATACCTAGAAAACGCTCCAGGATTTGATATGGTCACTGCATAGAGTTTTTTATAAAATCTTTCGATTTCTCTATTTCCCTTTCATCTGGTATATAGACTACATCTTTATTCCTAATCTTTTGGTTCCCTCTCATACGGTTTGACTTCAATGTTTTCATGTTTTTTTTCATTCGATGGTATATTGTTTCTTTTTATGTGCTGAGAGATCGTTTCTTATCTCTCTCTCTTTACTTCGATGTTTATACTGTTATATTCCGAGCTGTCTCTACTGTTTTCTCCCCTCCTGTGTCAGCTTGAGAGCTTCAGGCCTCAGTTTTGTTTTGTATGCATTCGCGACATTTTCTTATTTCGATCGCTTCGCGGATAATTCTGGCCTATTGCTTTGGCATTGTCAAAGTCAATTTTGTGTCCTGTATGATATGATGAATGGCCAATGTGGATGAGGGGTCTGATTTTCTAGCTACGAGGGTGTTTTTATATATTCGGGAGCAGTCTGAACAAGGACTTTCGGACTCCGTGGGGTTCGTTTGGAATCGTATCCTTGGGAGCTTTAATTAAATTTGGCAGTTTTTGCTCTGTAATGAATAACATATAAAAACTATACTCACTACAGAGCAAAAACTGTTAGATCTATTAAAAATTCCCAATGATACGAATCCAAACGAATTCACTATTCGAACGAATTCACCTATAACGCACTTGCTGTGTCCCGACTTTTAAATTATTGAATTCTATAAAAAATTACATATGAATATGTTTAAGAAAATTCCTAAGTAAACAAGCGATCCAAGTATTAAAACTAACGTTATGTTTATACTTTAAGCCAATGCATAGGATTTGGAAAAACATATTACTTACATATTATTATCAATATATAACCGCCATATGCCTATAAATATATAACCGAAAGTGGCAAAAAACACGACAAATTTTAATAGAGCGGCCTAGAAAACTTCTGTATCCATACGTACATACATAGGCGGTCCGTAATGATAGGGTCATTAAGTAATGATTTAAGTCATAAAAATGATTTGAATTAGCCAAAGATGCCTTAATAAAATATTGGTTTAAGAGACAGAGGATGTAAACATTGATTTTCGATTTATAATTTATTTCATAATTTGGAGAGTTTTGGAGAGAATTTTGTATATATATATATATATATATATATATATATATATATATATATATATATATATATATATATATATATATATATATATATATATATATATATATATATATAAAGCAACACATAAATGCAATAAAATTGAAAGTGACCATTCTTAAGAAAAATTCAAAACCAGGTCGATCTTTATTTTGAACAACTTACTTTTTGATATAAAAATCTCACCCCTATCGTTATTACCTTTTTAAGGGGTAGCTACCCTTTCGCGTTTTTTTTTAAATTAGATGGTGGGTAGTGTGATACACATTTTTAAAGCTAATGCAATTCTCTATTCAGCAACACCAATGTTTTTATAGTGAGTAATAACATTTTTATTGTTAGTAACACGTAACACAAGTGAAGCCTATAAAGAATTACATATTTCAGTCCTATCTACTCAAATGTTCGAAATGCCCGCCTTCTTGTGACTGACAATATCCCAAACGGTCAACAAATTCTTGTTGGAGTCTGTTTATAATGTCTGGAGAAATGTTGGTACAATCAGTTCAAATTCTTATTTTTAATTTGTCAATAGTATCTGGTTTACTTTTGAATACCATATTTTTCAGATGACCCCAAAGAAAAAATCTAAGGGGGTTGGGTCAGGTGATCATGTTGTTCACTCGATTGCACCACGCCTTCCAATCCATCTGTTGAGAAATTTTTTCTCTAGATACTGTCAAACATTAACGTCATAATGCGCGGGGGCACCATCTTGTTGATACCACAAGTTATGATTTACCATTGTGTCTATCAGGAAATAAGTTCAATAACGTCGAAATGAGATATTGCTGTAAAAATTGTAGATATCGTGGTCCATTTATTGTTTTATCAAAAAAGTAGGGACCAATACTCCTAAGAATTCCAGCCTAAACATTTACCTTTTGTGGATATTGTGTGTAGTTCTGCCGCATCCATCTTGGATTTTCCCCTGCCCGCTATCTTCAGTTTTGACTGTTAACTTCTCCATGCAGTGTAAAAGTGAATTCGTCCGAAAACAGAATTATTCGGTACTTGCAAAGCGTTATCATTCCATTAACCTTACACAAAAATGCATCCTTCGGTCTGGATCCTCATCGGATAACTGCTGTAAAAGCGGAAAGTTTTCAAGTTTATTCAAGTATTTTATGTATATATATATATATATATATATATATATATATATATATATATATATATATATATATATATATATATATATATATATATATATATATATATATATATATATATATATATATATTTGCCAGGAAAATGGGACAAGCTTTTCTGGGAAAATTTTGAGTTTCTTTGGAAAAAAAAATTTCTTCGAAAATTACAAAGGTGTTTTAATGAAATTTGATGCATATGTTACCTTGTGAAGGACCTTATTACGTACAAAAATTCAAATTTCTAAGTTTATAGAAAATTGAGTTATTCAAATTTTGAATTTTCTTCAGAAAAAAAATTTTTTCTTCGAAAATTACAAAGTTATTTTAATTAAATTTAGTGGTTTTATTGCCTTGGCAAAGACCTTACTACATATCAAAATTCAAATTTCTAAGTTTATAGAAAATTGAGTTATTCAAATTTGAAGCATTTAATAAAAATTCACTACCATAACGCATTTGCTGCGTCCCGAACATTTTTTACGATAGGAAATAAAATAAAAATACCTACGTGCGTTTGATATCTGGATACACTACATTGATAACTATATAGTTGTCATAAGGTTCGTTATTTCACACCTCTAATTCCGATTGTAAACCTATAATATTTCGGATATTCGTAAATTCGGATCCTGTCACCGTCGTCATTAAAACTTCAATTCTTTGAGCTATTGATAACGCATTTTACCAACAAATTAATAATTAATTTGAAAAAGCAAAAGTTCAAAATTATACGGATTCACTTTGCACGACAACCAAAATGTGAATTTACTACTATGTCTGTAGATTTTATGGGAAAAAATTATCAATCATTAGTTTTTATGACACATGTCACACGGTAGATAGTTGTGATCATGAATCGATTGTTACAGATACCACATAGTATACATATCCTCTTAAGGTCCAACGGCAGCAAACCCTTCTGTACTCTTGCTAAATCTATTGGGAATAATTTTTGCAAGAGCACGTTCCCACCTCTTGTCTCAGGGGATAAAATTATTTCTACCGCACTGGGCAAGGCAGAACTTTTTGCCTCGTTGTTCGCCGGCAATTCTACTTTCAACCCACCTCCAAATGTTCAACCACCAACAGTCCCCAATGTCGCGCATAAAATGACGGATATCATTTTCAAAACTAAAAAGGTACAAAAGATGCTCTCTTCTCTTAATACCAGGAAAGCCTCTGGCCTCGACGAGGTCCCAGCAATTGTTCTCAAAAAATGCGCACCAGAACTTGCTCCTGTCCTGACTCGTCTGTTTCAGACATCTTACAATAAAGGCATATTCCCTAGTAACTGGAAAACTGCTCGAGTACAACTCGTCCCCAAGAAAGGCGCTTCCCAGCAACTACAGACCTATTTCTCTCCTCTCAGTCGTCTCTAAAGTGATGGAAAAGTATATAAACACCGAATTACTAAAATTTCTTGAAAAACACAGTCTAATCCACGACAGGCAGTATGAATTCCGTCAGCGCAGATCAACTGCCGACCTCCTTTCCTTTGTCACCCATTCTTGGAACAAGTCTATGGAACTACACGGTGAATCCCAGATTGTTGTTTTAGACATATCCAAAGCATTCGACCAGGTCTGGCACGCAGCGCTGCTTAATAAACTACCGGCCTATGGCCTACCACCAACACTCTGTATGTGAACAGCAAATTTCCTCTCCAACCGGAGCATTTCTGTTGTCGTGGATGGCCATTCCTCTAAACTGTATCCAATTAATGCAGGAGTTCCTCAAAGTTCATCTTTAGCCCCTACTTTGTTTCTTCTCCATATCAATGACCTCCTCTCTGGCAGATCTAACCCAGGCCACAGTTACGCGGACGACAGCACCCTCCACTCAAATATACAATATTCTAAGCCTGTCTCTTTAGCCCAATTAGATGAGGATCGCAGACCCATGAAGGGTTCTATCTCCGTGGATCTCCAAAAAATATTAGACTGGGGAAGTAGAAATATTGTACAATTCAACCCCACCAAATCACAGTCTTGCTTTCTTTCTCATAAGAGATACACCAGCCCTCGACCCATCACAATAAACAACCAAGTTATTCAAAGTAATGAGTCCTTTTCACTTGTTGGCATTTCTGTGGATCGAAATCTCAATTGGCACCAACATGTCACATCAATTGCAGAAGCGGCTGCTAAGAAATTAGGTTTCCTCTTTCGGGCTCGCAGATACTTTTCACCAGCTAATCTCGATACCTTATATACTTCACAAATAAGACCAAACCTCGAATACTGCTCCCACATCTGGGGTGCTGCTGCCGCTTCTACACTCGCTATCCTGGACTCCATTCACAAGAGAGCTATACGTCTCATCGGTGACCCTACCCTCACCCAAAGGCTGCCATCCCTTGCCCACCGACGTGCCGTTGGTAACCTCTCTCTCTCTCTCTCTCTCTCTCTCTCTCTCTCTCTCTCTCTCTCTCTCTCTCTTTTATAGATATCTGCACGGGCACTGCTCAGAGGAGTTTTCTTCCATAGTTCCTCCACCTGCTGCCTCCAACATATCTACCAGGGGAACAGAGCGAATGCACCCTTTTACTTACGGTCCAGGTCACCAGACATAGAACATCTTGTTATGCCCGCTCTTTTGTCCCGAGGACTTCCAAGTTGTGGAATTCCTTGCCGGCACATGTTTTTCCTTCTCCCCCGAACCTTCAAGTCCAGAATTAACAAGTTGCCTCTTTCCTCCTTGTCGACACCCACGGTACGATAGTATTTAGGCTGCAAGCCCTCGTGGTGTGTTGTTGAAATAAAAAATAAAAAATCTCTAGAATTCTTTTCGTACAAGCAGCCCAACATTTTAAACATTGTTTACAGACTTTGAGATATTGAAGTATCATATCATTAGTAGCATACCGGTATCATAAGACTGGACTATGTAATTCTTTACAGGCTTCACTTGTGTTAGGTGTTACTGATGAGAAACATGTTATTACTCATTTTATTAAAAAAAAAGGTGTTGCTGAATAGATAATTGAATTAGCTTTAAAAATGTGCATCACACTACCCACCATCCAATTTCAAAATTTGGAAGGGGTAGCTATCCTTTAAAGGGGTGAGATTTTATATCAAAAACTTAGGTTTTGACAATCAAAATAGACATGTTTTTGAATTCTCCTTAATGATGGTCACTTTTAAATTTATCGAATTTATGCGTTACTATAGAGACACAGTGTATACATGTATCTCAAAAAAGAGCACTTATATGTGAAAACTTCATAATGCTCATGGATTAAGCTAAGGGCACATTACATTGGAAATGTTTCTAAAATAAAGAGTAACGTTTATGGTTCGCTGTGGAGCACATTAGTTTGGATTTATGCAAGACTGTTCTAATTTTACGTCATAAACAGTTAAATTGTGGTTTCCCTAAATAAAGACACTAATTTGAAATATTTATGGTTGCTCAAGATTACCTGTAAAAAGTAATACCAGTATAGTGTGTATTTCATGAGATAATCCACAATGATGCCAGAAAAGGCAATGTTCATACATCAGCGGAACAATTCAGGTCAGGTAGTATTATGCTGCTTAGTCTTTAATGAATCACTTTGTGCCAGAAATATCCGCACATTGCAGCTAGCTCACTAGAGCGCATTTTATCGTTTTGCCGCGGTAACAAGATTATGATATTCACTGCATTTTCATCAAAATGAAATTTTCAACATGTTTAACATATGCGATGAAATGCGAAAGGTATGTAACGTAACGAGTACTTTTTTCCTTAGTAGTCGCATCGGAGTAGATATGAAAAAAAGTTCAGGACACAGCAAGTGCGTTATAGTAGTGAATTTTCATACGAATTGTACACTATTAGTAACATATATTCCAATACCACATTCATCAGCGGTCCAACTCCACCGAAAAACCACGTCTTATATCAGAAATAATATAAGACATCTACCAAATCGATCTCACAGGAACCACTGAAAATTCGAAATGAAATACACCACCATGGCTTCAATTAAAAATAGACTGTAACACATCATTAATGTCACCTAAACAAGCCAAGACACCAAATTCGACAATGCAGACAATATTTACAGAAACACTAAGGGAATATAATCCCGAATTGGTAATATACACCGATGCCTCTAAGTCACCTCCTCTGGGCAGCTTATTAAATTACCCAAGGACATCAGTATTGGCACAGCTGAAATTTTTACAATTCTGCAAACCATAAAGAGAATAAAAGACATATCCAACTGTCTAACGAAAATAGTCATCTGCACAGACTCTAAACTGGCATTAAATGAAATAAGTAGCCTATATACCAAGAACCATATAGCAAGGGAAATACAAAATACTGCTCACGATCTTGAACGCCAATCCACACACATTACATTCGTTTGGGTACCATCACACTCCGGCATTATAGGCAATGAGCTGGCAGATACTGCTGCTAAAAGAGCGATCACGGGAGGCACGACAGTAAGAAGCCAATACCACCAACAATTAAGACCACACGTTAAAGCAGTAATTTACGACAAATGGCAAATATACTGGAATAATCAAACTACCAAGAGGCACGAACTAGCACCAACCATTGAGGCATTCCAACCACCTATACTAAGTCGCAGATCCCTGGCCGTCCTGAGAAGACTCCGGATAGGACACACAGCACTCACACACAAGTACCTACTGGAACAACAAATTCCACCAGTTTGTAATACCTGCAATGTGAGCCTTTCAGCAAGTCATATTGTCACAGAGGGCACTAAACACAGACTCCAAAGAAGGTTCTTTTTAGGCGAAAATATATGCATGGTAACCTTAGTCGCAGCAGCACCAGAAAACATAATAAATTTCTTAAAATCTATATGAACACATATAACTGTAACCGTTGTATTGTATAATTTACTGGTTCAGGAACACACACATTATTAATGCACTTACATTGTACCTAAAATGTTTTTCTATATAATTTATATGTCAATGGCCTTAGTAGTCGAGACATAATTTTCTTACTCTAAAATAATAAAAAAAGTAACATATATTATTAAAATTAACTCTTTAAATCTAAATGGACCTTGAAAATCGGTTTTAGAGTCCCAGTTAGCGATTACTTGAAAATATTTATATTTTGTATAGAGATAGAAAATTAAAATGTGGTCTTAGCTATAATATCTAAGTACTAAGTCTGTTAAAAAATGTGTTACAAATTTTATTAAAGTTACAAAAGTTTTTTAGAAAAAAATATATTTGCAAAAAGAATTTACATGTCAAATTATAAATATGACAGGTATTTTTCCTTATTAATTGCTTGGATGGTTTTATTTTAGTCAACCCATCCAGTTTTAGTAAACAATAAACAACAAAAAAGGTTTTTGAAAACAATTTTTTTAAATTTAGTACCCACGGTGCGTTTACATAGGTGTTACTATGGTTCAAGATTGAAGATTCTAGTTTAATAGGAAATTTATTAAGCTATCGGATTTGAAATATGTTTACGAAAATTTTTGAGCATAACATACTTGCGGCACCCAGACCCTTTTCAATATTTATTTACGGTTGCTGTATCCATACTTTTTGAAAATGATAAAATGTTGCAGCTTACTATATAAGACTGACAAACAAGGCAACCTCAAAATCATTTTTGGAAAAATATTAATAAAAAAAAAGGAGATAACAATTTAAAGGTAAATTGAAAATCTTGGTTCGATGCTTCTTCGCATGGGTTCTCCTTCCCCTTCTGCATGTCTACAATCACCCTCAATGCATAAACAAGAACAATGTAAACAAGAAAAATTCCTTGGGAACAACCCCTAAGAAAGTTACGGGACCTGCGGTGAATATAGAGGTTCGGCGCGCGGTAAACAGGATTTTAAGAAGGTATAGCTGCAAAATGGGATAAACGCAGCTTATAGAGGTCCAACTAAGCTGTTTCTTTCGCACTTTCTGCTCATATTTTCTTTTTATATTCTTCCCCGCCCAGCACCCCTATTCACTCCTGGTCCCGTAACTTTCTTGCAGGCGGTTTACAAGAAATTCTTCTTTTGGTTTGAGCATCCATCTAAGCATGTTTCTGAAAAGATTTTTCTAAACACCCTCCATGTGCTAATCTGCAAATTTACCGAACATTTAATTTTTATTTAGAAACGGAATGCATCTATGAAATTATAGGTGGCAGGTAAGTATTTTTCCATATTAATCGCTTGAATGATCGGTTTTAATAAACTCAATCGAACCAGTTTCTGCAAAGAAAATAACAAAAACGGTTTTTTAAAACAAATTTGTAATTATCTGTGACGCTCATTGTGTAATTTTTAAATTTAGTACCCACGTTGCCTTCATATAGGTTGTTCTATGTATCAAAACTGAAGATTCTAGTTTAATGAGAAATTGAGTTATAACCATTTGAAACATTTTGATGAAAATTCGCTAACACAATGCTCTTTTCAGCACTTATTTACTATTGCTGCATCCATTTGAAAATGAAATAAATATAAATAATACAAAATTTTGAAATTAGAATTTTAATAATTTAACCTAAACATCTGTTTATATAATTTAAACTAGGGATGTACGTACTTCATATTACGTAGTTTTATTTACTTCAATTTTTCCATACAGCACATGAAGAGTTAAAGCTAAAAATAAACAATAAGTAGGTATCTACCTAGATATTATAAGCAGGTACTTACTGTATTAGTTTGAAGTAGGTATATTTCTTCTTAAAATAATTTTGTTTCACTTTGGTAATACCTACCAGTGAACTCTCTATAGAGTTTACTAGGTAATGCATACAATATCTAGAATCTACCTGCAGTTTACCTATCACTTTCATATTTGTTACATTGGATGTTACAATTATAATATACTGCTACGGTCGACTGCCGAGGGCATTTTTTAAAGTTAAGTTAAAATTAAAAGTTTAGTTATTATTTACCTACTATTTGTATTAACCTTAGAATATAGGTACCTAGTTGTTTTATGTTATAAGATTATAATAAGGTATTAGCATCAGCGGAGTCGATTTCGAGGTTATGCGATGCGTAGAGCGTACACGCTTCTCTGTGACAAATGGCTACGTGTGGTCAGATTAAGCTAGGAAAAAGATAGAGAGAGATAGAGAGAGAGAGATAGAGAGAGATGGCTTATAATTTTAAATACCGCGAACGTGAAGCTTAATATTTATACATAATAAAACGTAGTTCTAGATTGATTTTAAACAAATTGAATCACTTTCATTAAATTTTTTATTTATTAGTACACATGCGCATGCTAAAATTTAGTGCGCATGGACACAAACATTGTCCCGGTATTAGGAAAGAAATGGTCCATGGCTGACAATTTACGAAATTGTTAGTTGGTTGTACATTGTACACAGTCTATATCTATAAAATTTTGTGTAAACTAGAGCTGTCGTGAAAACATACTACCTGGTCCCGCACCGAGATGGCGTGCCTGTCGTATATCTCACAATGTTCTCCATTCTGACATCTTGCAATAACTTCCATTGTTTAAATTTTTATCTACGATTTATTTAAATAGCATAGCAGTACAGATAACAACATCTGTCTTTGTTCAACATTGTAGATATTGCATTACAAAATCTGAAGTGATGTCGAGGATTATTTTATAATTAATTTCGAATAACTTAATTTTCCTCTGATCAAACGACTTAAAAATTGCTACACAACCACGTCTGCTGTGTCCTTTTAAGTTGTAAATTTTTGATTCAATGACTTAAACAATTTGGGAGATATTGCGTTTTAAAAAATATTTTTTAATTTTTTATTGAGAAAAATTGGCCGCTAAGATTTGATGAACGAACTCATCTAAGCCATTAACAAAATAAGTGTAATTCCCAAATTTGGTCCAAATCTGTGAAATTGGTAAAAATGGACATTCTTCAAATAAAACTCGAGTAATATAACTTTTTAAAAGTTTATGGGTACAGGAATACAAATATTTTCTTTGTGGTCAAGTCATGGGTTCTACATTGATTCCATGAGAATGTCTTTCTGGAGAGAATAAATTATCACAGCTATGTAGAAGTTATGATTCAATTTGCTGCACTATTTTTTGAGGTAGTTCCCCCATCTGGCTTCATAGGTATTTCTCCGGTTGTAAAAACATAATTACTGCTATGTTGTCGGACAAATGCACTGGGCTAAAAGATTCTTATAATAAGTAGAATTTGTTAATTTAAATACACAAGCACTGTGATCATTCTGTAGTGCCAAGTATTGAGATGTCCCTAAACTATACAAAACTCGGGACGCAGCAA
The DNA here is from genome assembly GCA_964006375.1 of Tillus elongatus. Classification (NCBI taxonomy): domain Eukaryota; kingdom Metazoa; phylum Arthropoda; class Insecta; order Coleoptera; family Cleridae; genus Tillus; species Tillus elongatus. Next base: position 114,777,066 of record OZ023264.1, read on the forward strand.
GTGCGTTATGGTAGTGAATTTTCATAAGATTAAGATGTTTGATTTATGAAAAGAAAGGTACTACCAAAGGGACAAATAAAATACAATATCTCTAGATCAATCTTTATAGTGGGTTAATTTAATAAAATAAATAAAATAAATGACAATCAGGAATTTAATTTGTCTAAACAGCACAAAATGAAATATATATATAAAATTAATTTGGTAAATTAGCAGTTTACCTCATGGAGGGTTTTCAGAATTGTTTTCCGAAACATGCTTAGGATTCTCCTAGGTGCATAACCCACAACAAACATTTCTTATAAACAACCTCTAAAAAAGTTACAGGGCCAGGAGTTAATAAGGGTGTAGGGCGAGGAAAACGAACTGTAAATATGAGTGGAAAAGCGAAAAAAATAGCTTAGTCGGATCTCTAACAGCTGCCTTTTTCAGATTTTGCAGTCGTACCTCCTTTAAATGTTTTTTAACTTATAGTAACAGATCATGAAGAAGTTCACATGTAAATAACTCAGTAAAGACAAGGAATGCAAAGGGAAAGAGTAGTGTCGACGTGCATTAGTGATGTCAAATTATATTTATCAGCAGTTGATTTATCTAAAAGTGTTGGATGTGGGAAATTCCCTAATAGTTCTCACAGAAAATAAACAATAAGTTAAAAGAAAGGAAGTTTAATACAATTTTAAAAGTGTAATTAACAAAAAACAATACAAGGTATATTTAAGTAAGGGACAAAATTCGCTTATTGTGACAATACAATCAAAGGCTGTTAATGAAAATCGTGTAAAATAATATATTTACTAACAGGTGTAAGATTTACATTTTATTATTATAATTACGTGGCAGCTGTTTCCCTCCGATATGGATAAATTATCTAAAAAAGACACATCGTTGGGAAAGAGCTGTCATGTAAAATCAATATAATATATAGGTCATATTAATAGTTTTAATATACATTTGAAAGTGAATTTAGTTCTAGTGTTATCTACTATCGACTAATTAAAGAAGACTATGTATCACAATTCCAACAGTTTAGTAAATGTAAAAGTACATGAAATATAATTCTCCAACAAAAAAAAGAGGCAAAACAATACGCCTAGTTGGTTTTAATTTAAACGTTTTTAATTAAATCAATTCTGATAGTGGTTTGAGATGGACAAATGAACTATTTTAATTTATAATTAATTGTTTTCTACAAAAAATTTTGGTTTGTTTAAAAATACAGACGATACAATGTTTTTATATGTTGAAGCTTAAGGTTTCTCTGGTTGGCGTTTCAAGGAATTGTTACACATGTTGATTTCCTAGCAGTCCAATGTGACACCGTACATATCTCTTCTTGAACTCATTGTGACACTCTAGTAAATTATTGAGTCCTCGCGACTGAACGTTGCTTATAAAAGTCTATACACTAATAAACGGATTTGCGTAGTATGTACATATATACGAGGCCCACTCATTGTTGTTTGATGATCTTTCGCTACCTTACTTAAAACACATTCAAAGCAATCTCAATTGTCAATAAAAATTGGAATCTTCTGCCTGAGGTTCCATAAGTGCACAGTCCATTTTTGTTACAATTTGTGCATTGTGTTGCTTGGAGTTTATGCAGGTACGTCAAAAACTTTTGTAGTTTCAAAGTTTCTATTTATTTTGATTGTCCAAATAACTAATACTGTCCCATACACAAATATAAAAAGCATGATTTGGAAACAATTTTTTTTGGTCTGTAACGAACGGTTCAGATTATTTTAAAATTGCTTCAGGGGATAGGTGATAAATGATTTTGAGAAAATTGAATGTTTTTTTAAACCTTCAGTAATATTATGTTTGTTTGTTTATTACAAAACTTTGAATTTCATCAAACATCTGGTATTCTATGCTGAAATCAAATTTGGGGTTAAATGTGTAAGGGTGGAATATTGATGCCAATTTTTTTTAAGAACAAAAAAAGACAAAACATCTGAAAACGTACACAACTTGATTCTGGAATGGGATTTGTTTTGTCTTTGGCAAAGGAACACTTCATATTGTCTTTGGGTTGGGTCACTTCAGGGGGTAGGGGATCAATGGGGGGTGATTTTATGAAAATTTAACTTTTTTTGTTAAAAGTCGAGTAATATAACCTTTCAGAAGTTTATCGGTAGAGGAATACGAATATTTTCTTTTTGTTCAAGTCATGGATCCTGAAATCATTTCATGAGATAGTATTTCTAACAAGAGTAGATTATCACAGCTATTTGGATGTAGTGATTTAATTTGCAATACTTTCTCGTTAGAAACGATTCTGACAATTGTAGTGGGGTTACCTTCCACTGCATTGAGAACTGACTCTTCAATTTGAGGAGGTCATTGGTATCTTTTGCATATAGAATTAGATTTTACAGATTTCAAGGCATCTATTTCCCTAAAACATCTGCAGATATGTCCAAAAATATTTCTGCTGCGTGCTATTCATCCGGGAAAACCTGTCATAATAAATTCTCACTGCTTCTTTTCCATTTTGTTTCGCTTCACCACAATGTAATAACAAATTAGCTAATTCACCCAAGGTATAATTGAAAAGTGCATTTTAAAAGCATATACAGCATCTATTACAAGGCTTGTTCAATTAAAACCCATCTTTGGTCAGGTTAGCCTTGAAAACAGTTGTAATCACTCAAATGACGTTTTGCAATGTAAGTTTTGTTTGTAAACATCACACTTATGAGTTCCTGTCATTTGTATTTAACAGCGATTTTAAGTATTGTGACTTTAAAATGGCGTTTGTTGTTAACAATCCATCTAAATATAATCAGTGTGCGGTCATTCAATTTTTGTGTGATAAAGGTTTGCAACCATTGCAAATTCAAACACGATTGCAAGCAGTGTATGGAAACACATGTTTTGCATATCCAACTGTCAAGGAATGGTTTCAAAAATTTAAGAGTGAAAGAGAGAAGATAAATGATAAGCCGCAACTAGGTGCATTGAGTACTGCATCAACAGACAGGAATGTGGCATGTGTAGAAGACCTGATTAGAGGAAATCGTCTATTGTCATTCAAAGCAATTACAGAAGATGTTGGTGTGATTATAGAATCTATCCGTAGTATCGTATACAAACTGGCTTACAGCAAAAGGTGTTAAAAGGTAATCGTTTTCAGTCGGATGAAGAAGTACTAAATGCCTTAAAAGAATTTTTCGGGCATTAGCCACAAGAATTCTTTAAGCAGGGTATACATCAGTAGGTGAAACAATGGGATATGTGCCCTAATAATAATAGTAATTATTTGTAAATATATTTGCCAATAAATTTGTTCTGAACCAAAAATGGGTTTCAATTGAACAAGCCTATTATTACCTTGATAAATAAATGACAATAACAGCCTAATTTTTTCATTCTTTCCAAAACACATTCGATACACAACATAAGACAACATAATTGCATTTATCTCATAAGCGAGATGAAAATCGACAAAATATAAAAAAAATTATCAGCACTAAATGACCTACATAACTGCTAAGAAAGAAACGTCAGTGACAGATTTTTTTTTCTTAGAAAATTATTAGTAATGGCACCAATGTACCGCCCCTTTAAAGGTAACCACACTCTTTTAGCAGTAAAATATGTACCAGTCCGAATATCTACCACCTTCCAAATTTCATGCAGCTTGCTGGTCATGATCTTCATTTTGATATTTTTGACACATCGATCCTTACCCGATACCAAGTTTGTTTTTTCAAATGAAACCTCCGGTATATATATATATATATATATATATATATATATATATATATATATATATATATATATATATATATATATGTTTTAATATTAACTAATAAACCAGATTTTTTTTTCAGCTTTATTTGATAATATGACAGGTTGTTGAGCAATGATTGGTATTACTCCACGGAGTTTCGAAATTTTACTTGCAATATTTTGGTTTTTTGCTAATAAGTCGAAAACCGCTAATAATAGGTAGAATATTATATAGTACTTTAAGAAAGAAAATCAATTGATCTTGCTATTCCTATATAATACAGGATGTTCGATTTGAAAATCTCACATTACCTGCCATTATATGTTCTACCTAAAGACCATTTTTATTGTAGACAGCCTATATGCAATAATTGGATTTTCATGACTATATCAACCTATTAGCAAACAGCAACAAAAAACTGAAACCTCTATCTATGCTGGTTATGGAAAGACTCTTTTGTTGTTGTTAATGAATGGAGGTTGCGAACTTTCCTAACTAATAACTTTTATTTTCTTAACGTCTTGAGATAGGTTAACAGATATATAAACACACACACACACACACACACACACACACACACACACAAATATATATATATATATATATATATATATATATATATATATATATATATATATATATATATATATATACTTTAAAAACATTACTGCAAACATAAGAGTGTCACAATACAGACATTTTTTTCATTTGAAAAAATAATGTTATGGGACGACGCCGCCATGTCATAAATATTTTCAAAATGAAGACCATAACCACTTAAGAACATAACCTAAATTCACATTTCTATCAATTTTGAATCACTATATACTTCTAATACTCCATCGAGTTTGGCCCACGCTTTACATATAATTTTGATACAAGTATATAAAGTGGTATTATTTGGTGGTTTTAAATTACAAATGCAAATTAAATTAGCTGCGATTTCTATGAAATCCTGTTTTTAGGATTGTCATTTTAGGACTAAGAGTACAACAATTATACTATTTAACTCATCTGTAAATATGTACAAAGTTTTCACATCACCAGACAGACGATCCTAAATTTGATATTTTATGTCTATGATGGACAAATCTTCCCTTTAAATCTTCATTCATGTCCATGAGGCGTTTCTGGTATGGTTGATAATCTGCAACACAATTATAAAAAAATTAGATGCATAAAAAATTCTAGATTCTACATCTAACATTCTATATGTGAGGTATATAATAAACCTCACCTACCCAACCAATAGCCCCAATAAGGATTCAGATGAAAACCCCACTATAGACAATACAGAACCACCAAAGGACAGTTTGATCTCTTTCAAGTCTATGGTTGAATACACCAAGGCTTTAGAGATGATATCCGGTGAGATTTCGAGAGTAGGAAGATTACGACTCCATAATTGAACTACAACCCAACCTACACCTAACCACCACTCTAAAGATTAGGCAGATTAAGGCCTAAAGAGTTCTATTCCATTCATATTTTACCCAACCTCTTGAAAATGACAAATGGCTCCAAGCCAGAATGTCGAGGTTCAACAAATTCTAGAGAAAGTTCAACCAGACATATTAGTTAAGCGAATGATATGATATCTGTCCGCTTTACATAAGTCGTCACAAGTTATTTACTACCAGTTTCAATAATTTTCTGGGCATACTAGATCATTAAGTTTTCATAGCCAACTTAGAATGTTCTGACGACAGCCATATTTTTATGGGGCTGAATGGAGAATAAAACAAGCAGTATAAGTCACAAAAAATCAGAGATAGCATCACAAAAGGCTAAACTGGCTTCCACTTTTTGTAAGGAGTGTACATATGCTCATGCACTATGTTTGTATAATAGAACATTTCTTCATGACAATGGCAATTTTTTCTTGTTTTAACTTTTTTTTTCCACATATATGAAAAATAAACACTATTCCTTATCCACTTCGACTACTCTCTTATTTCAGCATGCACAACTTGACGAAACTGAGTCACCAGCGATGCCCACTTGTCATGTTACTTGATTCATTTAGATACCACTGCCATATTTTATTTGTCCACTTTTATATACCTACCAGCAATTTTTACATTCTACTAAATATAATATTACAAGATATCACCAATAATACAATTGGTCCACAAATTATCCAAGAGGTTTATGCACCAGTAGTACATATAGCATCACAACGGAAGAACTTCGGCATAGTGTTAAAATCTAAGTATATAATACAATCTGAGTGTAGCGTGACCAGCATTAACATTGCTTTCCATAATTATAATTATAAAATTTAACAATTTAAAGGAGCACCTATTATAATAACCAGTCTAGCTAATCATATAGAATCCTGTCTCATTGAATCAGACAGGATAGAAAGCTTGTCTGCTTATACTTTGTAATCAGTATGGAAAAGCTTTCTGATAATGTAACAAAATTAATCAATGACACCCACTAAGCATGGTAACTTACAAATGCTTACCGCAACGTTAGATAATTTACCATTAGGCAAGTTAAGTTTGCAACATTTCTAAATGTTTGCAGGCAAAAAACCAATGCAAACTTACAAATGAAACTTTAACGTAACTTTCAAAAATAATATCTAGTTTGCCGTGTTGTGGTTTTTCTCCATTTGTAAGCTCACGTTAAGTTACAATTGTAATGTTTCTGAAAGTTTGTTTCAAATTGTAAACATTTGAATTCCCTCCGTTTTCGGGTATGTTCGATCCTATGTCATCGTCGTCCAATAGCAACATAGCAACACCGACGCCAACAGCGAACTGACTGACAAATGACAAAGCGCCCGGCATTAATTAATGGCGGTTTGTTGTTTACTTTTTTTATAATTTCATCATCATAAGTTGTTATTTGATCTATGTCTATTTATTTTCCTGGAAGTTTTAAAGATTGAACAATCTTATTGTAGCCTGAATTGTTTGAATTTTGTAATTCGTTGTCTGGAGAGTAGATAATGAAACATGGAGTATATCGACAAACATTTCAGGTAAGAATCCCTAAAACAGCTATATATTAAATACATGTGTGAATTCATTATTCTCTTTTCTGTAGCATAATTATTTTGGTATGTCGCTATTGGTGAATTATTATAAAATGGCTGCATTTATATTTTTGTTTCTTTTTATGAAATATTATATTATTTACATGAATTTTGTTATGTCCTTAGAAGCAGCCTGGAGATGTCATACCTGGTCAGACCAATTCATTTTAAAACGTTAAATATGATTGACCTATGGAAGCATGTGGCTTATACATAGCAATTGGCATCATAATAACAGTGGAGCAGTACCCATCAAGCTGCCAGGATTGCTTATTTTACACTTGTCGCAGTATTCTATGCTATGGAACATTCATATGGGTTAACTCGTCAGCAGCGGAACATGTGTTTATCATGCAAAAAAGAGCAATAAGGACATTGTGTGCGTAGGTCCAAGAAAAAGCTGCCCTGATGTGTTCGAGGCCAATGGGATACTTAGGTACACTTCCAGCTATATCCTTCTTCAGTATATGTATTCAAAATATCCAGTGAATGCTGAAGTTTGCAACATCAATACCTCAATACCAGGTACATGCATGAATTAAAAATACAGTTCCACAAAAAGGAGAAAACAAAGCAGATGTTTGATTACTTGGGAATCAAATTCCTCAATTTTCTACCTAATGTTATTAAGATGCTTCCACTAACAAGATTACAGTAGGCACTAGTGGATGTTATAAAACAAAAACCAAGGTGAAGGAATTTATTAGTGCTCTAAACCAATGTGTATAGTGTTACATACTACTTGTATTCATTCTTTGTAGTGTGTGTGTCTGTGTGTTAGGCAAAAGCTTTGGAAGGCAAGTTCGACTAGCCACAGACTTTTTTTATAGATACGTAATTCATTGTAGTCATAATTTTGCTTTATTTTAACTCAATGTTTCTGACATTTTAGACATTGACGGTACTATACTTACTCGATAGGGATAGTTAAGACATGCGTGAACACTTTCAGAGACTGTCGTCATGTTTAAGCTATTTTCGCAGTGAAGTTGTATTCATTTACCTGTGCTTGATTTATCCATTGCATATTCTTACGTTTGCTTAATTAAACTTTCTCTAAAATCGAAATGAACGCACCATTTTAGATATTTCTTTTTCACAATAGTATTTGATATGTTGAATTTATTTTATGTAACATATGTCACCACATATTTTAGAAGCTAAAAAAAATCTTGCCTCTCAAAACAAGTAATGCTGCAGAAGGCTTCGTTTTTGTTATTGGTGTTTCACACGTTTTTCTAGACGACTAAAGAGTTATTTACTAAAACAATATCAAAAACAATTAATTGGTATTTATTTAGAAAAAGGAATTTTTGAAATCCGTCAATTAATAACGATATCACGAAGTTATCTATTTTGTCGCTGAGTTTTGACTAGAACTGCATTTTAGGCTAAACATGGACACTCGCTATATGTCTAACTATTTCTATCTAGTAACTATAGTCGGTACTTATAAAGACAGTGACTTACCATGTACATTTGATGGTCAATAAAGTCTATATCTATCTATCTATCAGCAGAAATGAAATTGTAAGTCTTTAATTTTTTTATGTAATAAAGATTTTATTCTAATTAACATTGTCTTGTCATTTTTTACAGTTTTACAAGAAATTTTATATTATGTATAAATACACCTATATACCTATATTCAGTATTAGTTTGTAACTTGAAATAAATTCAGTTAATCAAATACAGTTTCTTTTTTCAAAAATGCTTGGACACATTGGTTAGTATTTCGAGTTGCAGTCTTTTAAAAAAGCTATACAGTATATACCATATTTGAAAAATGACTTCATCGATAATTTCTTTAAATCAACCTTACGTTTTTGTTGACTATTTTTAAAGTTCTTACATGTGAAGTTGTAGAAAACCAGCAGATTTAAAATTTTTATTCATTGATAACTACACAATTTTTTTCGTGCTTTCAACTCAAGATTTATAATAAAAATTTGAAAGTTGGTGGTTTTGTATCGCTTGATATGTACTTTAAAAATAGTCAACAAAAAGCTAAGGTTGTCATTTACAAAAATTATCAATGGCATTTGATACAAATTGTATAATACATTTTTGAAAAGATTGTAACTGAGAATATTATCAGACTCCGAGCATTTTTGAAAAAAAAAGTTGAAGTAGATTAATTGGAATTATCCCAGGTTACAAACTTGCACTGTATATATAATATATACAATTGCAGATAAGTTGCAAATGTAAGTTTAAATTTTACAACTTTGCCAGGCCCTTTTAAAATTGAAGCTTGCTGTAAAGTAACATGTGTAAGTATAAAGAAAGTTTGTAACAGCTCACTACAGTAAACTTGCAGTAAAGTTACAAAAAAAACACTTACATATGTAAAGTCACTGGGGGGAAGATTTGCCATTTGCAACAAACTTGCAGGAGGCTTTCTGCAAGTTATCTATCAAACTTACACTTGCTTTGGAAAAGATTCTGCAATGTTAATGCAATATTACCTTGCTCAGTGGGCATTAGCTTAAGGGAAATTACAAGTTTGACACTATTTAAAAAAATATTACCTGGACAGTACACTTCCTGTTTTCAATACTCCATACTACATATTTTAATTAGAAAGAAGCCACTGTAGCATCAAAGGTCATAGGTTATACCTCTTGCGTGACCCTCTTACTCTTTCTCATCTTTAAGAAAACTCACTACTGCTGATTTTGTGGAAACTACCATTGCTAAAAAAGGAAATAATTTTTAAAGTAAGTTCTACTTATGTCTCCATTAATGACAATAAATTATAACAAAAACTAATTCAAGCTCACAAAACACAACAGAAAAAATCTAAGGCTTTGGACATGTGCTAAATTATTTCACCTTGGGTAAATACTTCAAAGTATATAAGATTACCTCTAAAATGATAACATAAAAAATAGGAATACATACCTTTTATATATAGTAAACATCTTTCAACTTTAATTATATAAATTCATCTCTGTTTTGTTGTTTTGCTAAAAGAGATTCGCAAATTTAAGGTTACTTTCTTAAAAACAATTCACGTAGATCCTAACTTGAATTTTGCTTTCACTTGTGTGTCTTCTTCTGATAATTTTTGTAAGGTGTTACTGCTAAAATAAATATAATATCACGATTACCTGAATCATGGTAGTGAAGGAAAGATTTCACCGTACTATTTGATATTTTGAAAAAAAACATTAAAACATGATGTGGATATACCGTGTACGTGTTGTAGCGCTTTCCACCCTAACGGCGTTTAAATTGACAGTAGACAGTACTACACTGCTGCATTGACATATAGTGCAAAAAGTTTTCAAGTATAAATAAGTTTTAATTTAAAATATCATACGGATTTGGTAATTCAAAATGTTTGATTATTGTACCGCAATTATTGTTTGAATTATGTCATTAGTAATTTAAAAATATGTTAGGTCCATATGTTTTCATCCTAAGAATCAAATTACATTTTAATATTTGTTAATTTTTATTATATCTGACAACCCTGCTTATTTATATTTACGAACTCTTGTGTCGCTTCGACGATTTTACATTTTTCGGGTCTAAAGTAATAAAACACACATTAATACTCTAACTATCCTTGTCAACGTTGAATGTGCGAAATGGCTATGCAATTCAAACTGATGTCGTAGATTATTTATTTCTTACTCATTAATTATTTCTTACACATTTTTTATTTTCGAACAACTTCTTTCCTCGTGGACCATTTAAGTTGAAATTTGGTTACCAACTTTATTTTGACATCTCCCTTATATGTGCAAATTTTCATTTGAATCACTGCAGTACTTAAAACAAAAAAAAATATTGCGTTTTAAAAATTTCCTTTACATTTTTTATACAAAAAATTTAACCTACGGTGCTCATCTTCGAACTCATCCAAGCCATTAACAAAATCAAGGTAATCTCCAAATTTAGTGAAGATCGGTCAAGTATTTTTTGAGTTATCAGTTGGATACATATATATATATATATATATATATATATATATATATATATATATATATATATATATATATATATATATATATATATATATATATATATATATATATATATATATATATATATATAAATATATATATATATATATATATATATATATATATATATATATATATATATAAGCATATAAAAATCAAAACCGACCTTGGATATGGGTTCTAGAGGACCAAATTCGCGCTCATTTGAAGAAATTTTTCAAAAGTCTCACCATCGATACCTCTCTATTAGTGAATTTTCTTAATGAAAATTCACTAATAGCTCTTTAAATCAATAGCAATCCATCAGCTGCACGACGCCTCGGTCTGATCTCAAGCGTAAAGTCGGTATGGCCGATGGAAAATTTAAAATTTCAATATTAAATAATTAATAATTTATTTTCATGGAACAATCCATTAAGTAATAAGTAATAATCTATAGTGTTGAAGTTAAAATGGCCGGCTGTTCCTTCTTCGTATTTTGTGAAAATCAAGTATTTATATATAAATACTATTCATAATATTATGTTTAAAAAATTAACGTTTACCGCCATATGAATCGTAATTCATTTGATCGTTCATTGCCTTCATCAATTGAGGTGTCAAAAACAAATGCACGTAGTATGTTAGTATACTCGTATGTATCAGAAGTTATAATATCTATAAGTAATATGGGATCTATTTATTTCTAAACAGTTTTGTATGTATTCACTCTAAAAATATTTTTGTTATAAAATTATATGTTTGTCAATACCATATGCGTATGCTAACAACAAAACAAATTAAGAGGTCTATAAATAATAGCAATCTCTTGTTCTCAAATATTTATCATAATAACAGTAGATTTTTGACAGGACATGTACAAAATACAAAAGAAAGACATTTAAATAATTCCAACATCTAGGCAAAATGTATTACAACCAAACAGCTGACAGAATTAAGAATTATATGCTGGTATTTTTTATTTTTTTTAAGCAAACTTTGCAAAAATAGCCCTATATCACAGCTTGCTTAAATACTAGGCGACGGACTTTGGAGACCACTTAGTATATTTTTATGTCTAATGGAAAATTAATACATATTATCCATTCTGAAAGGGATGTTCCGAAAATATAATGGTAGTTATAGCATTTTTATAGCTCTATAAAACGGTTATGTGGAACATATAACTGAATTTAGGCCAAAAATATCAATATATTAAATCATTTATATGAGCAATATAATGCATTAGTGACCTTTATCATGTACGGACGATGTTTCAGTACACACTTTTATTTTTATGACCCGTAGAAGGGTTGTTGATCATTAAATAAGGGTTATTGGAAAATGGGACACAAGAGGTATCTATTAAGAAGGAATAAAAAGTCAATGTTTTCTACTTTGCAGGATTGTTTTTCTACCCAGAAGGATTTCTCTTTACCTTTTATTATACGACTCTCTTCTAAGTAATCCGTGAAAAACCCAATGCACATTATATTTTCAGACACAACAGTCATTTCGCCAGTGAACATGGCATCATCGGAAGACTAAAGAAACTAAACGCCCAGTTTAGTTTTATTTATACTTTGACAAAGGTAACTTTGTCAAAATTGTAGTTTTAAAATAATAATAGTCATTATCATCACAGATTAAAGTCGTTGTCGTCGGAACCATCACTCTGCCGCTCGCAGTTCATTTTATTTCGTTCTCGTTTCCGCACTTAATTAATTGAACTTTGTTTTCCAGAAGTGTTTCTCTTGGTCTGCTTCTTTTTTCAAGTATGCCTCTTTTAAACATTCCTGCAACACAGTTATTATGACAGAATACGCCTACTAAAATGAAACCTTATTTCTCTCAGTAATCTCTGCTTCGGTCACTTCTTTTACCGCGCTTTTTTTTGCATTTTAGTGAATTTTCGTAGAAAAAATTAACTAATGGGGATATCCCGACTTTTGAATTTTGAAAACATTTTTGCAAATGAGCGCGAACTAGGACCCCTAGAACCCATATTCGGGGTCAGTCTCAATTTTTATATGTTTATATATATATATATATATATATATATATATATATATATATATATATATATATATATATATATATATATATATATATATGAATCACACCGATTAAATCAAAAAATAATAGGCCGATTTTGATTAAATCTGGCAAGTACCTTCCTTTTGTTAGTGGCTTGGAAAAGTTCGTTAGCCAGGAAAAACGGACGAGGTTTTCCGGGAAAATTGAGTTTTCTTTGGAAAAAATGTTTTCTCAAAAAATAAAAAAGCTGTGATAACCAAATTTGGTGGGTGGTTTACGATATAAACAGTATACTATACACCAAAAATTTAGATTTATATGTTACAAGAAAAAAAGTTATAATAAAATATTTGTTGTCAGATAATTACTATGAAAATTCACTACCAGAACGCACTTGCTGCGTCCAGACTTTTTAATCAGTGCACATGTTCCATATTTTAAAAACCTCTATTATCTTTAAGCCCTATTTATTAAAAATCTAGCTTTGCGTCTTATTGATAAATATAGAGATGGGCGGACAGACGGATGGACGAAACGACGGATTGATGAATGGACGGATTGACGGATGGGCAGATGAATAGATGGAGGGATGGATGGAGAACAGAAGAATGAAAGGAAGAATGATGGAAGGATGGATGGGTGGGTGGACGGAAGGACGGAAGGATGGACGGATGAACGCATGGGCGGATGGACGGTAGACGGATCTACCGATGGATGGATGGACGAATGGATGGATTAGAATCGTCTAACTATTTTCAATTATACTTTTTTTTTGGAGCGAAACGAACGAAAACACACACACGCACGACAATACATAATAATGGTCAAAGCAGAACCTCTATTTGATGAGACAAATGTTTTTTCAAAATAGATTCGGTATCAACATGTGGATGGGATTTATAGAAACACGCATAGTTCAGCATATTTTCTTTGATACGCTATTAACAACAACTTAATATTTTGGTTTCTTACGCAATGTGAAATGTTATTTTGAGTTTACCCATGTCTGAATTTGTGAAGGCTTATTAAGAACAAGATGGTGCTCCCGCTCACAATGCCAGAATATTTACAGAATATTTTCCAATGCATGTTATCAATTATTTTCGCAACGCAACAAGTGATAAAAATATGCCTTTGAAACTTCCCTTCTCCTATTTTCTTAGGTCGCAACACCACTCTAGTTCCTTGACTGTGTTCGAATCCGAAGTGAGTTTCTTCCATAAGCACACTTAAAGAACCCAAATCACCACAACACATTTAATATTTTTAATTATTATTTAATTTATAATAATAATAAATATAATAATTAATTTATATTTATATTATATAATTCTAATGAATTATTTATCCTCTGATGACGCAAACTTGGTTAGTGAAACGATCGTCTGGTTTTTAAAATGTGTTGTGGTCATTTGGGTTCTTCAAGTGTGCTCATCGCAGGTTCCAATCTTCACTGAGTGATCTTCATCAGGCCAATTTTCAATTTTGCCTTTCGTTCTGTTTATACTATGATTGGCAAAATATTCTCAACATATCTCTGTATAATAATTGTCATGTGTTGGTGGTATTTCTTTGTCGAATTCCGTTAAATTCTACACCATTATATATATATATATATATATATATATATATATATATATATATATATATATATATATATATATATATATATTGCGACATCTCTGAAACTTTTTGCTGATTTTTTGTTTTTTGTTACTAACTTAAATGCCCATTTAAGCCATTTTCATCCATAAAGAAGTAATTTAAATTTAAATTTTATAACCAAATGGACCCTTGGTAAACAACTTGTTTCTAAATAATACGATTTGAGCTGTCCCTTGGACTTGTTCGGCAAATCTCGAGCAGAAACAAACAACACTACAGAGAGACATACTGCAAATACCACGGGACCTTTTGCGAGACAGAATAAACTTCATCTCATTGTTATTGCCCTGGAGTCAGTGAAATCCCACATTTAAAGGCTGAATTTGTCTTTTATTTCCTGCATTTAGACTTACAATTCATACATTGTTACAATTACTTTTATCTCTAGGTTAGGTTTTCAACTGTCCCCACCTGTACGATTTAACAGGACAAGCATTTAAAACTTCAGGAAAGGACAGATATTTAAAATAACATATAGGGGTTTCCTCTTTTTACAATACGTGACATACATCGCTGGATTTATTTATTGCTTAGGCAGAAATGTAGTAGCTTAATTTACACTTCTTTTGTAATTGTGTTGTAAATTCTTAGTTTGTAAGTAAAAACTAACAATACACAACACAACATAAATATATTTATTTGGCTAAATATTGCAAGAAAAGAAACTACAAATCATATTCCTAAATGGTTTATTTTTGGCTACAAGTGGGTGCAACGGTTGAAATTTGAGATGGATTTGATGAATATAAAAATAAAATCTAGTAATTTGGTATATAAAAATTCGCGTTAATTTCATTATAAAGCTTTTGATATGAATTTTTGGAGCTGTGCTGTTAAAATTACATCCTAGACAAGAACAAGTATAAGACTTGTTATGTATAAAGTGTTATGAAAGTATAAAGTGGCCACCACGCAACCTCTGGCACAGGGTAATCCTT
This sequence comes from Tillus elongatus, assembly GCA_964006375.1. Taxonomy (NCBI): domain Eukaryota; kingdom Metazoa; phylum Arthropoda; class Insecta; order Coleoptera; family Cleridae; genus Tillus; species Tillus elongatus. The sequence goes on from OZ023264.1 coordinate 114,792,447, forward strand.
TTCTTAAAATTCCGAATAACGTTTTCACATAATTGTGGCTCAATTCTGCCAATAACGTGCTGAAACTCGTCTTTAAGGTGTTCAGCTTTTTGTGGTTTCGCGTATACACCTTTTCCTTTACGTGGCTCCACCGGCGTTAGATAGCATGATCTTGGTGGCCAATTTTGATCGTCAAACCAAGAGATGACACGTTCTGGAAACTTGGTCCACAATAACTCCATTGTTTCGCGTGGTGTGTGATAGATCGCACCGTTTTGTTGGTAAAACATATGCTCCACATCAACTCGATAACAGTTAGCGCATTTGCAGCCGTGTTTTCGAAGAAATACGGTCCAATCACTACAACAGCCCAAAGTGCGCACAAACAGTTACTCGCGGCGTATGCATTGGTTATTCAGGTATCACACGAAAATTTTCAGCATCCTAAATACTACACTTCTGCTTATTTACGTACTCGTTGAGTTAAAATAAGCCTCATCAGAGAAAATTAATTTCAGCGAGAAATCCTCATCAATTTAGTGGCGCTACAATCCACGGCATTGCGCATGGTCCCTTGGCTTGAAATATTGCGTCAGATATGTTCTCAAAATTCGTTGCAGAGTGGTTCTAACGTTTAATTCTTGACCACGATGCCTAATGGAAGTTCCAGGACTATCGGCCACAACTTCCCCCAGTGCGGTGGTCTTCTCATCCATCAACGTAAGTTTTGTCTTAAATTTGTTAATTAAGCGGCGTCCTGTCGACTCATTTGACACATTATTGCGCCCAAAAATTGTACGTAATTTTCGAACTTTTTTCACAAAACTTTCTCCATTTCTGTACTGAGTCTTCACAAGAATTAAGCATTGTTCGTTTGGATACCGCATCATAACTTCTTATTGCGTGGTCTGTATATGACAGCTGTCAAAAAGTAAACACACCACTACTCGCACAAAAAAATGTTCGGGACGTAGCAAGTGGATTATAGTAGTGAATTTTCATAAGAATTGTACACTACTAGTGAGGTATATTATTAAAACTAATTCGGTAAATTTAAATGGACCTGGAAGATCGGTTTTAGAGGTCCCAGTTGATTATTTAAAGAAATTTCTATTTTCTATGGAACTAAAAAAATATAATTTGGTTGAGATATATGTAAGTACTGCAAGTCTCTTTAAAAAAATTGTGTTAAAAATTTCATTAAAGTCACAAAAGTTTTCCAGAAAAAAATAATTATTTACAAAGGGAATGTACCTGCAAATTATAAATATGGCACACATTTTTCATTTTAGTTGCCTGGATGGTTTTGTTTTAGTGAACCCAATCAATATAGTTTTTGCAAACAAAACAACAAAAAAGGTTTTTAAAAACCAATTTGTAGTTATCCGGGAAGCTCATTATGTTATTTTCTTTTAATTTGGTACCCACGCTGCGTTTACATAGGTGCTACTATGAATCAAGATTGACGATTCTAGCTTAATAGCAAATTTGGTTATCGGTTTTGAAATATTTTTACAAAAATTCTCTACCATAATGTATTCGCTGCACCCCGACCTTTTTCAACACTTATTTACTGTTGCTGTATCCACAATTGTATGTAAGACTGTCAAGCCAAGCTCAATTTCATTTTTGGAAAAATATTTTAAACAAATGAAATGTGGTAACAATTTAAACACAAATTGAAAATCTTGGTTCGTTGCTTTGTCGCGGGGATACTCCTACCCCTTCTGCATGTCTACAACCACCCTCGATGCATAAACAAGACCAATGTAAACAAGAAAAGTTTCTTGGGAACAACCCGCAAGAAAGTTACGGGACCTGCGGTCAATATTGTACCTGCCAAATTATAAACGTGGCAGGTATTTTTCCTTATTAGTCGCTTGGAGTATCCTTTTTTCCAACTTAATCGAATCAGTTTCTGCAAACAGAATAAGAAAAATGGTTTCTAAAACAAATTTTTCGTTGCCTGTGAAGCTCATTGTGTTATTTTTTAAATTTAGTACCCACTCTAGTTTTATATAGGTTTTTTAGTATGTATGAAAACTGAAGGAAAATCGGATTAGTTTTTCTGCGTAAATTTTGGATTTTCTTTTAGAAAATTTCTCCGAAAATAACACCGCTACGGCAACCAAATAGTGCGCAGGTTTACATTATAAAAAGTCAACTATATACTAAATTATTTTTCTGGGTGCATATAACTTTCTTAGAAAAATGCGTAGTTCAATTCTACAAAAATTCGCAACAATAACGCACTTGCTGTGCCAGACGTCTTGCAATTGTTACAGGTTACATCGCTGTTTGGTGCTGTACATAATTCCTGCCTGAAACAATTTGTTTGTAGAACAAACCTTTCATTCAAGTCAATGTAATTATTATGTCACGCCCAGAAGTTTTTATGCTAAGAAGTAACATTATTTAACTACATTTTACACAACTTTATTTGCAGGGTGCATTTTTCTTATAAATGTTAATTATTAAAATCTTGTTTCAGGTGAGCATCCGATTTGCATAATTCTAAGAAGGTATGCATAATATATTTATAATTGTTTTAATTTGGATTTTTTTATTTTTTTTAATTTCAACAACACACCACGAGGGCTTACAGCCTAAATACTATACTTGTTTATTCTGCACTTGAAGGTTTGGAGGTTCGGAGGAGAAGGAAAAATATGTGCCGGCAAGGAATTCTTCAACTTGGAAGTCCTCGGGACAAAAGAGCGGGCATAACAAGATGTTCTATGTCTGGTGACCTGGGCAGTAAAACGGTGCATTCGCTTTGTTCCCCTGGTAGATCTGTTGGGAGCAGCAGATAGAGGAACTATGGAAGAAAGCTCCTCTGAGCAGTGCCCGTGCAGATATCTATAAAAGAAGGAGAGGTCACCAACGGCACGTCGGTGGGCAAGGGATGGCAGCCTTTGGGTGAGGGTAGGTTCACCGATGAGACGTATCGCTCTCTTCTGAATGGAGTCCAGGATAGCGAGTGTAGAAGCGGCAGCAGCACCCCAGACGTGGGAGCAGTATTCGAGGTTTGGTCTTATTTGTGAAGTATATAAGGTATAGAGATTAGCTGGTGAAAAGTATTTGCGAGCCCGGAAGAGGAAACCTAATGTCTTAGCAGCCGCTTTTGTAATTGATGTGACATGTTGCTGCCAATTGAGATTTCGTTCCACAGAAATGCCAACAAGTGAAAATGACTCATTACTTTGAATAACTTGGTTGTTTATTGGAATGGGTCTAGGGCTGGTGTATCTCTTATAAGAAAGAAAGCAAGACTGTGATTTGGTGAGGTTGAATTGTACAAGATTTCTACTTCCCCAGTCTAATATTTTTTGGAGATCCGCGGAGATAGAACCCTCTATGAGTCTGCGTCATCTAACTGGGCTGAAGAGACAGGCTTAGAATATTGTATATTTGAGTGGACGGTGCTGTCGTCCGCGTAACTGTGAACTTGGTTGGTTGTACTAGCGAGGAGGTTATTGATGTGGAGAAGAAACAAAGTAGGGGCCAAAGCTGAACCTTGGGGACCTCCTGCATTAATTGTATACAGTTTAGAGGAATGGCCATCCACGACAACAGAAATGGTCCGGTTGGAGAGGAAATTTGCTGTCCACGTACAGAGTTTTAGTGGTAGGCCATAGGCCGGTAGTTTATTAGGCAGCGCTGCGTGCCAGACCTGGTCTAATGCTTTGGATATGTCTAGAGCGACAACCTGGGATTCACCGTGTAGTTCCATAGACCTGTTCCAAGAATGGGAGACAAAGGAAAGGAGGTCGGCAGTTGATCTGCGCTGACGGAATCCATACTGCCCGTCGCGGATTAGACTGTGTTTTTCAAGAAATTTTAGTAATTCGGTGTTTATATACTTTTCCATCACTTTAGACATGACTGAAAGGAGATATATAGGCCTGTAGTTGCTAGAAAGCGCTTTGGATCATTTCTTGGGGACGGGTTGTACTCGAGCAGTTTTCCAGTTACTAGGGAATATGCCTCTATTGTGAGATGTCTGAAACATACGAGTCAGGACAGAAGCAAGTTCTGGTGCACATTTTTTGAGAACAATTGCTGTGATTTCGTCAAGGCCAGAGGCTTTCCTGGTATTAAAGAAGAGCGCATCTTTCGTACCTTTTTGGTTTCGAATATGATATCCGTCATTTTATGCGCGACATTGGGGACTGTTGGTGCTTGAACATCCTATGCGATCGGAAATTTGTCTGATTGAAAAATCGGCTTTGCGCATACCAACAATAGGCCTCCTTTAGAATTCACTTAAATGATTGTAATTGTTCCGTAAATAAAGCCAGGCTTAATAAACCGAGCAAAAATATATACGAAATATTGCTTCAGACTGAAGAAAGCGCAAATTTAAAGAGATATTTTTTTGATAAAACAAAATAAATAAGTGTACACTTGTTAAAATGTCTTTGTCCATATTGTTATCATTTCTTATCCGAGACAAAACGTAGTACTACCTATTGAAAATTTCATTGCAATTAGTCGACTCTCACTGGCTGTTTGGATTTTTTGGAAAGTCAGTATATAATTGTAAAACATTTCGAAAGAAGCCTAATGGAACTTCTTTCAGATTAGTTGTCTAAAAAAAGCAAATTGTAACGTTTCAAATCGCGATTTTGACGTTTTAAGAAGAAAAATTATAAAATTTTCAAAATATTTTTTCTGCTACTTTTTGGCCTTTTTGCGTCAAGAAAACTTAACCGTTGTATGTAATATTCAAGTTTTGTTAATCACACAAAATATTTTGTTCTTGTGCTTTCCTCTGATCACCAGTGGCACCCACTTTTTTTTTAATGCCTTAACCTTTTTTCCTTTTAACATAGATATCTCAATTTCGGCGTGCACGGTAAGCCTGATGGTAGAAACGTAGGTGCCAAATTTAGTTGTTATTTGCGAAAGAAAACCCAACAATTTCCTGGAAAAACTGCTCCGATTTTCCTGCCTAACGAACCTATCCAATCCACGTATGGGAGGTACGTACCAAATTTCATCAAAATCGGCCCATATTTTTTTTAGTTATCGGTACGATATATATATATATATATATATATATATATATATATATATATATATATATATATATATATATATATATATATATATATATATATACAGATCTTCTCATTAGTGAATTATTCGTTATACGAAAAATTTGCTAAAAAGCTTGAGCGTGTAAATCATCAGGGCTATAGTACGATGTTCGCTGCATTCTTACGTTGGCTTTATTTGGAATTAGAGCAAACGTGGAATGAAGCCAATCTTCTGGTAATATTCCAGTTTTATATATGTTGTTAAATAGCATGATCGTGATAAATTCTCTGTTCATCAATTTGAGCAGCTTCTTAGGCATCTCGTGGTGTCCACTAGTCTTCCCATATTTGGCCTATTTGAGTGCATATCCTATTTCTTCTATCATTTTCCCCCTCAGGACTCGTCCGCGACTTTGCCGCCCCGATAGCACGCAGCCTTTGGCTTATTGTGCATGCCCTTACTCTTTTTACTCCAACCATTCCAAAATCACTGTGCCTTCAACTAGTCTGCACAGCGATTGGTAGGGTGAAGTTTTATATTGCTCTGTCTCCGGTCTAGGCTGACCGTAGATCAGTTATCTTTTGCGGTCCAGACCTTACACTCGCACAAGATGTGCTGGGCTGATATATTCTCTGTTCATCAATTTGAGCAGCTTCACGGACATCACGTCGCCATATTTGGCCTCTTCGAATGCATATTCTATTTGTTCTATCATTACTTTAGGTCCTGTGTCTACACAGAAGTGTATTCATCCTGGTTCTCGCCTGTGTTCTTGTCCTCGAAAAGTTCTGTTACATACTCTGTCGATCTATCCAGTTTATATATCACATCTGTTATTAATGTACCATTGGCGTCTCTTAGTTGTCTCCATCGTCCAGATTTTACTCTACTGGTTTCATACTTATGAATTTTCTAATAAATCAAATCAAAGTAAGAAGCAGCATTTACTTACTTACTACCTTACGTTTAACGACGGTTATGCTCTAAAAAGTATTCAAAATGTTCTCTATTTACTTCCGAACCTATAAAAATTCTTTTTTGGCAAGAGTAGTGCACATTATTTAACATTTCGCGGGTTACTAACGTACATGCTTATTGTCTAATCCGTTCTCTCATATTTTAGGCGTGTTTGATGTTATAGCCATAACTTTCTCTTTTATAAATCCCCAAATGACAATATCTAAAGGCATGAAATCAGAAGACCTTGTGGGTCAGTTTACTGGGCCACCACGACCAATCGATGTATCTCCAAACATGTTATTTAGAATGTCCATGACTTGGCGATTAAAGTGTGGCGGGGTTCCATCTTGCTGAAACCACACCTCTCCTTGTTGATTTTCTACGCTGTTCAGAAGTTTAGGCAAATCCTGTCTTAGAAACCATTTAGGTGGCCTTAAAAAAATGTGGCCCAATTTTATTACTTGGCAAATTAATAAGTATGCAACCATTCCAGTAAATGCAACGATTTTTTACCTACATACACAGTATTTGACAAAGAATCGAATGTTTGAAAAAAAGCACCATCCCATTTGATATTTATAACGTGACACCGGCTCTTCAAAATGAGGAGAAGGGGTAAATGTCAAAAATATTTCAAAATGTGTCCTCCAGCCTACTTATCACCTAACCAAATGTTTACCAAAATACTCCGAGCGGTTTTTCAGATATCCGATTGTAACACTTTAAAATCCTCACCTGTATATCAGTGTGAGTATACCCACGTATTATTAAGTTATGCATTTTTTTTAAATAAAATATAATTCTGTTTTATTGTTCCTTAAGAAGTAGAATGATTTTGATTTACTTCATTCGTTTGCATTATGTTTCAAGAAAAAAATACTTTTCCCAATTCGTAAACAAATTATTGCTTAATCAAATTAAAAAGAAACCATATTATGATCAATCAAGATGTTGCAATCTAATTATAATATTATTATGTGCCTATTTCCGCCTTAAGTTATAATAACCAATTCAAATTTGCATTATTCATTAATTCATATTTCTTATAAACTTGCACCCAGTATGTTTTCATTATCTCAACTATCCAGGTGTATGTAAATTAAAGATATTCCTGAAAAATGTCCAATCATTTCACACTATATAAGTAATTATGACCTCAACGGTAATCATTTATAACATTACCATTTGATTTTTAACTTTCGACAGCTTTTTATTTGAATGGTAAGTCCTTACACCTCGGCTGCTGTAGTAAATTTACCTGAGTTGACCACAACAGAAGGAAGAAAGACAGAAAAGGTCCGGTAGTTGACAGACAGCATGGCAGAGACAGAGATAGATCGATCATTTAAGCAGACTTTTATCACATTTAAATGCATATTATACAACATATTTGAACTAGGAGTGTCTCAACGCACATCCCACACATTTCTGGCCCACGTACTTCATCTGTCTTGTGAAAAAGGTCTTTATGGATATCAAAGATAAAGACCAGAGAACCTGTTTATGGCCTCATACTTAAATCCACTATCTCTTTTAACACCACACGTATGCTTAATTGAGTTTTTAATTTTTAAATATTGTGAAACAAGAGAGATCGAGAGTGGTTCTGTTTAGTTTTAATCACCTTCAAGATCATACCAACATGTGGTTAGTAATTATTATTTTTAAAGTAATATGTGTCACTAGAATAATGAATTGGCTTGCAACGCACGTTCAGTGGATGAATGAATGCAGGTTTATTCATTATTTGCTTACACAACATCGACCGGAAATAAGCTGTAAAAGTGCTAGCAAATTAAATTGTATGCATATACGCATTTAGTCACGAAGTCTTAAATTAAAAAAAAAAAACAATGATTTGCTTTGTACCTATTTATTGTTTATATTGTGTTTTATCTACTTACTATTCAGCTGTTTAATGGGAATGTAGTCTTAACAATTTTTATGAAAACTTTTCATTTTAGATCAATTAATAATTTTTAAGCGTACATGCGCCACTTTTGATTCCCGAAGGGTTTTACCAAGATTCAGGAAAGCAACCCGGCATGTTATGGAACAAGTCTGGACACAACCAAAGCGTTATGGTAGTGAATTTTCATACACATTTTTTTAATATCAAATATGTTGTCCGTTTTAATGAACGCATCCATCAAATTTGGTTACCAGTAGAAAAAGTGTGCCATATTTCATCAAAACAACTTTATTGGTTGATAAACTACAAAATTAACCTAGAATGTTCCTGAGAGGACTGTCTTGATTTTCTGGCCAACAAACCCCTTTAATTTATTTACCCACCTGCCAAAATATAATTATTTACATAAGCTTTTCGACGAAACTTTAAAAAATGTTTGCATAAAAGCTTGTAAATATTTTTCACGAAAATCCGAAAACATTTTTTTTAATAATAACTTATTAAACATTTATTAGTAATTACAAAAATGCCTACGGAAACAAAAAAAATTCTCCGAAAACTGACTAAATATTGGTTACACAAATATTTGCGAAAAGAATGCATAAAAATTTAATTATATATACAATCTACCATTAAAATTGAAAAAAGATTTTAGAGAATTTTCATTAAGAAAAATTCGCTAATAGAGAGGTCATGATGAAAGCTTTTGAAATATATCAGTTATATATATATATATATATATATATATATATATATATATATATATATATATATATATATATATATATATATATATATATATATATATATATATATAACTGATTTCAATCTTGGTTGGTCAAAAACTGAGGTCGAGTTCGTTAATCAGCCTTTATACTCAAGTTTTTCCGGTGAAACATCGAGACAAACTTGTTTAAAACGCTATATTTTTGTAAGTATCAAAGTAACTGGAATGAGATTTTACATGTGGCTAGAAATGGTGCAAATAAACCTATGTTGTGAATTTTAAGTAATTTGGTACACAATATTTAGAGTTTTATCCAAATTAGAAATAAAACGCCAAAGACATGCGTTGTGACGACTTGTGGTTAAAGTCCAATGCCTGACAGACAACATGTATTAACCATACATCAACGGTAACCAAACTAAATATATACCAGGCATAAACATAATACCCGAACCAACAATCGTGAAATCTCGGCCGCAGTTATGGAAAATGACAGACGACATGAAATTAAAAATTTGCCATTTGGTTGTTTTTATCTTAGGTTAATGAGAGAAAAGCTTGTGAACTAACTAAATCATTGCCGAAAACAAAAAGATCCTAACCGATAACATTAGTTATGCTATTAGTTATTAAATTAATTCTTTGACACAGGAACAGTACGTATGCAACCAGGACTGTTAAAAATTGTGCAAATATAGCAAAATTAGAAAATAATTTAATTCTTTATTTAAAAATTATTAATGAATATATAAACCTTGGATAAATTAATATGTCAAGCGAACAGCGATACCACGTTGAAAAAACCGATTGTCGTTCGATCTCCGAAGTTAAGCAACCTCGGGGACGGTCTTTTTCTTGGATGGGTGACCGCCGGTTAGCATCGTGTACTGTTACTCTTTTTTTTTTAGGTAGTGACATTTCTGTTTTGTTCTTATTAGCGAATTTTCATTGAAAAAATTAGGCGTTTTTTATTTTTAAAAATTCGCTAAGAGATGTATCTATGGTGTGACTTTCCAAAAATTTTAGATACCATGCTTTAAAATTGTACATTTAAAGCCTAAGCTTATCTGTATTGTACCTTGTAAAATGTATGTCAGATATATATATATATATATATATATATATATATATATATATATATATATATATATATATATATATATATATATATATATATATATATATATATGTATGTATCCACACGATAACTCAAAAAGTTATTAACTCGGCAAGAATCTTTATTGCATTAATATCTTGGATGAGTTCGTTTATCAAATCTAGCAGCCCGTATGTTATTTCAAATTTAATTACAGATTATGTAATTTAAGTTTTATGTATTTTGTTTAATAGATTATTGTAAAAAAAAAGTGTTTGCAAATTCACATGGAAAATCTGTTTTCCAATTTTCTTTAAAAGTAATTTGTTTATCAAATTGCGTAAAATATTTTTACCCAGCTAATTTTCGTAAAAAAAATTTTATATAAATTTTGTGAACATTAAAGCCGAGTTTCGTAAGAAAATGGTTAATTTTCGTGAAAGGGGTTGTTTGCAAATTTTTGTGTATTTTTTTAAAATTTTTGTCAAAAAGCTTTTCGTGGATAATTATATCTTGGCTAGTGTAGTTTTTGTGTAAATCGTTTGAATTGGTTCGTTGTCTAGAAAATCGGACCAGTTGTTTCGGGACAATTATATTTATTTTCGGAAAATATTTTATATTTTTTGTGTAACACGACCCTACCTTGTTTACATGGATGCCGAGCCTGATTGTTATATTTCATCCCCATAGAAGCATGTAGGGTACGCCACCCCTCTCGGACCAGTTTTTCCTAAGAAAAAAAAATCCGAAAAAAAAATTGTGTCTCAAAAAAATTACCAACTTATTTTGATCAAAGTTGGTTGATATGTTGCCCTCGTAATTACCTTACTCCACGAAAACTCAACTTTCTAGGTTTATAGAAAATTGAGTTATACAAATTTGAAGCATTTAATGAAAGTTCGCTACCATAACGCAATTGCTGCGCCCCGATTTTTTTAACTTTTCACGGAAATTTAAACCAGTGGAAGCAAGGAAAAATATAATGGGGAAAATACTCATATTTTCATGTGACAAGCTGCCGGTAATAAGAACGTTATTGAGTCTGTCACTTTGAACTTTCATTTGACATTTATGAAAACAATTTATTAATATTATGAAAATATAAGCATAGATAATCCTATCAAATTAATTAAATAATCTGAGAGCCATCTGTTTTGAAATCGTTGCAGAGGAAGAAGCTTTGTCTTTGAGAGTCCACCTGAGACTTGACAACCATTAGTGGTGACCGGTCTTAGTACTGTTGTGTATCAAAGTTTTTTCTTTTAATTATTTAGGTAGGGATTCTTTAGAGATGAGTGTAGGATACGCACTGAAATGTAGACTTTTTATTCGAGTAAAGTTAGGTGTTTGTAAAAATTCAGCCTTCGTTCAAGTTGTGCACCGAGTTATCTTAGAGAGTCATTATTTGTGATATTCTGGTTATTTATTTTAAGTAGTGTATAAATTGTACGGTTGTCTAGTTTTTTTCACTAAAAATTATATTTTCTCATTTGTTGGCATTTAATTCAATGTTCCATTCTTCGTAACACTTCTGTGAAATGTCAAGGTGTCTTTGAATTGGCTTGTTCGCCACATGCCTAGAAAAATAATGAGCGTAAATTGCGGTATCGTCTCCGCAGATTGCCGTGTTTGTTTTGGAAGATTGGGGAATATCTGCTATGTAGTAATTAAGTAAGGTTGGTCCAAAAACAGTCCCTTGTGGTACCCCGGCGTTAATGTGTTTCTTATTTGATAATGTGCTGTTGATTTTTACCTGGAATATCCTAGAACCTCGGCGGTTCAGGGGTAAGAACGTGTGCCTCTGAACCGGAGGGTACTGGGTTCGATCCCAGTGTACTCCTTTCACTTTTTCAGTACAAAACTGCAACATTAACATCAACCGAGGTTCTGGCATTATATTTGAGCAAGTTGAATGTCTGCACGTTCCGCCTTTTGGAGGGGGCGTAAAGCAGTCGGTCCCGTGTCCATGCGATATTGGGCACGTTAAAGATCCCTACCCTCCTTACAGAAAGACAGGGGTTCGGCAAAATTCGCAGGATAGTGAGGTGAAACTGCTCCCTGGCGTCGGTTATTTTATTTAGCGTATGGGGTTACAGTACGATACACCTGATAGAAGTATACAAAATATACAAAACATACAAGATACAAAACACATATAAACAGAGAAATTTCAAATATATATGGACAAACATAACTATTATGACAAACTATATATCTACATCCAAATTGCGGAGCCATTCGATTGCCTCTGGTGTGGCTTTCATAAAATCTTCGAGGTCAGAAGCGTAGGAACGGTTAGGACATTCTGATACGATGTGGTGGACAGTTTGCCGCGGAGATTCGCAATCACATTGCGGGGATTCTGCCCTGCCCCATTTGTGTAAGGAGTCAGCACATTTCCCGCAACCTGTTCTAACTCGATTGAGCTTTGACCATAGTCGGCGTGGCAGGTCGGATCCGTTAAAACAGTGTGTTGGATCATCTAGTTGAATGTAGTGGTTTACTGCAGTTTATGTCCATATGGTAGTCCATTTATTAGTCGCATGAAAGTTTTCGTTCGATTCTAATGCTGATCGAATGGCTGGATGTCTTGATTTGAGCCGAAGATATTTTCCCGCCAGGTATGGGATATCGGTATGGATTGGTAGGGCTGCGTTAGCCATGATTTTTCTATATTCCCTGATGAGAGCTGCAATTCGTCGGATATCTGGTGGTGTGATATTACTGAGCACTGGGAGCCAGCGCGTTGGTGTTGGACGTATGGTCCCAGCAATCAGTCTCATTGTTTGGTTTAGTTGCACATGTACTTTTCTGGTGTGTATACTGTTGATCCAGACAGGACAGCAATATTCTGCGACAGAGTATACCAAGGCCAGAGCCGCTGTCCGAAGTACTGTCGCTGTGGCTCCCCATGTTGTTCCAGCAAGTTTGGCTATGACGTTATTGCGCGTTCTCAGCTTACCAGCCACGTTTCCAAGATGTGGACTGAATGTCAGTGATTTATCCAGTGTCACGCCCAAATACTTTGGGTTTTTATTGTGGTTAAGGATCCTGCCGTTAAATTCCACCCGCAGGGTATCATTCGCTTGCCGGCTCGATAGATGGAAGCAGCAGACTTCTGTTTTAGACGGACTTGGACACAGTCTCCACTTTCTGAAGTAATCGCGTCGGTGATTGGCCATAGTCGCGGAAATAGGCCGACGTTAAAAAAAACAAAAAACACACAACACGACCGTTTTTTTAGATAACTCTGAATAAGCTTGTCTAAGATCAATAGAAAATCAAATTTTATTAGTTTTCATGTCAGCCCTTCTAACTATACCCTGTCGAAAGCCTTTTCAATGTCCAAGAGAACCATAGTGGTTTGAACCGACGATCCACTCGCTGAGCTAACTGAGACCGCCAAATGGTTATGCTACTCTAATAAGAGAATATTTAAGTGCTTACATTTTAACAATCTGATCTACTTTACTTTAACTATTTAAATTAGATGAAATTTTTACAAGTCTTAGTTGCTTCATTAAGCATCTAAATTGAACGTGAGATATGGCTGTCTGTTATTAAGGTTAACATTTAATTTTTTTCCGGAATAATTGGAACCGAATAATTCCCTTTCTGCCTACTTAAATAAAGATAAATCCGCAGCACAGATATACGGCGGAAATGAATTCTTCTAAGCATCTAAGGAACGTTTCGGCATAAATTTCCTTGTTCGTCCTGTTCGTGTACATGCGGTTTCCAATTCCTATAAATACTGAAAAGCCGTCCACACATCTCCATAAGTAGATGTGCAAGCATGTAGGCCGAATAAAAATTCAGATACAAGGCGTTCCAGGTAGACGATCTATCACAATCTTTAATAAAAATGTACATAGATAATGGCTTCTCATACATACGGTCCTCTTAACTTGCACACATATTTTTTCTTAAGATCTCTATGTCGAGAGATGCTTCTATGGAATTCATAAGGACATAAATTTTCTTCCTGGACAATTTAACTTAGGGGTTCGCCTCATGAAAATTTATTACCCCATCGGATCAATAAAATGCATTATTTACTCGATTTTGACCTATCTGGCCATTAAAGGGTTTCAGGAAGACTTGAAATATTGCAGCAAACTAATAGATGTTACAAATTATGTTACCAGAGAATGTAATTTAGACTTACAAGAATCCTCCTATTTCGAATCGTAGTTTTTGTTCTGCCCGAGGCCGAGAAGTAGCCATGGAATCAATACATTTAATAGGAAGTGTTGGAAATACACAGGATAAAGTTTAAAACATGCTGTTTAAACCAAAATTTCGGGACGCAGCAAGTACGTTATAGTAGTGACTTTTCATAAGAATTGTATACTATTATTATACGGCATATTACTAAAATTGATACTTTAAACTTATACAGACCTTGAAGATCGATTTAAGGTCCTAGTACGCGCACATTTGAAGGATTCTCTCGAAAGTGTTACCATCGATTAGGGATGGGCACCTAACATCGATGTTTTTGGAATATTGATGTTTTCCATTGAACATCGATGTTTAAAACATCGATGTTGTAATTTCGATGTTATATTTTTAACATAGATGTTACTTGTAATCATTGAAACATCGTTACGTATCCCACAAATCCTGTTGCAAATGCATATCGTTTGCAAATTAAAAAAATTGTCTTGCTTTTGTTTGACGACAGATATATGGACAGATATGCAATGTAGAAGTTTTATTGGTGTTACTATGCACTTTGTAGATAACAATTCCATAAAATCTGTTGACTTAGGTGTATATCTTTTAGATGAACGGCATACAGCCGAATACATTTCAGGAGTGCTAAAACGTATATGTGAGGAATAGGGTATCCTAGAAACTAAAGTTACTACTGTTGTTACGGATGGAGCGGCCAATATGACAAAAGCTATTGAGGAAACGTTTTCCAAAAAAGACACATTCATTGCTTCGCTCATCAAATAAATTTAGTTGCTGACAGAGCTATAAAATCTATTTCGGAATTGTGATCAGTTATATCTAAATTAAAACAATTGTAACGTGGTTTTGGCATTCAGCAGTAGCTGCTGATAATTACGGAAGGCACAAACAAGCGACCATAAATCTGAAAAAAAATTAATACAAGAGGTGTCCACCCGCTGGAATTCCACATACTACATGATTAATCGTTTTCTTGAACTGCGGGAATACATAAATACCATAGTGAACAGACATCCTTCTGCCCCCACAATGGTTACAGCCAAGAAAGTTCTTGAACTAAATAAAATCATTGACCTTCTAAAGACGTTAGAAGCAGTAACAACAGAAATTTGTGGTCAAAAGTATATTAGTTCCAGTCTTGTAATCCCTCTCACGTATAATTTGGAAAAAGAAGTTTCACACATTGAATGTGATGTAAAAGACACCTTAGGTATTTCACTAAAAGAAGCACTTCTCCAAGAATGTAGGAAACAATTTTCTGCTGTTGAACAAGTCCAACAATTAGCCGTGGCAATCTTGCTGGATCCGAGGTTCAAAAAGATTTATTTTAAGAGTCCTCATAATGTTGCAGCAGCAGTTAATCTAATACAACAGTTATCACTGTTAGCAGAAACGCAAGGAGATGACCACAATCGCCTAATAATAGAAAGTGAAACGACAAATAATAAACAGGACACGGGTAAGTAGGCAAGATTGTCACAATGATGTTTGGTAAAAATTGTAACATAATTATAGGTACTCCAAAGGGCAATATATGGGCGCATCATTCTCAGTTAGTTCAAAAGAGTGCTTCACAAGAGAAAGAACAATTAAGCGAAATGTCTTTGTATTTAAAGAATCCTCTAATTAATCTTACCGAGAATCCACTGAAATGGTGGTCAGATAATAAAAATGTATCCCCATTTATACCCTGTCGCGAAAAAATTCTTGTCCATAGTGGCGACTTCTGCACCGGCAGAACGTTTACTTTCCAAAGCTGGACAGACAGCCACGCAAGAAAGAAACCGTTTAACTGGAGAACACTTGGGCAAAATATGATTCCTTCAGTCCATTGACAGAGATTACTGGAGTATATAAAACTGTATGGTGAGATTATCAGTATTATCACTAATATTGGTGAATTATATATATATATATATATATATATATATATATATATATATATATATATATATATATATATATATATATATAAACAGGGTTATTAACTAACAGTTTAGAATTAAATTTGAAGTTTACTTTTTATTATTAAAGTCGTTAGAAGTTAAGTTTTTCTATTTTTGTTTTACACATTCTTTCTTATTTTATTGCAGTACAATAAACATTTATTTATTTTTGTTACCACTTATTTTTTGTATCACTTGCACCTGCCATAATCTGCATCGGAATATGTTTCCATTTTCTAATGCCTACAAAACTACAAACTATTTTTTTTTTCTCGCAAGAACATAGCATTATAGAATTAGTAAATTCACAATTATTTTGAAAACATCGATGTTTCCCAACATCGATGTTTTCCAGCCGATGTTTTTCCTACCATGGATAGTAGGTTTCGATGTTAACAATCGATGTTAACATCGATGTTTTAAGAAATGTGCCCATCCCTACCATCGATATCTCTTTATTATCAAAAAAATCTTATGTTCTAACTCCTTTCGAGAAAAATGCCCAAAACTTAATTTTCTATGAAGCTAGAAAATTTAATTTTGCTATATCTACAGATGGTGTAAGTCTCCTTGAAATAAACTTGTATTACAAATTTCGTTAAAGTTACAAAAACATTCCAGAAGAAAACGTAATTCATATTTAGAAAAGATAAATATCTGCCAAGTTATGAACGTAGCAGTTATTTTTCCTTGTTAATCGCCTGAATGATTCGTTTTAGTCAACCTAATCAAACAGGTTTTTCAATATCAACAATAACAAAATGTCTGCTGAAAATTATAATTTTAGACTCAAAGGTGACAAAGTTATTCAGGCGTGTTAAACAAAAATGAGATTTTGTTCGGAACGTATGAAATATGTACACTATTCTTTCTCCAAATGTCAAAGTAAAACAAAAGAAACATACATTCATTGAGCGGAAATCGATATCGGGACCTTCTCCGTAGAAGACAAGCACGCTATCACTGAACTATCTAAAGATACGTTAACTAACGTTTTGTTTACATCACACTTGACGGGGGCTTTAGGCCCCAGGATATTTTATATTATATTTAAAGTAAACCGAACAATTAATTTCAGAATTAATAGAGTTGTCACTTGAAACACATTCAACGACTGTTTCGAACTTAGGTGACGTTTTATGTTTCAGTTTAAAGATAAAAGCACAAACTCTTTTAAAATCGTTTTTATAGAGACTTGACTTGCTTTTATTTACATTTCCACTATATTATGCCACACTTTCAGTCTAAAACTGTACTTGGGGCCATTCATCAAGCTTCAAATATAGAGTATTTTAAAAATTGATTGAATCCCCAGTTAAAAAACAATCACTTGCCAAAGTTTAGATTTCATGTCGTCTGTCATTTGCAATATTTGTGGCCCAGATTCCACGATCGTTGGTTCGGGTAGTATGTTTTATGCCTGTTATTTATCTTGTTTGGTTACCATTGATGTATGGCGCATACCTGTTGTATGAATCAATCTACGCATGGTAGTTAGCTACTCTGTCTCCCAGGCCTTGGACTTTAACCACTAAATTGTTTCAACGCATGTCTTTCAGGTTTTATTTTTAATTTGCAATGAACTTTAAATATTGTGAACTAAATGACTTAAAATTCACCACATAGGTATATTGACACAATTTCTAGCCACATTTAGTGTCTCATTGCAGTTACTCTAAAACTTATAAAAATATAGCGTCTTCAAAAATAGTTTTGTATATTTTTGGGAGGAAAAATTGTCCGTTATACCTGATTTACGAACTCGTCCGTGGTTTTAGTACAATGAAGATATGTGCCAAGTTTCGTTTAAATCAGTTGAGTATTTTTTGAGTTACCGCTCAGATACATACAAACACACACACACACACACAAATATATATATATATATATATATATATATATATATATATATATATATATATATATATATATATATATATATATATATATATATATATATAATTTAAACGGACCTTGGATTTGGGTTCTAGGGGCCCTAATTCACGCTCATTTGAAAACATTTTCCGAATGTTTTACCATGGTTACCTCTCTATTAGTAAAGATTCTTAATGAAAATTCACTAAAAGAATCGTGCAATCGCAGCAAGTGCGTTTGGGTACCGATGTTTCATAAAAAAGATCCAATTTTCTTGAATGAAATAAGTATGCGCTAAGAAAAATAATGTTTGTATGTAATATTTAATAGATTTTGTTACCATACAAATATATCAGTATTGTCCCATCTTGTGGCCTCCAGTGGCCACAAATAACGAGTTCTCCTTTAGTAATGTTAACATGCGTTTAAGTTTGGTTGCTATTGCTTTGTTATCTTCGAAGATACAAACATTTGTCAAAAGAAAACTCGAAAGTTTCCTGGAAAAACTATTTCAATTTGCCTGGCTAACGAACTTATCCAGGCCACTTATAAAAGGAATAATGTTGAATTCCTTCAATATCGACTCATTCTTTTTTAATTATCTGTGCGAAACATGTATATAAATAAATTTATATATATATATATATATATATATATATATATATATATATATATATATATATATATATATATATATATATATACCCTGTATATATAATTTTCGAAAAAAATATAGATCGTTTCTATGAAAATTCGCTACCATAACGCACTTGCTGTGTCCAGACTTATTTAATCTTTTAATAAACAATATTACAATGAAACATATTTTAATCGAAAATGGTACAATAATGTACTTGCTGCGTAGCGACCTTTTATTTTTATCGTCTTTTTATATTTATTATATATATATATATATATATATATATATATATATATATATATATATATATATATATATATATATATATATACATACACACACATATACAAATTGAAACAAGCCCCGGGTATGGATTTCTAAGGGCCTAGTTTGTAGTCATTTGAAGAAACTTTTTCAACAATCAAAAGTCGTGAGCTCTCCATTAGTGAATTTTTTCACTAATATATTTTATTTAAACAGAAAAAAAGATGATAAAAATGAAAGGTTGCCATGCAGGAAGTACATTATTGTAACGTTTTCGATTAAAATATGTTTCATTGTAAGATTGTTTATTAAAAGATTAAATAAGTCTGGACAGTGCAAGTGCAAGTACATATACATATACATATATATATATATATATATATATATATATATATATATATATATATATATGTATATATATATATATATATATATATATATATATATATATATATATATATATATATATATATATATATATATATATATAGTTTGTAGTCATTTGGAGAAACTTTTTCAACAATCAAAAGCCGTGAGCTCTCCATTAGTGAATTTTTTCAACGGAAATTCACTAATATATATTATTTAAACAGAAAAAAGACGATAAAAATGAAAGGTCGCCATGCAGCAAGTACATTATTGTAACGTTTTCGATCAAAATATATTTCATTGTAATATTGTTTATTAAAAGATTAAATAAGTCTGGACACAGCAAGTGCGTTATGGTAGCGAATTTTCATAGAAACATTCTATACTTTTTTCGAAAATTATATATATACAGGGTGATTTATGCTGAATGGCACGTTAAAAGTTTCTGACACAGCAGTCAAAACATCGCTCTGGAAGTTTAGTTATTTTGATAAACAAGCATGCTCTACAAATATTTAGAAAACACACGATTTAACGATCGTCAACAAGCCTATAAAGTCCTGCGGTAGATAATAGTTGCACAATGTGCTGGAGCTTCGTCAAATTAATACCGACAGTGGCAGATTATCGTCAAAGATTTCTGCAATTGTTCTCAAAATGTTAAGCTAGTTTCTTGAAGTTAATGATTCCATGTATATTACATATCCCAATTGAATGTCGATTGACATGTAGAAAACGTTAACTATTTCTTTATTGGAATTCAGCTTCCACCGTGGCGTGAAGATTCTCACTGAGCCAAAAACAGCGATTTTTTTCTATTGAAAATCCCTTTTCTTGAAAACTTTGATTCATTTGACTAAATTATTTTATAAAAAAAAAAAACAGGATTCCTTGGGTGCGCACCAACAACATTTCACACAATTCGACTTTGTGTTGATGATCTTGAGGCTTCATCGCTTGCATCTACTAGACTTAAAATCATCATGCACGTTATGTTGTTCAAAAATGACCTGAACCGATGAATATGTAATACCTAAATTATCTTCCGCACTTGGAATTGATGGCTGGGGTAATGGATGAAGATATGCCAGGACACTAAGCCGTTTATTAATTGTTGTTGCCCTACTATACGTCAACCTCTATCTTTAGAATGAAGAACTTGGATAATGTGAATTTAAAAAGATCAATATTTATAAGGCTAGATGTATACTTACCATAATTAGAAACGCATTTATTACGCTCTTATTAGAGCTCATCAGTGCGCTATACTAATTACAGTCAGAATACACCTGAAGTAATATTGGCTAAGGTAGCCAGCCTACGAAAACATTGTGCGATGTACGACAGGGTTGCCATCTCGGTGCGGAACCAGGTAGTATTTTGTCACGGCGGCTCCAATTAACAAAAAATGTTATAAATATAGACTGTGTACAACTGGCCAACTATTTTCTAAATTGTCACCCCTGCCGCTTTCTTCCCAATACGCGACGATGTATGTAAGGCTAGATGCATTCTCACCATAATTAGAAACGCATACCGGTTTTGCTTTTATTAGAGCTCGTCAGTGCGCTAAACTAATTACAGCGAGATTACACCTAAAGTAATATCGGCTAAGGTTTCGCAATATACAGCGCACTGACGAGCTCTAATAAGTGCGAAACCGGTATCCGTTTCTAATTATGGTGCGAATGCATCTAGCCTTACACACATTGTCCCGGTATTAGGAAAAAGGGACAGGACTGACAATTTACGAAATTGTTAGTTGGTTGTACACAGCCTTTATTTATAACATTTTGTGTTTATTGGATCTGTCGTGAGAACATTTTTTTTTTTTTTTAATGTCAACAACACACCACGAGGGCTTACAGCCTAAATACTATCGTACCGTGGGTGTTGACAAGGAGGAAAGAGGCAACTTGTTAATTCTGGACTTGAAGGTTTGGAGGTTCGGAGGAGAAGGAAAAACATGTGCCGGCAAGGAATTCCACAACTTGGAAGTCCTCGGGACAAAAGAGCGGGCATAACAAGATGTTCTATGTCTGGTGACCTGGACAGTAAAAGGGTGCATTCGCTCTGTTCCCCTGGTAGATCTGCTGGGGGCAGCAGGTGGGGGAATTATGGAGGAAAGCTCCTCTGAGCAGTGCCCGTGCAGATATCTATAAAAGAGAGAGAGGTCACCAACGGCACGTCGGTGGGCAAGGGATGGAAGCCTTTGGGTGAGGGTAGGGTCACCGATGAGACGTATAGCTCTCTTTTGAATGGAGTCCAGGATAGCGAGTGTAGAAGCGGCTGCTGCACCCCAGATGTGGGAGCAGTATTCGAGGTTTGGCCTTATTTGTGAAGTGTATAAGGTATAGAGATTAGTTGGTGAAAAGTATTTGCGAGCCCGGAAGAGGAAACCCAATTTCTTAGCAGCCGCTTCTGCAATTGATGTAACATGTTGGTGCCAATTAAGATTTCGATCCACAGAAATGCCAACAAGAGAAAAGGACTCATTACTTTGAATAACTTGGTTGTTCATTGTGATGGGTCTAGGGCTGCTGTATCTCTTGTGAGAAAGAAAGCAAGACTTAGTTTTGGTGGGGTTGAATTGTACAAGATTTCTACTTCCCCAGTCTAATATTTTTTGGAGGTCTACGGAGACAGAACCCTCCATGAGTCTGCGATCCTCATCTAATTGGGCTAAAGAGACAGGCTTAGAATATTGTATGTTTGAGTGGAGGGTGCTGTCGTCCGCGTAACTGTGAACTGGGTTGGATGTGCTAGAGAGGAGGTCATTGATGTGGAGAAGAAACAACGTAGGGGCTAAAGCTGAACCTTGAGGAACTCCTGCATTAATTGGATACAGTTTAGAGGAATGGCCATCCACAACAACAGATATGCTCCTGTTGGAGAGGAAATTTGCTGTCCAGGTACAAAGTTTTGGTGGTAGGCCATAGGCCGGAAGTTTATTAAGCAGCGCTGCGTGCCAGACCTGGTCGAATGCTTTGGATATGTCTAGAGCAACAATCTGGGATTCACCGTGTTGTTCCATAGACTTGTTCCAAGAATGGGTGACAAAGGAAAGGAGGTCGGCAGTCGATCTGCGCTGACGGAATCCATACTGCCTGTCGTGGATTAGACTGTGTTTTTCAAGGAATTTTAGTAGTTCGGTGTTTATATACTTTTCCATCACTTTAGAGATGACTGAAAGGAGAGATATAGGCCTGTAGTTGCTAGGAAGCGCTTTGGATCCTTTCTTGGGGATGGGTTGTACTCGAGCAGTTTTCCAGTTACTAGGGAATATGCCTTTATTGTAAGATATCTGAAACAGACGAGTCAGGACAGGAGCAAGTTCTGGTGCGCATTTTTTGAGAACAATTGCTGGGATCTCGTCAAGGCCAGAGGCTTTCCTGGTATTAAGAGAAGAGAGCATCTTTCGTACCTTTTTAGTTTTGAAAATGATATCAGTCATTTTATGCGCGACGTTGGGGACTGTTGGTGGTTGAACATTTGGAGGTGGGTTGAGAGTAGAATTTCCGGCGAACAACGAAGCAAAAAGTTCAGCCTTGCCCAGGGCGGTAGAAACAATTTCATCACCTGAGACGAGAGGTGGGAACGTGCTCTTGCAGAAATTATTCCCAATAGACTTAGCAAGAGTCCAGAAGGGTTTGCCGCCGTTGGAGCTTGAGAGGACTTTGTTTTTGATGTGGTTATTAAACGAGTTTTTTGCCTCAGAAAGAATGCGGACATAGCGGTTTCTTGCGTCGTTGAATGCTTGACGATTTTCTTGACTGGGATTGTGTAGAAGCGTTTTGTGAGCTTTGACCTTTTCAAGTCTGGCCTTGTCACAGGATTTGGAGAACCAGGGCTTTTGAGTGGCTGAAGAGGTTTTCTGTGTACGTGGAATAAATAATTCCATGCCAGCTTGGATAATTTCGGTGACGTTTTCTGAGATATCAGAGGGGTCAGGATGAGAGAAGCAGACAGACGCCCATGGAAATGAGGAAAAGTAATCCCGCATTTCGTCCCAGTTTGCGGAGTTGTAGTGCCAAACGATACGTGGGTGTGATGACTGTGTGACCTCGGGTTGCATTGCACAGGAAGCAGTGACCATGCCGTGGTCTGAGCGACCAAGGGGGGCGGTGACTGATATCTTATAGCATTCAGGATTTGTAGTAAGAAAGAGATCCAAGGGATTTGAGCTGTGTGTTGGGATACGAGGAAAGTAAGTAGGTTGCTGAACCATATTGGCCAAAGAATTGCTGACTGCAAAGGCCTCCGCTGCTCTCCCTTGTGGATCGGTTTTTGAAGATCCTAGCCATTCCTTATTATGGACATTGAAGTCGCCAAGAATAGTGACCTCGGAGGAAGGATATTCAGAAATCAGATAGTCGGTTTTTTCAGAAAGGTAGTCAAAGAGCTGGACAAAGTTGTTGTCAGAAGGTGACCGGTAAATGCAACAGATGAATTTAGTTGCAGCCCTGAGAGAGAGTTTTATCCATAGTATGTCTTTTCTTCCAGCTTCTAAATTGGGAAGTCTGGTGCAGGGTAGATTGCTACGGACGTATGCGCACACGCCTCCATGCAATCTAAAGGCAGTAAGGAGCTCATACCCCGGGAAATTAAGGTGATTAGTGGCTGTTTTGGCACTGATTTGGGTTTCGGTGAGGAAGAGGAGTTGGGGCCTGTTAGCCTGGAGGAAATGGTGGACGGAGTTCAGGTTAGAATTTAGGCCACATATATTCGAAAAGGATATGTTAAATCTTGATGTTGGCGCCCCCTGTACACCCCTCTCCCGGAGATCCGAATGGAGGGGTATTTTGCCTCCGGAATATTTTATACAAGGAGGAGCCATCATCATTTTTGCTTATAAGGGAAACCGACTCATACACCAGAACCGGAAACGTCCGCTGGGACTTCACCGGCCCCTTGATGTATGGGGTGGTACCTCCTCGGGCGTGAAAAAATCCTTTACTGTTACATAAAGGAAAATTCCACTACCACCTGCTATGGATTGGATTGGATCAATGTCTACCCCTTTAAAAATAAGATTAATAAAGGGACTATCAATTGTCCAGTAGTTATGATTTTCGACATAGTAGGAGGATACAAAACATTTTCATCATTTTGCATCCATGCCTATTGTCGGTGAATACTACCGACCGGGATCCGCACCGAGATGGCGACCTTGTCGTACATCTCATAATGTTTTCAATGTTCATGTTTTTTCACCATTTTCCATACTTCTTGAAATGATATGATACGTTTCGTTTAAATTACCCGGATGGAAGTAAAACTATCTGAAACGTAAAGGAAAATAAATGACATGTTATGAGGTGTTCATTGCGAATAATTTATGTGCAACTTACTACTTGAAAAATTTCGTCTTAATTTTCGTTTGGTCTGTCCTATATATTATTTGGAGCCTACACGATCGTATTCGCTTAAATTGCTGTGGAGTGACAGATGATAATTTTCAACGGGTTGCTTTTTTTATGGATACCGCTGCAGATTAGTTTGAGAAGTAACTGTCAGATTTCGATGCGAAGTGTAATATATTTGCAACATATCTCCTTTTTCTTCACTTGAAACTCACATTTTGTCGATAAAACAAAGAATTTAAAAACTGTATGCGCTAGACAGTGAAACTAAATTGAACTGTCAAAGATCTATTTGACACTAGATTGTAATACACAAGTGTAGATATTGTTTCTGAAGCACTTTTTGTAGAAACTATTATATTCTTTTAATTTTCTAAAAAAGAGATGAATTGAATATATCATGTGATACAAAGTTGCAATCCAAAAAACAAACTCTATCGACAAGTAAAAAAAAAATCAGACAAGTAAAAAAAAATCAACATGGTGTCCCTAAGAAAAAATGAAGTCGAAGATGTTCTTAAAGAACCGAAATGTTTTTCAAGGATTAAGATTGAACTGACAATTTTTAAATAAAATAGTTTTATAGGGTGAAAATATCCTGAAAATTCAACTTTTGCAGGATATTTGTTTCAAAAACAGAATAGAGAGGTGTGAAGTTTTGACCTCTGTTTTCAGCAAGTACGTATCAATTTAACCTTCATGTCCTACGGTTTGCGAGATCTCCATGCTTGAGCTAAAAAAAAAACTGTATGCGCTAGACAGCCTTTATATTAAAAATGGAAAAATGTAGGTATGGACACATGTTGAGAAATTTTGTTAGGAATTATATAGAGATTCTAACAATATCACAGGGTGATCCACTTAAAATATCGCAGTTGGTACTAATTTATTACAAATTATTGCCAATTATTTATTTATTTAGTGATTTTGATCCACTTAAAATATCGCAGTTGGTACTAATTTATTACAAATTATTGCCAATAATTTATTTATTAAGTGATTTTGGAATGGGTGGAGTAAAACTAAGGGTATGCACAATCAACCAAAGGTTGCAGTGCTATCGGGGCGGCAAGGCCGCGGACGAGCCCTGAGGGGAAAAAGTGGCCACGTCGCCTTTTCTAAAAGGCCTTAACTAGATAGAACATGTTTGTTTATTAAAAAAAAATCAAATTTCCGTTCCGTTGACTGGTTTACCAGAAACTTATAATGTACCATGTATATACATATCTAATATCAATGTTCTCTATCGAATATTTGCTGGCAATTTTATGTCGGGAAATCAGTCGTGTTCATACGGCGTCTCTAAAAATATTTTATTAAACGAAAAAATTCAAAAAAAAATGTATTTCTTTGCATGACGTAATTTTCACATGTGAAGTTAATTTATTTGAAACCGTTTAGTTGCCAAACACTCGGGAAACAAAAAAAAATGTTGAAATTAGATGTAGAATTCGTGTGGGCTTTCTAAAAACAGCCACTGGCGTACATTTCTTTTTAATTAAATGTTCTCTAGATACCATGTAATAACGTTACTGACTTCTATTCAACTATTAGAGAGATAACGTAAAAAACCTACACTCACCAAAATTTTTGGAAGCCACTACCTGTAATACTAGTTTAGCCAAATTACATTTTTTTTACCATTCTTTAACACCCTTTAGATCCCAACCAAAGGCAAATGTGACCTTAGTCTATAAAAAAATATACGAGACGAAGTGCCCTCATTTTCGATAAGCTACACGCTGTTGATGTTCTGCTATTATAAAGCAGACCAATCCCCCCTTCCACCTACTCTCCCCCTAACCATCTCTCTCCCGTGGGGTCTATAATAATACGTTTTTTTTAAATTTAGATTCGAAAACAGGAACAAAACCTGGAAAAGTGTCAAGGTGAGAATAATCTAAACTGAAATACAAAGGGAGGGGAAAACCATTTTTGATAATGACTCCGATAAGTTTGTTAATCAGCCCAAAATCTAGTTCTGTATTGAAAATTTTATTTCTCTGAAAATATGAGACTGTAACATGTATTAAGTTTCAAGCTTTTAGGTGAATGGAAAGTTAAATTGTAAGCTGTCGAAACATTTATGAAATTTTGATAACGTACTGCTCTTGCTCCGTCAAACCTTTTAGTGAATTTTCTTTAAAAAAATTCACTAATGAGGAAGGAGATCTCGACTTTTGAATTTTGACAAAATTTCTTCAAATGAGCGCGAACTAGGACCCCAGAAGCCATATACGGGGTCAGTTTCAATTTTTATATATGCATATATATATATATATATATATATATATATATATATATATATATATATATATATATATATATATTGCACCGATAACACAAAAATAATGGTTGGTTGTTGATAAAATTTGGCACGTACCTTCATTTTGTAAGTGACTTAGATATGTTCGTTAGCCAGGAAAGTCTAACCAGGTTTTCCTGGAAAATTTTGGGTTTTCTTTCGGAAAAAAAATCAAAACATAGGAATGCTATGGTGACAAAAGTTTCTACGTAAGTTTACTACATTAGAAGGAAACTATATACCAAAATCTATATTTCTATGTTACAAGAAAAAAGAGTTATAAAAAATATTTGATGCCAGATCATTTCTATGAAAATTCACACACACACACACACACACACACACACACATATATATATATATATATATATATATATATATATATATATATATATATATATATATATATATATATATATATATATCACCGATAACTCAAAAAATAATGGGCCGATGTAGATCAAATTTGGTGTGTTCCTTCCTTTTGCAAATGGCCTGAACAAGTTAGTTAGCCAGAAAAATCGGCACAGTTTCTCCCGAAAAGTTTTGTGTTGCCTTTCGGAACATTTTTATATTTCCGGAAATAATAAAGTAAGAGCAACCAAATTGGTAAGTGGGTTTACGCCACAAAAAGTAAACTATGTAGGTACCAAAATTTTGATCTATAGGTTGAAAGACACAAAAGTTATAGGCATGTAAATTAAAAATAATTGGGTGCCACTGATGACCAGATAAACGCACAAAAGCAAAATATTTTGTGTGGATAACAAAATCTATTGTATGTTACAAAGACTAAGTTTTTTGGCGCAAAGAGGTCAATAGATACAAAAAAAAAATAACGTTTACTCTTAAAACGTCAAGGTCGCAATTTGAAACGCCAAAATTGGCAACTTTTAGGCAGAGAACCTAAATCAAATACGGGCTATCTAGAGAAAATGTCGCAAGATGTGTGTTTTACAAGTCCTTACGTTTCAGCTTCAACCGTCATTGTCGTTCATTTTATTAAAATATTTCCAGAAAATTTATTTCAAATAAACCCTTTCTCTGATGCTTTGGTTATAGAGGTTATGGTTTAATTGTCTATAATTTTTAGCAAATTTTCGTAGAAGAAATTCGCTAATGAGGAGACCGCGACATAAAGATTTTTTCAAATGAGTATGAACTAGGTACCCCAGGACCCATATCCAAGGTTAGTTTCAGTTTTTATCTGTTTACATACATACAGGGTGACGCATTTCTAAGGTAAAGCTCAGTATTGCTGCCCAATTGTTTTGCAAATTTTTACATTTTTGGCACACATAAAAAATTGTGATACGGCGTTTTTAGCAATAAAAATCGGAGTCATATGCAAATCATGGATTCAGAGAGGTTTTTGTTTATATTATTTCATGAAAAAATAAAGATGCCGTATACATGGCGCTCCCAAATAATGACTGAATTAAAAAAAATGTCGCAACTCAATTGTTTCAATTAGAACTGCCTGTATTTTGTGTTTCAGAAGTGATGGGCATAACAATAACCAAGTTTGATGCCCGCTTTCATTTAAAAAAGATATATTTATTGTTAAAAACATTTTTATGAAAATTTACTACCACAACAGACTTGTTGCGTCCAGACTTTTCAACCATGCCCAAGAAAACAACTTAGATGCAGTTTGTGAAAGACAAGGATATTATTACGAATGCTTTATCTTAAATAGTATTGGAATTAACTGGCTGGTAGCACAGCGCCATAGTCACTTGATAATTGTTGATTTAATAGGTTGTTAATTATTAACCACAGTAGTTTTTTCAGTAATAAATTAGAAATAACAATAAATTATGTAGAGAATGTCGTTGCTAATTGAAGATCCAGAGAGGCATAGTCTTAAAAAAATGCTTAAAAAATTCTAAAACGCATGGCAACATCCTTCAAGAATTCACAATACATCAGTGACAAAACATATGTTAATGTCTTTAGCGAACATATGTCATATATTCGTTCAAAAACAATAGGACATAAATTTAGAATTTTTTTGCAGTGTTTATACTCATTTGAGACCAGCCAATCTCTTGTCTTCTAAATAACTGTCGACATCAGCATGGTCTGAGGCACACTGTCAGTCTTATCATAATTTCAAATATATTCCGGCTAGCTACCTCTCAAAATGATAATACATGTCTGAAGCCTTTGTTTTAGTTTTGTCTTTAAAATAAATATGCTCATACATTACATTATGCTGCGCGAGTTGCTCCACAGGCGTTTCTCCCAAACACGCTCATAATGACTGAGCTTAGGACTCTGTAGTTTCAGGATAAGGGAGTATAACATTATCCACAATTGCTCTCTTTGCTGGGGTAACGCAAATGTTATATTTACTGGAAAAGTGGGATGAAATTTTTGCATCAAAAGAATAATGAATTCAAATGTGAATTGCGCCAAAAATATTCATAATGTTTGACGTACCTACTGGCGTCTTTTTAATTTTTGATTTCATTTTAGATTAAAAACGTTTTTCTAGCGATTATTCGTCGCCCGTGCAAACCATAATTAGAGCTATGTTAAAATGTTTATACAGGGATACGCATTATTATGATAATAATAATATAAATATAACCTTTGCTTATGACACATTTACATAATTACAAGCCAGAACTATACAGGCTGGCGCATTGAAAACGAAACAGACCGATTTGCGTCCAGAGATATTTGTTTTAAAGAAACGCTGAAACACGTCTATTAGTGAATTTTCTTAAAAAAAATTCACTAATGAGGAGATCCCGACTTTTGAATTTTGAAAAAATTTCTTCAAATGAGCGCTAATTAGGCCCCCCAGAAAAAATATGGGGGATCAGTTTCAATTTTTATATGTTATATATATATATATATATATATATATATATATATATATATATATATATATATATATATATATATATTTATATATATATATATATATTATATATATATATATATATATATATATATATATATATATATATATAAATAGTTATCACACCGGTAACTCAAAAACTAATGGGCCGATTTTGATTAAATTTGGTGAAAAAATTCCTTCTGCAAATGGCTTGGATAAGTTCGTTAGCCAGAAAAATCTGCCCAGGTTTTCCCGGAAAATTTTGTGTTTTCTTTCGAAAAAAATTTATATCTCCGGAATTAACAAAGTAAGGGCAAGGGTACGCAGGTCTACATCCTTATAGGTAAGTCACCTACCAAAATTTAGCTATGTAGGTCAAAAGACAAAAAAGTTATAGGCATTTAAAGAAAAATAAATTGGGGTTTTCCTCAAAACGTCAAAGTGGCGATTTAAAATGTCAAAATTGGCAACATTTAGGCAAATAACTTGAATCTAATACGGGCTATAGAAATAAAATGTCTCGAGAAGAATGTTTTACAAACCCTGAAGTCTTAGTTTCAACCGTCATTGTCCTTCATTTTACTAAAATATTTCCAGAAAATACATTTAAACTAGACCCTTTCTCTGATGCTTGGCAGTAGCCTTAGCTATAGAGTTTATCGTTTAATGATATATAATTTTTGTCGAATTTTCGTAAAAAATCAATAAAGCTCAATATATCCGTTATTATATAAGATATGAAAAATTTTTGTATATATTAATTATAGGGTGTCTTGAGCTACATCTTAAAATAATATTTCTACAATCACAGGTGGCCCATAAGTCGTTGGTGATATTTTCTTTAAATCAAACACGCCTTATGCTATTGCAGTTTTGCATTTTCCATCGAAATATAATGCATATTTGTAAGAAAAGAAATTCTGGACAGTGCGTTATGGTAGCTAATTTTGATCAAATGTTTCATATTTGAACAGCTCAATTTGCTATTAACCTATAAGGTTGACCAAGAAACGTGTTTTTTCGGGAACACTTTAAGTTTACTTTTGGAAATTTTTGTACATTTTCACACAATAAAGTTATTTTGATAAAACATGGCACATTGTTTTTTACTATATAGGTTATACTGGTAACCAAATTTGATGCCTACTTTCTTAAAAAAACACACATATTTGTTATTAAAAACATTTTTATGAAAATTCACTATCATAACGCACTTGCTGCGTCCAGAGTTTTTTTTTAATATTGAGGGGGACATGTTTTGACATAAAACTAAACGTTGTCACATCAACCCCTTAAGGGTGGTGATGACAACCCTTATATTTTAAATAGGGAACATGGGTCGAGTGTTACATCATTTGAAAGCTCTTTCTTTTCTGAATTCAGCAGACAAATTCTTTTGGAAATTTTAGCAACTCGTTTAAAAATTATTCTCAGTTGGAGTTGCAAGAACGTATTTCATTCATTGTGATGAGAAATGCACTAATTAGTCAATTTTTCGCTAAAAGAACTAAAAAACAAAACCAAACGTTCAAAAATGTTTATTCAGTTAAGTAAGTGTTCAAACTGTTGACCACCAGTTTCCATACAAAAGTACAAATTTTGTTCAAAACGAGCTCTGGAATTCTGGAGCATTTGTGGAGTTATTAGACGGCATTCTTCAACAATGCGTCGTCGTAATTCTTCCAGAGACTTCGGTTCTGTTGCTAAAATTCTACTCTTTAAATGGCCCTATAGAAAGAAGTCTAAAGGAGTTAAATCTGGTGATCTAGGGGGCCACTTAATAGCACCTCTACGCCCAATCCATGTCTCTGGACACTCTCTATTCAAAAACTCCCTAACACGTTGTGAAAAATGCAGAGAAGCTCCATCTTGTTGAAACACTAATTGATTTTCTTGATAGCGACCATCATTTTCAACAATGTCAATTAGTAGAGGGTAAACGATATCTTCTAGTAACTCGTACGTTTTGCCACTCAAACTGCCATTAAAAAAAATTGGTCCGATTAAACGGTCTCCAAAAATGCCAGTCCAGACATTCAATTTCTGTGGAGTTTGAGTGCGGACTTCGTGAAATTTTCTTGGATTATTATCTGCCCAATAACGATAATTATGACGATTGACTGTAGAGTTTGATAAAAATGTACACTCGTCCGAAAAACAGATATTGAAGAGAAAGTTCCCGTTATCACCTATTCGTGCAGTCATAACTTCACAAAACTCCAGGCGCCGATCATAATCATCTTCATTCAGTTGTTGTACAAGATTAATTTTATACGGGTGAAATTTATGATGCTTCAATATTCGCTGAATAGTTAGTTCTTCTTTTGATGTTTGAAACAGTGGCCAATTTTCTCGTGCTCAAAGTTGTGTCTGCAGCAATTTGTCCTAAAACTTCAATCTCAGTAGTCTCATTTCTAACCGGAACTTCACGTTCAGGATCCCGTTTTTTGTTGGCTACTGAACCACTTTGTCGAACTTTTCCAAAATGTATTTTTTGTTAACATGTCTGTTCGGATGTCGTTCATTAAACAAATTTGCGGTACGGTTGGCACAGTCTCGTTTTAGAAAAAAAAAGAGTAATTATTTCAACTCTTTCTTCTACAGAATACACCATTGTGAAATTAATTTTCGGTAGTACTATCAAGTATAAAACCGACCGATAAACTGAAATAATAAACGGCATTTTTCTCATTCCGATAAGAAATGTTCTGATAGTCAATTTTTTGTTTACAAAC
This sequence comes from Tillus elongatus, assembly GCA_964006375.1. Lineage (NCBI taxonomy): Eukaryota > Metazoa > Arthropoda > Insecta > Coleoptera > Cleridae > Tillus > Tillus elongatus. The sequence goes on from OZ023264.1 coordinate 114,824,715, forward strand.
CAACAAAACATTGACTATCAGCACATTTCTTATCAGAATGAGTGAAATGCGTTTTTGCATCTTCAACTGTGAATACTTTTTAAACGCGTTGATAAAACTCTCAAAAAAATTTGTGTGCTGAATTCAGAAAAGAAAAAGCTTCTAAATGATGTAACACTCGACCCATGTTCCCTATTTAAAATATAAGGGTTGTTATCACCGCCCTTAAGGGGTTGATGTGACAAAGTTGAGTTTTATGTCAAAACATGTCCGCCTCAATATTAAAATTGACGTGTTTCAGCGTTTCTTAAAAAAATATATCTGGACGCAAATCGGTCTGTTTTATTTTCAATGCGCCACCCTATATATCAATCCATAAGAATAAACAAACAGTCATAATTATCTAACTATCACTAAAGCCTAAGCTTGTAAGTGAACAAGTTCTCGAATCCACATTTATATCACCAACAGAAAAAGTATGGATGCAGCAAGTGCGTGATGGTAGCGAATTTTCATTATAATGCTTTTAATAACCACATAATAAGTAGGTCTTTTTTAAATGAAAGCATGCATCAAATTTTATGACGAGTATCATTTTTTACAGTAGAAATAATGTACCGTAGGTATTTCATCAAAATAACTTTATTGTTTGAAAAACTAAAAAAATTAACAAATAATATAAATGAAAGCATGTCTGAAAGCGTCATTTTAAAAGTTTGTTTTCATTACAGCAGCTTTTGACGCTGTATAAGCACAGATACGCCCACAGTTGCAATAGTTCTCTAATTTCTGGGGTGCTGCCCCAAAGACACTCATTTGCCTCCAATTTCACTTCTCTCGACCACCGGAGAAAATTTGGAGCCCGCTGCCTTTTTTATCGATATTACTGTCGAAGTTGATCCTTAGAAATTGCTTCAGTAGTACCCCCACTTGCCACCTTTAATCGACAAAACCGTTGCAGCCGAAAGGCACACGCCTTGACTGTCAAATTACCCGCTTGTCAAACAGTTCGTTACGAATCCTTGATCGCCAACAATTCAAGAAGCCAGTAAACACTCATCTTGTGGCACAATAATCAAGTTCATGATGTCTTAGTGATACATAGGCTTTCATAAAAAAGTTTTATTTATGAAAACCTAAGCTGATAACAAGGAAGTTCGAGACGCAACAAGTTCGTTATGCTAGTGAATTTTCATACGAATAGTATCTAATCGATTAGTGATTTAGCCTTATAATAAAAGTTATAAAAATTACTTTATTTAATTAGCAACAGTAAAAAATGAGGTAAAGAAAGTCAAGCAATAACATGATCTCTAACATAAATATTTATACAGTAATTTGGATACAAAACTCAAACAAAGCAATTGATAAACAGGATAGCTGATATTTCTTATTTTTTCGCAAAAGTAAATGGCTGAACTCTCGAGATTTCACTTGTTCTTGTTATTTTAAGCCAATTTTTGTGCAATCACATCTGAAATTGTTAGCTAAACACTGTTTAGATGTCAGCGTCACCTGAACTTATCTCTGAGTTTACTTAATTTGCAATTTACAACAGATTTACGATTGTGAATTTCTCTTCAGCAACCGTGCTTGTTGCCCTTTTAAGGTTAACTTAGACGCCCTCGTGGCGCAGGTTGCTAGGTGCCAGCCTGATAAGCGAGAGGTCCCGGGTTCGATTCCTGGGGGAGCCAACGAGAAGTTGACTTTGTCTGGAAAATTAGTCAAAATAGTGAATGATTGGAAATGAATGTGCTAATGGCCTGAGATGCCGCAGCCAATCATATTATTAAAAAAAGGTTAACTTGTTGATTTTACTGCTTTTACAACAGATTTATGTACTCTTTAAATCCGACCGTTTTAAAACTGTTGCTATTGCTTTGGATGTTCGAACAACAAGCGGAAGTGATCTCCAAAAACATAAACTAATTGTTTTAAAAAAGTTATTCTGGATTTCAATTAGCACCAATAAATCAATTGATTTACAGTTTATAACCAATAACAGTGCTAATTTATAAACATGATTCAAGATAAAGCTATTTCATGGAATATGTATTTTCAAATATGAACACAATCGAATTTTGACCACTTTTATTTTTTTCTGGTAAGTTTAAATTTCTTCATACCTAGTCTACCTTTTCTTAAGCCAAATACAATTTATTACCTAAATTAAAATTAAGCACCTTGTTTTGCTGAATGTTTTTGACAGATTTAAACTACACCTTATCCTAAAGTCACTTTTATGGGTTTTATATTTAATTAATTGTCACTTTAGGTTTGTTAACAGATCATCTAAACTGTTTATAGCAGAGTTCCATCTTCACTAGTGATTGTCTTTGTGCCTTGTTTAAGTGTTCTCAATACACAGCTATATTTTAATTTATTTTCAGATTAATGTTACAATTGCTTAATTTTATGCTTGTCTTTGTTTCATTGACTGTATAAATAATTGACAAATTTGCTTTTGTATTTTGCTATATATATATATATATATATATATATATATATATATATATATATATATATATATATATATATATATATATATATATATATGGGGCACCATACACGCGTCGGTCTCTCTAATGGACCCTGTTCGAATTTACAAATTCCGTTTTTTTCTAGCATATGCAAGGTCTTCAGGGGCATCTTCTGAAAATACTTTAGATAATACAGGCTGTTAACAAAAAAAGATACATATCAAAGTTATATATTTTTTAAATGGAACAGTATATTATTCGGTTTTCGTCATTTAGAGATAAAATAAATGTAAGTTACAACAGGATCCCCTACACCTAAAACCTACCGTTTTTGAGAAATACAGCAATTTTTAAAAATGGAAGCCTCAACGCAATTTTTTTTCTTACCCTCGGCAACGTAGAAAAAACTTAACTTATATTAGTATTTAGTAGGAGGATTGTTGCATGGAACAGAAAAAATATTTTTATGTAAAGTCATACAGGATGGTCAGTAACCTACTTGTGATATTTGTCGCATAATATTGCAAATAGCACAGCCTGTATATAATGGCTTATTTTTCTACAAAATGTTATTACCTTTTAATTATACTAGGGTTGCCTATACCTAACTCAAACAATTTTCGAGATATTTAGAATTGTTTGTTTTCCATAATAAATGTCACCTTTCATCATCAAGTCAGTCTTGATTATAGTGAGCGTTTATATTGTAGGCTAAGTAAATTCGTAGATCAACGCTAAAAAAACATTTATCAAGAACATTGTATTGCAACAGTTGTTGAAAAAATTTTAGTTGGGTTATACAAATGTCAAATTTTAATAACATGAACAACAAACAAAACAAAAATAAAGGAAAATTTAACACACTACAGTAAATGTTCAAATTGACGGCCGTCTTGTTCAATGCATAAACGTATTCTTTTCTCAAATGATTTCTGTGCTTTTAATAACATTTCAGAAGTTACTGTACGAAACGCACTTCGTATTCGTAGTTCCACATCTTCTCGGTTTTTTTTTTTTTTTTGTTCCCTCAGGGCTCGTCCGCGGCCTTGCCGCCCCGATAGCACCGCAACCCTTGGTTGATTGTGCATACCCCTAGTCTTACTCCACCCATTCCAAAATCACTGTGCCTTGAACTAGTCTGCACAGCGATTGGTAGGGTGAAGTTTTATATTGCTCTGTCTCCGGTCTAGAGTGACCGTAGATCAGTTGTCTTTTCCGGTCCAGAGCTATACACTCGCACAAGATGTGCTGGGCTGATTCCTCCCCCTCGCCGCAGAGTCTGCATGCGAGGTCCCCTTCGAACCGCCCCATTTTATGTAGGTGTTTCTTGACGGCCATGTGTCCCGTCAAGAGACCTGTTGTGTTTCTGAGCTGTCCTCTGCTAAGGTTTAGCAGCTCCACAGCTCTCTTTGAACTGGGTCCGTCAATTATTGACTTCCCATGTCTGAGCCCTGGACAGTCCGCCCAGTACACCTTGTGTTGGTTTCTGACCCAGGACTTAATGGCTCCCCTGGCAGTGCTCTTTGACACGCCCAGAGCCGGTTCTGGTCCCATAAATGGTTCTGCTGACCCCCTCTTTGCGAGACTGTCAGCTTCTTCATTGCCTTTGACCCCCGAGTGACCCGGCACCCAGATGAGGGTCACCTCATTCTGCCCAGCCAGGTCGCTCGTCTCGTCTCGGCACTCACTCACCAGCCAGGAATTTACCCGTGGGCTACTTAGTGCCTTAAGGGCTGCCTGGCTGTCTGTGGCTATGAGGATCCGCTTGTTGGTGTAGCCCCTCCTCTTGTTCTCCCGCACACAGTGCAGGATGGCGTACATCTCGGCCTGAAACACCGTTGCATGGGCTCCGAGGGAAATACTGTGACTTACCCTCGGTCCTTCCGAGTCCCACGCTCCCCGCCAGATCCGTCCGTGAACCAGACGAGCGCGTCCCGTGGTATGCCCGGTGTCTCCTCCCGCCATGCCCCGCGATCAGGGATTTCCACTGTGAAGTTGTTTTCCCTGCACATTCGCGGGCTCGCGAAGTCTGACCTCATTTCAAGCATGGGTTCCTTCACGATCTCCTGAATTTTGCAGTGGCCCCTGAAGCCTGGGTTGATCTTCAGTCTACCATTGCAGGCTAGTCTGTATAGTCCTAGCCTGGCCTCTCCCATAATAACGAAGTGTAGGGGGGGTAGATCCAGCAACACCTCCATGGCGGCTGTTGGGGTTGAAGACATGGCCCCTGTGATGCCTAGGCAAGCCATCCTTTGGATCTTGCCTAGTTTTAGTGAATTTTCTTAAAAAAAATTCACTAATGAGGAGATCCCGACTTTTGAATTTTTAAAAAATTTCTTCAAATGAGCGCTAATTAAGCCCCCCAGAACACATATCCGGTGTCAGTTTCAATTTTTATATGTTTATATATATATATATATATTATATATATATATATATATATATATATATATATATATATATATATATATATATATATATATATATATATATATTTATATATATATGTATCACACCGATAACTCAAAAAATAATGGGCCGATTTTGTTTAAATTTGGTGAATAAATTCCTTTTGCAAATGGCTTGGATAAGTTCGTTAGCCAGGAAAATCTGCCAAGGTTTTCCCGGAAAATTTTGTGTTTTCTTTTGAAAAAAATTTATATCTCCGGAACTAACAAAGTAAGGGCAACCAAATTTGGTACACGGGTTTATGTTCTTATATGTAAGTTATCTACCAAAATTTAGCCCTGTAGCTCAAAATACAAAAAAGTTATAGGCAATTAAAGAAAAATAAATTGGGGTTTTCCTCAAAACGTCAAAGTTGCGATTTAAAACGTCAAAATCAGCCACATTTAGGCAAAGAACTTGAATCTAATACGAGCTATGGAAATAAAATGTCTCAAGAGGAATGTTTTACAAACCCTGAAGTCTTAGTTTCAACCGTCATTGTCCTTCATTTTACTAAAATATTTCCAGAAAATTCATTTCAAATAGACCCTTTCTCTGATGCTTGGCAGTAGCCTTGGCTATAGAGTTTATCGTTTAATGTATATAATTTTTGTCGAATTTTCGTAAAAAATCAATAAAGCTCAATATAGCCGTAATTATAAAAGATACGAAAAAAATTTGTATATATTATTTATAAGGTGTCTTCAGCTACATCTGAAAAAAATATTTCTACAATCACAGGGTGGCCCATAAGTCGTTAGTGATACAATTTTTTTTTTAATCAAACACGCCTTATGTTATTGCATTTTCCATCGAAATATAACGCATGTTTGTAAGAAAAAAATTCTGGACGCAGCAAGTGCGTTATGGTAGCGAACTTTATTTGTTTATGTAGAAATCATTGTTTGTGAAATTTTTGTAAAATTTTGGTAATTAGTACCTAATGTTTAATGAGTTATTGTAAAAAAGATGTTTTTGGATTTTCGCAAAAAAGTTGTTTACAATTTTTTTTGTAAGTTTTCTCGAAAAGCTTTTTGTAAATAATTATATCTTGGTAGGTGGCTAAATACCTTGAAGAAGTTTGTTGGCCAGGAAAATCGGGTCAGTTTTTCGGATATATTTTAAGTTAGTTTTTGAAAAATATTTGCCCTTTTCCAACAACAAAGTTATTTTGATAAAATGTGGTACATTGTTCCCACTATAGAGGTTATACTGGTTATAAACACCATTTTTATGAAAATTCACTACCATAACGCACTTGCTGCGTCCCGAGTTTTTTTGTTTGGCACTGGATTGTGTCACCTTAGGCCACCAGACCAGTGCCGCATATGTTAACGATGGTCTGACCACCCTTGTGTACAGCCAGTGGGCCATACTAGGTCTTAGTCCCCACGTTTTTCCATATAGCCGCCTAGTGACGGCTAAGGTCATGACTGCCTTACGCAGTATTTTTCCAATGTGACCATTCCAGGTTAGCTTAGAGTCCAATACGACCCCAAGATATTTTACCTCCCTGGCCATTGGAACGCTCCTACCGTATAGAGTGAGAGTTCTGTGGCTTTCACACTTCCTCCTCCTCGTAAACGGCACGACGGTTGCTTTCTCGGGGCTCAACCCGAGCCCTTGATCAACCGTCCACCCTTCCACCACTTTCAGTGCAGTCTGCATACGCTCCCACACTGCCTGTGTGACCTTTCCTCGGACTATGATGACAATGTCGTCCGCATAGCCCTGTACCTCATACCCCCCTCCCGAGAGCCTCCCCAGCAGGCCGTCCACGACTAGACACCAGAGCAAGGGAGACAGAACGCTCCCCTGCGGACACCCCGCCGCGACCCCCGCCAGCAGAGTCCCTCCCGCGAGTGAGGTGAACACCGCCCTGTCCCTGAGCATGGAACCGATCCACCTGCAGCAGGTCTCCTCTATTCCACGCTCCCGGGCAGCTGCCAGAACCGATCCGAACGAGGTGTTGCTAAAGGCCCCCTCTATGTCTAGGAAGGCCCCCAGCGCCACCTCCTTGTTCTCCAGCGTATTCTCCAGTTTCAGCACCAGTTGGTGCAGTGCTGTTTCTGTTGAGAATCCTGCTCTGTATGCATATTGTCCGCAGTGTAGAGGATATGCTTCCAGTACACCGCCCCTAATGTGCCGGTCGAGCAGTTTTTCCACTGTTTTCAGCAAGAAGGACATGAGACTTATTGGCCTCAGGGACTTTGCCTGGTCTGTTGGACGCCCAGGTTTAGGAATAAATACAACCCTGGCCAGTCTCCATGCCCTCGGAATGTACCCCAGAGCCAGGCTGGCCCTCATAATGAGGGTAAGCACCGGCGCCAGTATATCTATCCCCTGTTGGAGCATGATGGGCATTATTCCATCAAATCCCGGCGATTTGTATGGCTTAAAGCTGTTAATGGCCCATCTGATTTTGCTCCAGGTAACCACCTCTTTAGCGACTGTCCAGTCTACTCTAGATGCCCGCCTATAAGGCGCCTCTATTTCTGAGTGTTCCCAGTCCGGAGGTGATTGGTTTATTATGTTACAGCCGGGGAAGTGCGTCTGGAGTAAAATTTCCATAGTTTCCTCCCCCGAGCTTGTAAAGCCTCCCGTGGGTGTTCTAAGGGAGCCTATGTTAGTCTGAGGGCCCTTAGACAGGATCTTGTGTAGTCGAGCACTCTCGGACGTGTTTTCCACTTCTTCGCAGTGCCTCCTCCACGACTCCTTCTTGGCGTCCCTCAGTCTTTTGTTATAGGTCGATAGGGCCTGTCTATATTCATCCCATGCTCCCGACCTTTTGGCCGCGTTAAACAGCTTTCGAACCTGCGTCCTCCTTTGCCTGAGGTCCTCGTTCCACCATGGGACGTTCCTGGTGGACACCCTCATTTTCAGGGGGCAGTTGGCGTTATAGGCCGAGGTAATTGCGTCTCGCAATTGGACTGCTGCAATCTCGAGGTCTATTGAATCCCTTATGGCCCTCTCAACCCCCCGCAGTTCCACAGCTAGGTCTGCCCTGTAGGCTTCCCAGTCCGCCTTGCGGGGGTCCCGGTACCATACCGTTTCTCTTTCGACTTTGGCGATTTCAAACCGGATGTATCTGTGGTCTGAGCTACTCACTTCCCCAGACACAGCCCAGCTTTTAACAAAGTCACCCAGAAACTGGGTGGAAACTGTTAGGTCTAAAACTTCCTCACGCCGTGTTGTGACGAATGTCGGTTTATTACCTCTATTCAATATGTCTAAATTAAATTTCATAAAGAATTGTAAAAGTGCCTCACCCCTAGAGTTTGTGTCCGAGCTACCCAACAACTCATGGTGCGCATTCGCATCCATGCCGATGATGGTCTGCCATCCACCTGCTCTGCTACCCACCATCAGCTGCTCCAATTCGTTGGGTGGAGGAGGGTCCGTGCTGTCCCCTGGCAGATAGGCTGACGCGACAGTAATGTCCCTCAGCCCATCCGCTCCTCCACATCGGATTTTGATCGTTGCCAGGTCCCTGGAACAGAAATTCATTAGAGGGAGAAACTCTATCCCTTCCCTGACAAAAATGCAGGCCCTCGGATTCTCGCTGGACCTGCTGTAGATGAGCTTTCCATTAGCTCCGCCGAGTCCCTTGATCTCTCCTTTGTAGGAGTACGGTTCCTGGATGAGGGCCACATCCGTGTTCCTCAGAGCCATTAGTAGTCCGGCCGTGGCTGCCCTACTGTGTTGGAGGTTGACCTGAAGGAACCTAAGTCCCATTAACCCTTAATTGCTTCCCCAGTGGGCGGAAGCTAACCCTTCCCATGCCCCAGAATGCCTTGAAGGAGGTTCCTTCAAGGGCTCTGTAAGATGTCGGGTCGATCGAGAAGGCGAGCGTCTGTCCTTTCTCCTCTGCCTTCCTGCTTAGAACCGACCAGTGTTGCGTCCCCAGTTCAGGGTTCTGGATCTTAAGTCTGCTGATCACCGTCTCCTGCGGGACGGTGTCAGGGATCCGTACGAGGACCTTGCGTCTCTTTGGGAGTTCCTTGGGCTCGACGGCTGTCAAGTCCGCCCCCTCCCAAATCTGACCGAGGCCCCCGATCGTTTTCCGCAGCCAGTCCCGCGACTGCGGGCCGGCACAGGTTATCCAGAGGATGCCCCCCGTCAGGCGCGTCCGGTGGAACTGAGGCGGGCTCTCCCCTTCCTGAAGAGAGTCCACTGCAGCTACCACCGCAGCCTGGATCAGGTCCGCCTTCCCCTGGTCTAGCGTGACCTCAGGATGGCGTCTGTCAATCACCGCCATCCCGAGGCCCTCCGCAGCCTCCCTGTAAGAGCCAGTCTGCGCCGGTGTTCCGGCCTTAGTTCCTTTGGGAGGTCTGTCTGTAGTAGGCGTGCTAGAGCCAGAGCGCGGCGTCTTCCGACTCGCACTCTCCTCTTGCGCCTTTACAGGCACCCTGGCCCTTTTGGAACGTCTGTCTGTAGTGGGCGTGCTAGAGTTCGAGCGCGTCCTCTTCTGACCCGCACTCCCCTCTTGCGCCTTTACAGGTTTCTCGACCGTCCAGGTCCCGGCCGCCATTTTTTGCGCCCTCCGGAGCTTCTTTCTTTGCGCCCCGGAAAGACGCTTGGACTGCCGGGGCAGTCCCTCTACTCTAACAGTAGAGTCCTCACTGGTGGAGGGGCCCCCGGAGTCCGCGGAGCTCGCCGCCCTCCGGTGGGACCCAGCCTCCAGCTTGGGTGTCGGGGACAGGTCTCTGGCCGAAGCTACCCCCTGATCCCCCGTATCTACGCCGGTCGTGGGACCTCCAGAGTCCGCTGCCGCACCCTGGCTCGTCTCCGTTTCCGGGATAGACTCAAGGCTCAAGTCTGTAGCCGGAGCCACTCCTCGAGCCTCATTGGTTTTGGTTTTATATGTATTTATAATCTTCATGTTGTTCCCACGAGAATGGGGGAAATACTGTCCACACCATCAGAACCCCCTGTGTGGTGCAAGGCGGGTAACTCTGGAGGGTTGCCTGGTACTCCAGAGGTTCCGTTCACGACACCATCGCCCTGGTGCCATCCATCCATAGGCACGGGTCACGTGACACCGTAGATTGGGGGAGTTTAGTTCGACCTCCTTGTCTAGATCCGTCATGTTTAGTTATTAGCAGGGTCACCTCGTGCAGGATGCGGATTTTTACCGCGCATGACGGTCTTGGGGAAAGCTTCATCGGGAGTTTATGTTGTTATTTCCACTTCCTCAGCTTGCCCCCTGGAGTCCTTTGGCCCGCGACTCCTTAACCCCATCTTCTCGGTTAGTCGGAGGTATTTTGTAAACAATACTTTTTATGTACCCCCACAAAAAGAAATCCAAACAGGTATAGTGAATCCTATTGTAACTTACCTTTATTTTATCTCTAGATGACGAAAACCGAATAATATACTGGGTGTTCCATTTAAAACAATATAACTTTGATATGTATCTTTTTTTGTGAACACCCTGTATCATCTAGAGTATTTTCAAAAGATGCTCCTGAAGACCCTGCGTATGTTAGAAAAAAACGGAATTTGTAAATTAGAACAGGGTCCATTAGAGAGACCGACGCCTATGTGGTGCCCCACCCTATATATATATATATATATATATATATATATATATATATATATATATATATATATATATATATATATATATATACATATATATATATATATATATATATATATATATATATATATATATATATATATATATATATATATATATATAGCAAAAGAAATTTTCCGAAAGTCTTACCATCGATACCTCTCTATTAGTGAATTTTCTTAATGAGAATTCACTAAAAACATAAACCACTTCTAGGTCTCATTATGCTACGTTTTTATCACGAGATTCTTGTATGTGAGATAGCAAATTATATATATATATATATATATATATATATATATATATATATATATATATATATATATATATATATATATATAGCAAAAGAAATTTTCCGAAAGTCTTACCATCGATACCTCTCTATTAGTGAATTTTCTTAATGAGAATTCACTAAAAACATAAACCACTTCTAGGTCTCATTATGCTACGTTTTTATCACGAGATTCTTGTATGTGAGATAGCAAATTATATATATATATATATATATATATATATATATATATATATATATATATATATATATATATATATATATATATATATATATATATATATATATAGCAAAAGAAATTTTCCGAAAGTCTTACCATCGATACCTCTCTATTAGTGAATTTTCTTAATGGGAATTCACTAAAAACATAAACCACTTCTAGGTCTCGTTATGCTACGTTTTTATCACGAGATTCTTGTATGTCAGATAGCAAATTATTTATGGGTGCGTAATTAACTTAGGGTAACTATAATCGATGAATAAAATTATTATTTACATAATTATTCTGGAATTAATAATAACAATAATAGTTATCACAGAAGTAAACAACAATGTTCTAAGAAAATAACCGTACCTACACGGTCAACAGATTCCGTAGGATGCTCATCAGACATTTAAAGAATTCCTTAACACATTCTTTTAATCGTTTAAGTATCTTTGCACTTAATAAACCACTCATCTATTACATAATTTAAGCTCGTTCTTGGATTAATTAATGCTATCTAATTATCCAAGCCAGCATGTGTTTAACGTTGGTTTTGTTGAATGTTTCACAATAATTATTACAACCAAATCTTGGTGTGCGCGTGGGTGTCTTCTGCATTTTGTTAATAACGCTTTCTCATTCTGTTCTGTTATTCGTTATTCTACAGTCGCGCGGTTTGTCATCAGACATTCCTAAATGCCACTCGCTGCGTTTAAGATTTCATTAATCCCCCTTTTCCTTTCTGTCTTTACCTAATTTACATTGCCTTCCCCTTACTTATTCTGCGACTACCGTGCAACAGTTTGTATATATACATTTTCCATTTCCCTAATAAAACGTTACGCATAAATGCAAATTTTGCGATATTTCATGGAACTTTTAATACCTTCAGAACAGGAATATTACAGATTCCTATTAGGGTAAAGTAATGTATTTTTAGTGAATTTTCATAAACAAAACTTCGCTTATAGAGAGGTCCAACATGGTTTGCGAAGCTTCTACGCGACCTAGAGACTTCGGTTTTTTTTCTTACACTGGAAAATCCTGTCTGCAAGCCAGCTTCGCTGATCAGTTGCGACAGTGAAATTTTTGATGGAAAATTGAAAATTTTCTTCTAGAAAACGCTATATCTTAAAAATTCGCCAATTTATTTACATATATTTCCATTAAACTACAAATCCAATGTGTCAAAATTCAGTTTGGCGGAATAGTTGTAATACAAGTTTTTCCGAGGTAAAATTTAAGAGAATACGGAAAACGCCGAGGATGTTATTCCTATTTGTTAAAAATGACACGACTATGCAGTATTATGTTAAATGGAATAAACAAAGATGAGTAAATTGACTTATTTAGTCGTTATTAGTATTTCTAATGAACTTAATGTCACATGAGTGACATATTAAATTGATAGAAAAAATTCAGACTCTTTGAAGCTTTGGAGGAACTACTATCACTATTACTATTACTTTATTGACTCATATCTTATAGTATGTCCATATACAATAAGTATCCTATTTGTGCTATATATATATATATATATATATATATATATATATATATATATATATATATATATATATATATATATATATATATATATATGTGTGTGTGTGTGTGTGTGTGTGTGTGTGTGTAAGAAAATTAGAAACATTATTGTGGAGTAAACCGGCCAATGTACATAAAATTAATACGTCCTAATATTTAAATGCCCTGTATAATTGAGAGTGTAAAATATTCTAGGTTTAAATAAGAAATAGCATTAGGTAGAAGAATACAGAACAATGATTTCTTTTTTTTTACATGTAGTACATTTTAGCTTCACTAAACAAAAGTCGTTGGAATACAATGGAACGCAGAACAATAGCCTTGTTTTTATTTATAGAGTTTTAATAGAATATAACGATTTTAATTTTATCCTTAGGCAGTAAGTACATTTACTACATTGTACATTTATAATATTAATTAAAAAATAAGTTTTTGTAAATACCAATTATAAGAAAATACGCAGTGTTAGTTGATAAGGATAGTTTTTTTTTGGTGGTTGTTTCAAAAGAGTATAACGAACAAACAGTTTGGGAAAAAGCAAGTCCTATGAACTTTGTTTTACCCGAGGTAAAGCGTGAAAAGGTTTTTTGTAAGACAGGTGTAGTTTATTTAAGGAGACGACGACAGGTCGGAAAAGAGGATTCGTAATTGAACTGCGGCAAGGGAAACTTGAATTTAGTTGACGTACGGCGTCACTGTAAATATGGAAGTTGAGAATTAAACGTGGAAGGCAAGTGCCTGATAATAAAATCATATTCAGTTTTTGTATAAAGAAAATAAAAATGAATACCTGGTACACGATTTGTTAAGACCGTTTTAAATTAAATAAAAATCAATTAATAATCACAGGCAAGCTACAAAATCCAAACAGTAAATCAAATGGAAAGCAATAAGTACACAACAAATGGAAGTAGCAGTTAAGACATCATTCAGTAAGTCGTTTTATGAACTTTACCGTAATAAATGTGCAGACTTTTTTCTATAGTGTGAATAGTTTTTAAGAATATTTATTCCCATTGATGATTTTAATGTATATTTAGTTCACTAAGGGGGATATTAGGTAAAGGCCGAATCAGTAGATCATAGTTAGATAATTCATCGTTTTAAATAAATCTGATTTGTATTGATTTGTTGACAATCTGTGATAAGTTTGATATAACCTTTTTAATGGATAGAAATTAGTGATTCTAATCAATCAAAAATCAAACATACTAGATTGTACTTACATAATCAGTTTAATTTTGACCTCAAATCAAACAAATAAAAAAAACAAGTACTATAATTTATAAAAATCATATATTAAACAAAAATGCTAGCCCAAGCACAGAACCCTACCCATGAGATGAGAGAAAAATTAAAATTAAAAATAACAGCAGTAAGTACAATTTTGGGCATAATTTCAGGATCATCAATATTAGCGTTTTTTAAAATAAAAACGCAATTGAATTCTCATGCTCTACAATTAAAAGTGCAATATAAAGGAAAACACAAAATACCATAGCAATATATATATATATATATATATATATATATATATATATATATATATATATATATATATATATATATATATATATATATATATTCTTAAAAATTGTGGGCTATAAAATTACTAGCGGGTACGTAAACCAGCTTAGGGTAACGATGATCGATGAATCAAGTTATTATTTACAAAATTCCGGAATTATAAATAACAATAATAATAATTATCACATCAACGTTTTAACAAAGACCTAATAAAATAGTTTCTTAATTAAAAGACAATAATTTTATTACACAAGAAATGGCTAAAATAGTGCCGCTAATTGAGTCATAACTTCCACATAGCTGTGATAATTTACTCCCTTCAGAAAGACATCCTTATGGAATGAATTTAGGGCCCATGACTTGATCACAAAGACAATATTTGTATTTTTGTACCCATCAACTTTTGAAACGTTATATTAATCGAGTTTTATTGAAAAAATTTCAATTTTCACCGAATCACCCCTTATTTATCCCCTACCCCCTGAAGCGATCTTACCCAAAAACAATTCGAAGCGTTCCTTTGTCGGGTGCTAACTGGATACCACATTGAAGATGATATCTCCATTCGTTCGAAAGTTATTGCGCCTATTAACAGACAGACGTATATGCCGACAGACCGACAGACCAAAAAAAATTCGTTCCAGAATCAAGTTTTCCATAGGTTTTGAGACTTTTACGCCATTTTTACCACAAACAAAAAATTGAAATTTTCATCAACAATATGTTTGATGAAATTAAAAGTTTTCTCATAAATAAACCCCAAAACATTCGATTACTCGAGTTTTAACGAAAAAATGTCAATTTTCACAAATGACCCCCTTTTCATTCCATACCCACTAAAACGATTTTACCCAAAAACAATCCGAACCGTTTGTTCTTCGAGTGCTATCTGTGTACCAAATTTGAAGAGGAAATCTCAATTCGTTCTAAAGTTATCGTGGCTACAAAGAGACAGACCGACAGACAAAAACGTTTTTCGTTCCCAAATCATGTTTCATATATGTTTGATCCTTTTTACGATGTTAAGCGAAAAAAATTTTGATACTTTTTTGTCGATGCGATGCTTCCACACGTTGTGACGATCTGGACGTAAAATTAACAATATATAATGAAACGTCTCCAAAATACTATGGACTTCCCAAAATCCATAAACCTCTGTTATCTTTAATGCCAATCATTTGTTCTATAAATTTACCTAATACTAAATTAGCTATACTTATCACTGAAATTTTAACAAAACAACAATACAAACAATGAGAGACTCTTTTACCTTTCAGAATTTATAAAGGGTGTTACACTTCGAGATAATTAGGTAATTATGAGTGATGATATTGCTTTACTTTTTACTAACATTTAAGCTAAACCTGGTATCTAAAGATAGCATTGAAAAAAGATGGGTTTCTATTTATCTGAAAACATCTATTCCAGAAAATACATTTCTTCAAATAGTTGATTTTATTTTTAACTCAAGTTTTTTGTTTTATTTTGAAAACACATTATAATTTTTTTTTGGGTGCTCGTATCTCTCCAATTATTGGACAATATGTTGTAGATTTCCTTGAAACATGTATACCAAAATTACAATTTACTATTCCTTTAAAAAAAATTTGTTGGCGACATTATTTGTTTTATTCCTCTAAATTCAACAACTCACATTTTATATTTCTAATTCTTACAACCAACTTTTTAAATTACATTAGAAGAGGAAACAGATGTACCGATGTACCATTGCTAGAAATAAAACTAATTAGAACAAACAATAACATCATTTATGATTGGTATATAAAACCAACTAATTCTCAAAGGTTTAATAATTTACATTCAGATCATTTATTTAAAACTAAAATTAACATTTTATTGGGTTTAAAAAATAGAATACAAAATATATGCCACCCTTCTTTCCATGGAAAAAATTTAAGAAAACTTTATAATATTTTGTAAACACGTATCCTCCCAAACTACTGGAGTTCGCGCTGTGGCACGGTAAGGACGTCTGATAGACGTCTGTTATCGAGTGTGATAAAGTGCTTTAATAAATTGTAAACATGGGAACGAATACTTTAAGTCTGGAGTTTATGAATATGGAATATAAAATAGCTGCATATGAAACACATACTTTTATAGAAGATAAAATAAAGATGCAACTACAAGAGATATTCCCACTTGGAATGGACGGAAATAACAAGATAATGATTTAAGTTGCGAACGGAGAAATTTTAGAAGATATTTTCCGAAAATGGGAAAATAATTTAGAGTATACGGGGGCAAATGGAAAACTTACCAAATAAAATTATCCAATGAGAGCCAAAAAACATAGTAAGAATACACAGAATGCCAATTGAAATGCCTGACTCTGAAATTAAAAAGGTGTTATCCTAATACAGTTTTGTGGAAGAAATAAAAAACGACTCCTGGAAAAACCCACAGTTTGCATGTTATAATGACATAAAAACTGTTAAGATGAAAATACATAGGTCGATCCCATCATATGTCCGAATCTCGGGCTCACAGTTTAGGATAACATACCTGGGCCAAAAGAAAACTTGCATGCGATGCGCATGTACAGAACACGATGCAAAAGATTGTATCTTTTCTCAAGAATACAGATTTAGAACACGCAACTATGCATCAGCCTTAAACGGCTGTTTAAGACAACAATATACTGCTAATAGAGAATCCATGCAGAACAATGATATTACTTTTATCGGTCAGTGAAACACCATATATTACGGAGAAAAGGAACCAGACAGAAAGTACAAACGATAAGGAGGTAAGACAAACTCTAAAAAAGGTGTAGTCATTAAAAGACTAGAAACAAATTTACCTGGAGGAAACGGCGAAAAGGACATCACACTAGAAGAAGTAATCCAAACATTGACAGAAAAAGAAGTAGACACCAATGAAGATAATGTAGATAATGCACAAACCTACATTTTTCATCAGAAAACAACAAAAAACAACGTAACAGAATACGAAGACAGTCTTACAAAAAAAGGCCAGAAGGGAGGAAAATCTGACTCCAGTGACTCAAGCAGCGAAGCGGTGAAACCAAATGCAAAGAAAGTGAACTGGGCAGATGACGACCTCGAAATTGGAGTGAGAAATCCAGTTACGCTGTTAAGGGAGTTATCATTGGAATCAACATATTAAAGTGAAGGTAAACACAAAATGTCAGACAGCGCAACCTGTAACCAGCAAATGATATTATATCAGATATGTTCCTTAAATATGTGTGGTATATCATCAGACTTAAAATTACCAGTGTTAAAAGTTTTATTTACGGCCATCAAGTCGATATTGTCTTACTACAAGACGTAGTTATCAGTGATTTCTCCTTCATAAGTGGGTTTAACGCAATCTTTAACATGGATTAAAATAGAAGAGGAACAGCAATAATAATCAGGAATGGTATCGCCTTTAATGAGGTCAAAATGTTAGTCATCCAGAGTTGCGGCCGTCACAATGTTCAACCACAATATAATAAATATATATCCTTAAAGCGGCAGTCAAAACAAGAAAGCCAGGTAAGAGTTATTTATAGGCAAACTACCTAGGCTGTATACACCAGAAAAAAAACCAATACTATATGGTGACTTCAACTGTGTGAAAGAAGCGACGCGTCAAATGAAAGATACGACAACATCTGCTCAGTTTTAAAAAATACCATAAAACACTTAAGCATGACGTCTGGACACGTAAACATACAACACCAGGATGTACCTACTTTCATACAAAAAGAGCCTCTAGAATAGATAGAATTTACGTTAAGCAAGAAATATCAAAGATGGTAGGCACAACTTCTTCAATTCTTCCAGCCCCACATACAGGCCACAGGGCGATTATGGTAAGTTTAAGAATGTCGCAGAGTAGATAGATGCCTGACTGCACGAACACCTTGGAAATTGAATATCACGGTCCTAGAAGGCCGTAATGTCAAAGAACTTTTTCTACAAAACTGGCAATACTGGAACCGCCAAAAATCTAAATTGACAAGTGTTATACAATGGTGGGTCAACTACGCAAAACCAAAAATCATGTCCTTTCAATGGCAGGCTTCAATAAAGAAAAAAACTGAGAGGGTAACCACTGAATTTTACTACCAGTGTTGAAAAGAAATAATGGAACGGAACCCAAATAATCTGGTAACATTCATAGAAATAAAAAAAAATATAGTCCTTATAACTGACCAACAAAGGAAACTCTTAGAAGGCTGCAAAATCCGAAGTTGCTTAAAAGAAAATATCCCCGATGAGCAGGCACAACTTCAATTCTTCCAGCCTCATATACAGGCCACAGGGCGATTATGGTAATTTTAAGAATGTCGCAGAGTAGATATATGCCTGACTGCACGAACACCTTGGAAATTGAATATGACGGTCCTAGAAGGCCGTAATGTCAAAGAACTTTTTCTACAAAACTGGCAATACTGGAACCGCCAAAAATCTAAATTGGCAAGTGTTATACAATGGTGGGTCAACTACGCAAAACCAAAAATCATGTCCTTCCAATGGCAAGCTTCAATAAAGAAAAAAACTGAGAGGGTAACCACTGAATTTTACTACCAGTGTTGAAAAGAAATAATGGAACGGAACCCAAATGATCTGGTAACATTCATAGAATTAAAAAAATATAGAGTCCTTATAACTGACCAACAAAGGAAACTCCTAGAAGGCTGCAAAATCCGAAGTTGCTTAAAAGAAAATATCCCCGATGAGCAGGCATCAATATATTACATAATGCGATAAGAAAAACAAAAGAAAATAAAAAATATAACTCGCCTGGAAGAAAGTAATACAACACAAAATGAAGAGCAAATACCAAACTTAATAAGCCAATATTTTACAAATTTATATAAAGGACCACAATTTAACACTGAGCAAGATAAGCAGGCCTTAAAAAACACTTTAAAAAGAAACTCCAAGCAGGAAACGGCATCGAGTTTTGTGAAATAGCAGAACAGGAAATACCAAACGAAATAAACAACAGTGCATTAAACAAATCTCCAAGGCTAGACGGGTTAAGTGTAGAATTCTACAAAAAATATTGGGACATAGTTAAGGACAGTATAGTGACGATAATGAACGAGATAAATAAAGGACTGAACGCGCCAGATGGCTCTAAGGAGGGACTTATGGTCCTGGTAGCAAAACAAGAAAGCCCGAAAAGTCTGCGTGAGTACAGACCCATCTCATTACCCAACACAGATTATAAATTGTTTATGCGCTGTATGAAAACAGGACTCAGCACTTTGATAAACCAAATAGTAGGCGATGAACAAACGTGTGCATCTCCAGGCAGAACCATCTTTTTAACACTGCTTAGCCTAAGAGAAGAAGTAGTAAATGCAAATATTCATGGTAAGAATCATATCCTCCTAAACTTGAACTTGGACCATGCGTTCGATAGAGTCAATCATGAGTACTTGTGGTGAGCACTAGAACATTACGGATTTCCACACAGATTTATCACCAATATATGACAAATGTATACGAATTGTTTTTCCTGTGTCCAAGTCAACGGAGGACGTAGCCCAAGAGTAGAGATGATATGTTCTGTAAGGCAAGGATGTCCCTTATCCACGACTTTATATATCATCTATTTGGAGCCACTAATACAACTATTAAAATCACCAACTACTGAAGTACATGCTAATGCGGACGACATAAACGTGATCATTAAAAATTGTAAAGAAACAAACATGATCTATACAAAAGTCAACACATTTTGCCAAATATCTGCAGCAGTCCTAAATCCAAGTAAGTCCAAAAGAATGATACTATGTAGACAAAGAAGTAACACACATGTACCTGAGAATACATGGTTTCCAATCGAGGACAGTATCCAGATTATGGGAATTAAATTCAGTAACAATTTACATGAAATAGTGAGAACCAACTGGAAAGCGGCAGTATCACTTGTCCGTACCACGCTACTTAACAACCGAAACAGCAAATTGACAATCATACAAAGGGTCTTCTTTGTTAACACTTACGGGTTATCCAAAATCTGATATTAGAGTCAAGTACTTCCCATACCTCTGCTGGTGGAAAAATGCATATATAACATGTGTGGGTACTTTATATGGACAGGACCTCAAACAGAATTTCAAGAACGACTCTGATTCTCCCCAAACTTCAAGGTGGTCTAGCGTTGCAAGACGCTCGGATTAAAGCAAACGCGCTTTTTATACGTCGGACAATGGAATATGAGAGGAAACACAGTACTGCCTTTGATTATATGAATCTCAGGGCTACGGTAACAAATCCACCCTACATAAATGTAATACCGCATCAAGCCCCTTACATGAAGCGTTTTGTGCAAGAAGCTGCTTACATAGAGAAAAAATGCCTCCAACCTGAGGTATCATCGAAAAGTTTATATAGTAAACTCATACTCCAAAACACGACTAACACACAAGCACTGAATACAGAATCTCTTAAATGGAAATGCATACACAACAAATATCTATCAAGTAAACAAAAAGAAATACTGTTCAAAGCAGCACATGGGGCGTTCATGCTCCAAAGTTTCCTACAGAGGATTAGAAGAGCACCAGATGACAAATGCACCATATGCAAGACACAGCAGGACACCTTTCTACATCGGTTCGAGTGTTACGCGAATTTCGTTGAAATCACTAACAAGATGCAGCATATGCTTGAAACTGTTACCCAGAGAAACGATGTCAACGTCGGAGATTATTTATCTTAAGAAAAGCTTTAGTAAATCTGTGCAAAACCTAGTGACAATAATAGTGGCAACCACTATAGGATATGTCTTCACAACAGAACTGGGAGCTGCATCACCAAAGAAATACATGCAGGTACTACAAAACCACACTTTTTAAGGAATAAAAAATTCGACACAGGACTATTAAGGAAAAACTTAATATTTAGGTGTAAAATTAGGTTATATTTATAATGAATGATAATTAATAATAAAATTATGCATATCTATCCGTAATACAGAAACAAAAAGTGGTGCTTTGAAGCTAGATATTAGGTTAGCCTAATTTAGATTATGGAATATGATATATTTATATTTTTGTCCATTTATTTGGAGAATATGTATTTTATTTTGTAAATAAAGTGATTTTATAAAAAAACTACTTAATGAACTGTTATACAATTCTTCAAACACTCACCGTTACAATACAATACACTCTCTACAATCATTATAAAATTTATTTGACAAACATGTGTGTGTGTGTGTGTTTTGTTTCTTTAACGTCGGCCCATTTCCGCAACTATGGCCAATCACCGACGCCAGGGAGCAGTTTCACCTCACCATCCCGGAAATTTTGCCGAACCCCTGCCTTTCTGTAAGGAGGGTAGGGATCTTTAACTTTCCCAACATCGCATGGACACGGGACCGACGGCTTTACCCCCCCCCCCCCCTCCGAAGGGCGGAACGTGCAGACATTCAACTTACTCAAATACAATCCCAGAACCTCGGTTTATATTAATGTTACAGTACTGAAAAAGTGAAAGGAGTACCCTGGGATCGAACCCAGTACCCTTCTGTTCAGAAGCACACGTTCTTACCTCTGAACCACCGAGGCTCTATTTGACAAACATAACACCCATATAATTTCGATTTCGGAAACATATAACTTTTTTTACATATCGATCCCTTACATTAAGAATATTTCCATTTTAAAATAACGTTTCCATATTCAAAGATGATTAATAATATTTTGATTTCAAATTTTCAGAGAGAAATAAATCAGTTAGAAGCAATAATGTATATAGCTAAATATTTTCTGTAACTAACGTTATATTTTAGATTCAATAATGGTAAAAACTTATATCCATCCTTCCGACGTCAATGGTTGTGAATAGATTGACCTACTAACGTGTCTCCTTGGTTTTAGTTTAAAAAATTTTTAATTCACTAATGAGGAGATCTCGACTTTCGAATTTTGAAAAAAAATCTTCCAATAGGCGCAAACTAGACCCTTTGAACACATATCCATGGTCAGTATTAATTTTTATACCGATAACCCAAAAAATAATAGGCCGATTTTGATTAAATTTTGTGTGCACCTTTCTTTTGCAAGTGGCTTGGACCATCTCGCTAGCCAGGAAAACCAGGCCGGTTTTTCCCGGAAAGTGTTGGGTTTTCATTCGGAAAGTTTTTATAACAAATACATGACAACAAATTTATGACAACTAAATTTGGTACGCGGGTTAACATTCAACGCTCAACTATACACCAAAATTTCGATTTGTAAATTATAGGGATTTAATGAAAAAAATTTAGGTGCCACTAATGGCCAGCGTAAAAAGGTCAAGAAATGTCAGAAAAATTGCTTTGAAAATTTTATAGTTTTTCCTCTTAAAACGTCAAACTCGCGATTTGAAACGTCAAAATTGGCAAATTTTAGACAAAGAACCTGAAACAATTCCGGTTATGTAGAGAAAATGTCGCAAGAAGTATGTTTTACAGACCCTTAAGTTTCAGCTTTAACCGTCATTGTCCTTCATTTTACTAAAATATGTCCAGAAAATTCATTTCAAATATCATCTTTCTCTGACGCTTTGTCGGTAGTTTTAGCTATAGAGTGAAGAAAAACTTTGTGTTTTTAAGCACATTGTGCGCACGGAGGAGTGTGAGATTTGGCATCGGTTAAGTTCATCATCACAGTCAGAATCCCCCGTTCTGAGCGGACCATTAATTAATGCGTGAAATGTCAAAAACACAAAACTCTCTGATCAAGCAGACGCACTGAGATTATACAGGTAGTATGCTCTGAGACAAAAGAACATCAATAACGTTAAAACTTCAAAATTTAATGAATTACGATCGAATTTCGACCACTTCACAGGTCCACTAGTATGGTTTAATACTCTATAATTTTTAGCGAATTTTCGTAGAAAAAATTCGCTTGAGGAGACCGCGACTTTTGGATTTTGACAAGACTTCTTGAAAGTAGCACGAACTAGGACCAGTAGAACCCATATGAAGTGTTACTTTCAGTTTTTATCTGTTTACATATATACAGGGTGACCCATTTCTACGGTAAAGCTTAGTATTGCCGTTAGTCGAAAAATACGTTAATTATATGGTGCCTTGAGTTGCATCTTACAAAATTATTTTGACAATTACAGGCTGGCCCATAAGTCGTTGGTGATCCAAATTTTTTCGACGACAATTCACTAAAAAATAGATTGCTTGGTGGTTAATTATTTAATTATACTAAAGTGGTATTTTATGTTGCTTGGGTCAGAACAGTATACAAATAAAGTAAATAGTCTTAAATCCAGCTACGTGCTGCAGATAAATTACATTCTTTATTAGTCAAGCTGTCACATACACCACTAGCTTTAAAATGAAAATTTTAAACCAGTTTCAGGATCTCTTTTTTAAGAAAAAAGGTTGGAAGTAAAACTAAAAGAAATATAAATGATGAAGATAAGCTTGATAAGAAAAGGAAATTCTGAACGGTTCAGAAGTTATAAGATTTAAAGTTCTGTGGATAAGTGGGAGGTACATGTTATTATAGACGGAGATGCGAGACTGTTATTTACCAATCTTAACCTGAATTCAAATCTGACGTTACCAAAATTTAAACAAATACCTTTTCGAAAATTAAATAATACTGTAGTGAAAAATTATAGGTGTTGCTTTTTTTCAAATGTTGAAATGAACAAATAAATGTGGCTCTGGTAAATTTTTGATAAAGAGTTTGTTGTCAAGTGCAGTTGTGTTTATTTATTAAAACAAAGTGAAGCATTATTTGGGTGATGAATAAAAATGCCTTTTATTTCCAAACAAATATTTTATTCCTTTTCCTGACGCGTTTCGACCCTTTTTAACAGGTCATCCTCAGGGGAATCTAGAATTTACAAAAGGCTTGTCAGAAAAATGAATTTTCCGGTAGGCCACTTCTGCGAGGGTACAACACAGGAATATAAGATAAAATGAGGTAACAACAGCTAACCCCAACACTTAATGTCATTTTATCTTATATTCCTGTGTTGTACTCTCGCAGAAGTAGCCTACCGGAAAACTCAGTTTTTCTGACAAGCCTTTTGTAAATTCTAGATTCCCCTGAGGATGACCTGTTAAAAAGGGTCGAAACGCGTCGGGACAAGGAATAAAATATTTGTTTGGAAAGAAAAGGCCTTTTTATTAATCACCCAAAGATGTCAACCCCAAACATTTTGACGTTTAGAAGTGAAAAATTGTTACAATTTTTGCAATTTCACTACTGGGAGTATACTGTCTATTGTCCATTTTATTTATATTTGTTTCTCGAGTTTTAATATCAGTATGAAGATTAAGCATTTAAAAATCGAAGGTATATATCAGACTAGTTTGAAGACTATTATATAACATAGATTGTTAGGAATATTATATAACATATTCTATTAGGCTCTAGTTTCTTAATTCTTAATACACTTAAACTCTGGATACCAAATGCAAGAGCTGGCCAACATTGTTAAGAGCGTTTTTTCAAATCAATTTAGAACCCATTGTACATACCTGAAATAAATATCTCAGCATACAATACATAATCTATAATTCATATGGCTGAGCAAAAACTAACATGTCCATAGCAGAGACATCAGGCCTCTTGTTACGTCTAAGATTTATTCTGTCCCATCTCTTTAAGTGAAAGAACTCAAAAGAGACACACACATTCAGGCACACACATCTACACACACAATACTTGAAGCAGTAGCCTAAATAAACTTCCCCTCCTGCTTTTGTAATATAAAAGACGATACACAACAACATATCTACCGCCCATGAACAACATGGCTATTTTTTTATTAGTTTTTTATTCGCTTCTATATTGTAGGAGTTATTTGCTTGTACTGGCCAGCTAAAGTAAGCTTCTGAACAACCTATCCGGTTTTATTTATGTTATGTTCACCAGATGAAGACTATACTTATATTCATAAGGCAGTCAAGATTTAGAACAAGATGTTTTTCAGATTAAATTATAAGCTCACTAGATTTAATCTCTGATATATTTTTTATTGTCCCAATTTCATTTTTTATGAGGTATTTAATGATTAAGTGGGGGCATATACAGGTTAATTCTAAAAAGTTGGAGCAACTTCTCAATTTATGAAATACAAATTTTGAGGACACCATATCATAAATTGCTGAGAAAAATAGAACTATTCATACTTAGATAGCCTTAAATAGTTTGTAGTTATACAAGTTGGTCAAAAGTAGTGGCACACGGAATAGCAGCAGATTATTGGTAACAAATTATTACGATTTGGCCAAACCTACCTGGGTTCATAAGACAGCATTAAAAGAACTACAGGATATTACAATAAGGAATTGAATTTCAAATTTTCCTCGATATCTGGAAATGTATGTACAGGTGTCCCATTTTGGCAATTGTTGGGTATCTCGGTTATTAGTGATGATAGAGCCTTGTGGTTTTCGCGAACCTCATACTTTTTGTAAAGTAAAAGACGCCGCAAACAAAATTATCATAGCCGTCTCAGTTTCCGAGCTACAGCGTGATATTGAAAATATTTCATTTTCAGTTACCCTTTGCATTTCAGTTGTCTGACAACTTGCCAAAAAGGTTAAAACGAATCATTCTAGAACTTTGTACGTAGAATTTAGTGGCATAATTAGTTTTTCTCTAAATATTACTGTTTTTGAAATTTTGACCCATGTTTGGTTTTTTAAATGGGACACCTGTATATTTGTCAAGAAATCACTTTGCATTTTGGCAAGCTTCTCAAAAATATATAACATTATAGTTTTGTTTTAATAAACAACAACAAAAATCCCAAATTTCATAATTCGCAATAAAAATTTTGCAGTAGGCCATGCATAAATGCTGCTGTTTATTTATTTCTATATGCTAACAGTAAATCGAGAAAACATTTAATAACAGCTATTTATCAATATATCATTTGCTAATTTTCCACAATAGTTCTACCCACCTAACAAAAGAAAATAACATTAATAAATACATTATTATCCAATAAGCCTATCAGCAAAAGCCAACTTTGAAAATCGTAACATAAGCACTAAAGTAATCTAGTAAATCAAAAGATGTGTTCAAAATGATTTCCATTTTGTTCTATGTACGCTTAGCATACTTTCGTTTTAAGGATTTGGGCAAACCAACGGGCTGATTTTGTAAGTAGCGAAAACTTTCCCCTATTGCGTTTCCTAACTCTTGAATATTACCATAATAAACTTTGTAAATTTTATTCTCTAGATATCGCCATAGAAAGAAATTCAATATGGACATGTCCGGGGACCTAGCTTGCCATCTTATAGGCCCATTGGTTCGGATCCATTGATTTGGAAAATAATTCTCGAGAGAAAACCTGGTCATTTGAGAATTATGTGCAGGAGCCTCGTTCTGTTGAAAATTAATTTAGCTGTCTCTAAAATTTCAAGGTGTTAGGATTCCCACAAATATATACAATTTTATCTGTGTTCCTAATATGAAGCAAGACACGTTTAGACCAAAAAGGCACTGTTGTCTTCTGTGAAATATTTGGTGTTGGTTTTCCTCAAAACAGAACATGCTACTGTGCGTATTACGTATACCAGATTTACTAAAATGAGCTTCGTCTGACCATCTTTCACCTTCATTGCAAAATCTCTAACCAGATTACATCTTTCCCGATACCAATTGCAGAAGAATACCCGATGTTGAGCAGCCTCTGGGTGTGGATGTTGGACAAGCCATTTGTATGGGTGGTATTTGTGTTTTCTTAGAATTTTTTGAACTTTTGCTTTTGAAATCCCTACGGTCCTAATGGCTTCACAGGGGTTTGTAGTGTAAACTTCTACATTAGCCAAAACTGTGACTTCCCCAAACTCTCAATATGTATTTGAACAAGGTGCGTTAAATCATCCGTGACCAAGTAAATTCTTGTTTATTCGGTCAAAAGTTGATATATTGAGTTGCCTCCTTTCTGGGTATCTATATAAAAATGAAGCAATAGTAAAACAAAAAACAGAATCACCCCAAAAACCACAACAACGAAGTTTTCCTCATCAGTAGCTGTCGCTAAACTTTTAGTTTGGTTTTAGTTTAGCCATAGCTACTGATGAAGACAACTTGGTTGTCAAAAAACGTATCTAGCACATAACTCTCCGTTATTATTTTTGTGTTTTTTTTATGTGATTCTGCTTTGCGTTATACCTTCTAACCACATTGTCTAACCTCAATCTTTTGGGGCAATAGTATTTAAACATAACTGAAAACCAACTGTTTACCAGTTAAAATACATCCCAGATGCCGCTTTAACAATTTCATTACTTAATATAAAACAAGCTAACATATCGTATTTCTCAAAAATTTTGGAAAGTTTGGTTTACTGTCATAGTCACAAATATACCTTCACACAATAAATAAATACAAAAAAAAAAACAGCCAAACTTGAAAATTAAACACACAATTTATGTAATTAAGACATAGTAGAGGCAATAGAGAATTTTTTTCTGCATTAAACTACAGGAGTTTTTTTTTGATAGATAGGTTCAGAATTACGTACTGAATGTAAAAACACAGAATCCTTACAAATTAGGAGGGCGGAAGTGCCGCCATTTTGAGAAAAGCCGTTTAGACCTATATCTCCGTAACCGTGCACTTTAGATCAAAAATGGTAATCACCTTTATTGTAGATAATTGTATTTCTCATCTTTTTTGTTAAATTTTTTTTTGTATCACTCACCGTTTACAAGTTATACGACTATTAGCATTCATTTATAGACTTTTTTACCTATATCTTTGTTAATAATTGTTTAAAAAGTAAAATACTTATAACTTAACTTTTCAATCGACAAATTTTCTAGAACTTTTACTTCTAGAACTTTTACTTAAAACTTTTTCTAAAATTATTATTAGTGCATTTTCTTTAAAAAAATTCACTAATGAGGAGACCCCGACTTTTGAAAAAAAATTGAAATAGGCGTCAATTATGCCCCCTCTTATCCGGGGTCAGTTTTAATTTTTATATGTATATATATATATATATATATATATATATATATATATATATATATATATATAGGTATATATATATATATATATATATATATATATATATATATATATATATATATATATATATATATATATATATATATATATATGCATGTATCACACCGATAACTCCAAAACTAATGGGCCGATTTTAATTAAATTTGGTGAATACCTTGCAAGTGGCTTGGATAAGTTCGTTAGCCAAGAAAATCGGCCCAGGTTTTCCCGGAAAATTTTGTATTTTCTTTCGAAAAAAAAAACATATCTCCGGAAATAACAAAGTATGGGTAACTAAATCACGGTTTTATGTCATTATAGGTAAATTACCTACCAAAATTTGGGTCTGTAGGTTTAAAGACAAAAAGTTATAGACATTTAAAGAAAAATAAATTGGGGTTTTCCTCAAAACGTCAAAGTCGCGAATTAAAACGTCAAAATTGACAACATTTACGCAAAGAACCTGAAACTAATATAAGCTATGGAAAGAAAATGTCTCAAGAAGAATGTTTTACAAAGCCTGAAGTCTTAGCTTCAACCGTCATTGTCCTTCATTTTACTAAAATATTTCCAGAAAAATTTGTCGATTGAAAAGTGTAACATTTAACGCGTTATCACTTTGAAAATATTGATTTGAGAAAAAAGTTTTCAATAAAAATTGTAACGATTTTGTCGATTGAAAAGTGTTACAAGTTAAGTTACAAGTATTTTATTTCTTAAACAATTATTAACCAAGATATAGGTAAAAAAGTCAATAAATGAATGCTAATAGTCTTATAAGTTGTAAACGGTGAGTGATACAAAAAAATTAATTAAAAAAAGATGAGAAATGCAATTGCCTACAATAAAGTTCATTACTATTTTTGGTCTAAAGTGCACGGTTACGGAGATATTGGCCGAAACGTTTTTTCTCAAAATGGCGGCACTTCCGCCCTCCTAATTTGTAAGGCTTTTGTGTTTTTACATTCAGTACGTAATTCTGAACCTATCTATAAAGAAAATAACTCCTGTAGTTTAGTGCATTATGGACAAGAGTAACGGGCTCCTCTATTGCCTGTACTAACAAGCAGTGACACGGTATAGAAAAATTTTTGGGAACTGTCACTTGCTTTCAAGTAAACGATAAACAGCATCATTTTTGCATAGCATACTAATAATTACAATTTGGAGAACCAAATCAGTCACAATATAGTTTTTAGACCTGAAGACTGGTAAATAAAATATGATCTGAAAACTATTACGAAGAATGTGTTACGGTTACTTTTAAAATCAGAAATAATCGTCTCCAGTCGGATATATTGTTCTTAGGTCTGGGGTGGTGCCAGGCAACTTTATCACAAGCACACTTGGAGAAACCCAAATCACCACAACACATTTTAAAAAGACCTGACGATCGTTTCACTAACCAAGTTAGCGTAATCAGAGGATGAAACATTTTAAAGTCTTAGCTACTCAACATTGTCTTTATATGAGGTCATAGGTCCGGAAGTCCCTTAAAAATCCCGTAATAGCTGTTCCTATTAAGTTTCGGCATCTCTTTTATCTCAAGGATACCGTGGGAACAGTGAACTATTAAGCAGTGGCGGAGCTCGGTTCAAACAATATTTGTTGTTTGTGGTCGTAGAGATATAAATACTCTCGTATGCATCTAATTTCGTCGGTTGTCTAATATTTTTGATAAGCTTATCTAAACTGTGTCCATCTCTAGTAATTTTGTGAAGGTTCAATGACACCTAGATTAACATAGTTTGCTTTGTCGGAACTATCTGTATTATTATGTTATCTCTAGGACGTGTTAAAAACGTGGGAATTTTTATTTAACGAAGCAATCGATCAGATGACTCGTAATCGGCGGTGGTGCCGCGTTCATACAAATTTTTTTTGTAACTATATTTCGCAATATATATATATATATATATATATATATATATATATATATATATATATATATATATATATATATATATATATATATATATATACTTTCGAATGAGTTTAGCTGTCCCGGTTGTCTAACATAACGGTCTGCTTGCCTCACAGAGATTCACGTATCACTGTAAAACTTTTACTAAATACAGAAGAAAGGTTGGAGATTTCTGCCACTTCTATGGACCCTACTCGACATTGCTTCTTACAAATTGCTTTGTTATATCATCGACTTGTGGACTTTGATCCGCAAACTTATTTTAGCCTAAAAGCGCACGCCATTAGCGTTAAAGTATCCATTGCCGAACAGTTCGCCACCCACAAATCGTCACTTTTTTGGTTTCTAGAGCATTAAAACTTTGAAATTCCCTTCTGACATGCATATAGCTAATCACCATGTTGTGACACAGCAATTAGGTATGTTGTCTGCGAGGCGTATAGGTTATACAGGTTGTACTCATCAGGCGCCAACGACTGAGTTTAAAGCCTTATCTATTGACTTTTCATACAAATCAGCGGTTGAAAACCTTAAAAATACATTGTTGACTTCAAGCAATATTTAAATATTTGTTTGTTATTTTAAAATTGCGCGTTGTAGTTTGTATTCATAACCCAGAATCACAGCAAAATTTAGAAAAAACGAGAATGAATAATGATCAAGTTGGAAACCTTATTCAAATGGAATTAGGTGATGATCTACTTGATATTGTTGTGATAGGGCTGGCGATAGAAAATTTAGCTAAGTCAGTGGATAGAGTGATAAGAACTGAACGAACGAGAAATGAAGACTCCGAGGATGTAATATCTATTTATGATTTTCATAATAATTTTACAATGTCTCGAACAAGTTTCAATGAATTGAGAATCACGAATAATACCTGCGAGAATAGATAAATTCAGAATAGTGGGTGGTTAGTACCTAACTACGTATGCTCTCGCATTATGTTAAGTTGGTCAGTGAAAATTAATCCCGCATTAAGAAATCGGCAATAGTTGAGTTGAAGCTGAAACTGGAGCGGTGCTGCTAAAGGCATACGTAGGCTGTTCAACTGTTGACGCCTAGTGAACGCAGCTATGCTTCGCCTAGTATTAACCATTTCATTAAAAAACCATTCTTCTTCTGTTTACAAAAGACTATTGGATCAATAGTCACTAGAATGTGGACGTTTACTCCATTATTTCCTATTGTACCTATTTAAGTAGATCACAGAAAATGTATTTGTGGTGTCATCTAGCAGCCGGCAAATGAAATGCATTATTAAAAGTTGATAGATTTCATTGTTTTCCATAGATGGCTCACAGATATTTTAGCAGAATTGACAATTATCTGCTTGTCGCACAATTTTGCCGTTACGTACGTTCTGTTGTCTAACTGTTGCATGAAAGTGAATATTCTTGCGATTTTTTTTTGTATTACCACGGTGCTCATCTTGTGTTCTTAGCTTATAGTGGGGCTGTGAATGAGCTATTTTTAGTGTTGTTTCAATGTATAAACACATATTCAGAATAGTAGAAACTTCTTGAATTCTGAGAATTTTTGCTAAATGCCTACTCGAAACTTGTACGGTGGGAAGAGATACCAACATTTGCAATCTGCTTTGGACGAAGTTGCCTCTTCAAGTACCAGAAGTAAAGTGGACATTGTGATATTCCTCTCAATGTTGATTCACAGAGAGATGAGGAAGATTTTTACAAAAATAATATTCCAGGTGAGTTACTAGTGCCTGAAGATGTCGCTGGAGAAATCGAACTTCAGCATGTGAGCAGCAATGAAAACGAAGACAGTGATGATGCGTTCAATTTGCCCTTGTCAGCTCTACGGCAGAATATCTTGCGTTCAATTCAAAATTCTTTGCAACCCAAAAAAAATGAGCTGCCAGAACCTAAGTGGATTAAAACTCTTGTAGATATTAGTATTCAATCGACAACAGGCTACGAAAAGCTAGCTCAACAACCTCAATCTCCTTGAAATATTTGAAAAATGTTTCGATGATGATGTCGATAATCATATTGTCTCCCAAACTAATTTATATTCTTCACAGAAGAATAGACATGATATTTTTGTCTCCAAAGTCGACATAAAAGTATCTTATCATCATCATCATCATCATCATCATCATCATCATCATCATCATCATCATCATCATCATCATCATCATCATCATCATCATCATCATCATCATCATCATCATCATCATCATCATCATCATCATCATCATCATCATCATCATCATCATCATCATCATCATCATCATCATCATCATCATCATCATCATCATCATCATCATCATCATCATCATCATCATCATCATCATCATCATCATCATCATCATCATCATCATCATCATCATCATCATCATCATCATCATCATCATCATCATCATCATCATCATCATCATCATCATCATCATCATCATCATCATCATCATCATCATCATCATCATCATCATCATCATCATCATCATCATCATCATCATCATCATCATCATCATCATCATCATCATCATCATCATCATCATCATCATCATCATCATCATCATCATCATCATCATCATTATCATCATTATCATCATCATCATCATCATCATCATCATCATCATCATCATCATTATTATTATTATTATTGTTATTATTATTATTATTATTACTATTATGAACAATAAACTACAGAGACAAATGCCTTTACTGCAATATAAAAAGTAGTAGTGTAACACTAAGTTCATTATGCTACTGCTCGAGTGGACGTTTAAAGGCACAAATGCTCCCCGCCGCCACCGCCTCCCTGGGTAGGCTGTTCCATTTATTGAAGCGTCGATTAAAAAGAAAGTTGAGTCGAAAATGTGTCCACAGCTGTTCCTCCCTCAGTTTAAAGTTATGCCCACGTAGTCGCTGGGCTGTGTCCGAAGTGACGAAAGGCGAGGCAGGTTCAGGTCAGGTCATGTCAGGTCAGGTCAGGAAAAAAGCCAGGTGAAATACGGAACAAATATATTACACCCGTTATAATCCGTATGGATGGAGAGTGGGCAACCCTTAATGTGTCAGCCGCTCCCCATAAGACATGTGTCGCAATTGAGAGGGCCATCGGCTTGTAGCGCGTTGAACACCAATAGGTCGGTCTCTCTAATGAATACCGGTGACCACGCCGGCAACGCATACTTCAGAATCAGACAAACATATGCCACATATAATCTCTTAGCAAACCCAGGACATAGGTCACAAAATGCCTTCCGAAGTAAAAACAGCATGCGATTAGCCTGCCCTCTTTACAGCGGCAGTAGTCTGCGAAGACCAAGAAAAGTTACCCGCTATGAATATGCCCAAGTCGACATGTGCAGTTGACCATTGATAAAATATCAGTCTTTTTGGATTGTTGGCACCTATGTGCAGGACAGAACACTTGCTGAGATTCAGAGGTGTACACCAAGTTGCGCACCATTCACCAACTAAACTAAGATCTTCCCGAAGGCAAACACCATCTGTGGTTGGACAGACAAAGAGCTTATTGTCATCTGTATAGGCACTATGACGACATTTTAACGCACCTACGAGATCGGCGGCGTACACGAGGAACAAAACGGGTCCCATAACTGACCTATGTGGCACACCACTCGTGACGCTCTAATGGTTTGAAAAAGTGGCACCAACGTTGACTGTGAATGTACGGTCGTTCAAAAGAACTCCGAATCCACTGCAGCAGGCGTCCACGGATACCCATGTCATGAAGTTTGCAAACAGGCAGAGTATGTGGAACCCTGTCGATAGATTTGCTAAAATCTAAATACAGGATATCGATCGGCAACCCAGCATCCAGTAATTTGTCCCATTCATTTAATTAGTCCAGCAGATTAGTGACAGTCGACTTTCCAGGGAGAAAACCATGCTAAACAGCAGGCAACCTTCGTGTTCAAGTAAATAGGGCAGGATCTGTTTCACTAGTACCCGCTCCATCACACCACAGACAGATGATGTTCAACTAATGGGCCTGTAGTTCGCTGGGTCCAGCTTATCACCCTTTTTAAACACAGCCGCAACATTTGCTCGCAACTAGTCCTGTAAGAGAATTCCTTCACGTAGGCAAGTTAGAGAAACCTGGGTCAAATACCATCAGGAACCGGCGATGAGTTCAGTTTCAGTGACTGAAGTTCCTTTAAGACCAGGTATTGTAAGATTACCTCGATGGTCTCCAAACAAGGGTTACCGGGCATAACCGCATCACCAGGAACGCCTGAAGTATACACCTCACTGAAGTTATTGGCTAAGATGTTGTCAGACTGGACATTATTCTCCGACACAGATCCATTCGGACCTGTAACCAACGGTACAGGGATTCTAGATGCCAAGCCCCCCTAATATGGGAGTAAAACGCTCTGTTGTTTGTAACCAATTTATCTCCATAGTTCACCGCAGCCGCCCTTATATGCTTTCTTGGAGCATCGGAAAAGGTACGATGAGCCATATAATCTTCGTGATCACGTGTTCGCCGGTATATTGTCCAGAGGCGCCTTTTATAATGTATCTGGACTAATAAGGCCTGCGTTATCCAAGACTGTAGTGGATTGCGATGTAAGGTGTAGATGCGAGTATGTGCTTTTACGTGTAGCTGCAAAGTTAAAATGAAACATCACTGTCTAGCCACATCCACAGCGGCCAGTTTTTCCCAGTCTCAAGCCACCAGGATTCTTTATAATCTATTCTTTCGT
Organism: Tillus elongatus; assembly: GCA_964006375.1. Lineage (NCBI taxonomy): Eukaryota > Metazoa > Arthropoda > Insecta > Coleoptera > Cleridae > Tillus > Tillus elongatus. The sequence continues at coordinate 114,859,379 of OZ023264.1, forward strand.
ATGTGTCTGTAGTGTTCTGGGTAATGTTTTGCCTAAGCAATTGAATATTAGGTATCAGTACGACGTGATTAGAGAGGCCAAGATTTTAGGACTTCCTCTTTTGATTGGATACTATAAATTACCAAGTGAGATAAATTATTGAAATCTTGATAAAGATGTAGGCATTTCTCTTTTAGCAAATGCTATGTCATGAAATGGATTACAAGAAATTAAGAATTCATTAATTTAGCCAATAATGACAACTTATATGAAAAAGTCAAAATGGCGAAACTGCGTCCTCTTATTTTCCTTCTCAATAAAAATTCCAGCAATGGGGTTTATTTTATGGACACCTGTCTATCGATAGAGCCACAAATTAAAGCAAGAAAATAAATCGTTAATAAATTGGTTAAAAATAAGGGGGCCACAGTGGCTGCCCTGTGTTGCACCTGATAAGACCTCAACGGAGTTTGAAATGTGGTTCCTAATCTTAACGAACTGAGATCTGTTGACTAAAAAGATACTAATCCAGTCCAAAAGCTTGCCCCGTATTCCATAGGCATTCACTTTTGTGAAGTTGTTCCAAATGCAAAATACCTGTATGTGCTGAATGATATTGTTTTGCCATTTATCACTCCTAAATTTATTTTTTGTTTTTAATATTAAAATTTTCTTACACATTTTTTGTACGCCACTATTTTCACTTGGCTATTTTTAAAAATATGAGATTTCATTGAATAATGTTTGTGTATTACGACGATGTTTTTATTAAGTGAAGATTGGAACCTGTAATGAGCACTGATAAACAGATAAAGGTAATAAGGTTGTGATTTTTGACAAAAACGACTATAAAGATGGCGTTTATAACGCCATAGAGACAGGACCATATAAAAAACTAAATAAAAACCCGCTACAAAAATCATTTCTGACTTTAAAAATAGTCTAAAGGCTTGTCACAACCTTAAAACAAAAGACTTAGGAAGAAAGACCTATTGTTTCGGTTATAGATTTCCCGATATACAATTTAGCGAAGTGGTTGACAAATGAGTTTAAAAGCTTGCCCGTCAAACAAAAAAGTTTTTCAGTAACAAATTCACTTGAGGTTTTTAATACAATTGAAGAGGTTAAATTGGTTGAAGCCGAGGTTTTAATTTCATTTGATGTAACCTCATTGTTTCCTAGCGTTCCCACGATTCAAACGTTAACGTATTTAGAAGAGTTGTGAAAAATTAATAACATTAATGCAAAGTCCTGCAAATAATATTCAACTTTACCAAACCTTTGTATTAAACAAAATATTTTTCAATTCAACAATGAGTTTTTTCGAACAATGGGCACGGCAATGGGCAATCTCCTATCGCCCTTTGTTGCAGATCTTTTCATGAGTAGATTTGAAAGAGATCCTGGAAGTGTAAGTATTTTCCTGGAGTGTGCTTTCACTATGTGGATTATATTTTCGCAGTGTTTAACACAAACATTTGCAGAATAGACGATTTTATTGCCAAATTAAACAATAAATTATATTCTATAAAATTTACCCACGAATTAGAAATTAATAATAAGCTACCCTTCCTAGATGTACTTATCTAGATGTAGTTATCAAAAATAAAGACACTTTATAATTAGATGTCCATAGGAAGGAAACCACCATTCTAAGAATCTACGACTTTTAGAAGAAAGAAAGCCGAAAATTGTTTGCTTACCATTTGAACCTCGAATCACGAGGGGTCTAGATAGCATTTTAAAAAAGCCAATTTGCAACTAACATTTTTGACAAAAAAATCCTTTAAAAAACTTGCTAGGTAACCCGAAAGACAAGGATAGTACCGCCAAAATGTCGGGAATTTATGAAATAAGTTTTAAAAATTGTGATATTAAATACGCCAGCCAAACAAAAAGATCTATTAAAATTAGATTCTTTCGTTGCTCCACATATTTGGGATAATAATCACCACGTAAATAAGGTGAATTTAAAACTAATAAAAAATGTTAGACAACCAGGACAGCTAAACGCTTTCGAAAGTATATATATATATATATATATATATATATATATATATATATATATATATATATATATATATATATATATATATATATATTGCTATATATAGTAATAATAAAAAGTGTATGAATTTGCTTCCGCCGCCTGTGGAGAGTCTACTGATAGATTACTCGCTGAAGCACGTCCGATTGATCAAAGAATTAAGATATTTCCGCCAAAGGAAATATGTTAATTTTTGTGACGTTGAACCTCCCTAAATCGTTAGTGACCGACTACCTGCCGACGAATTTAAATAGAGTTGTAGACATAAGATATTTAAAATTGTTCATCCTCTGATGAAGCTAACTTGGTTAGTGAAATGATCGTCTGGTTTTAAAAATGTGTTGTGGTGATTTGGGTTCTCCAACCGTGCTTAACGATTTTTTAAATATATTTTATAACCCAGGTACGCCGGTCACGCGGCTCACCCATTGACTTCCGAATATGGATTACATTTACTTTTGTACTTCAAATGCTCCAAGCGCTCCAAAGTAATGAAAAATATTTTTTTCACTTGAAAAATGTTCTTGGGTCTTAATGGGTTAAAGGAACTTTTTTTCAACTGACAGTCACACATATGCACCACGATGCCATTAGTTGTTTTAGAACATCTGCTATTTACACCTTCTTAGATAACATTCTGGATTAAAATACTTTTGTAATAGCAGTTGTCTGAACCACAACTTAATTGCATTTTTCAGTGTGCTTTCAAGCTAAATCAGCTTGATGTTTTTCATTAAACCACATCGTTTTAATCTGCTGTGGAATTCTTACTGGCACAATGTTATTAAATTATTTGTCCAGCACTCCGAAGAGAAACATTTGGGGCGAATAATGCGTTTGCAAACAACAACTCTGCATTATTAAAAACAATTCTCCTTATAATGCTGTCACAATGGTACAAAAAGTAATCGGAATAATGGAGAAAAGGACAGAGAGCTTTGCATTAAAAGCACCTCGGTAGTAGAGGATAACAAGATATTTGAAATGCAATCTGCAGTCAGGGTAGGCCATGAGACGACTCCTCAAATGACATCGAATCTGCTATTCGAGCAGTTGAATGACAGCCAGGACCGTATTGGGGTCGAAAGCCCACTTTATTATCTTCCCATCTGACAGTTAGACGCTTCGAGAAGTCGATATGCCGGGGTAATATTGTCAAGAGGGATGTTCTAAATGACACCCAGGCGGAAAACAATATACTGAGGTTTCCTATCTAAACGAGAGAGATGGAAATTACTCCCGTTTAGTTGGAGGAATTTTATACTTGGAGCGACTGCGGGCAGGCTGGCAGAAATAAAATAAATTACATTCGGCTGTTTTGTTATACATAAAGAGAAGAATTCGTAAACTAAAGCGAATTGAACTGCACTCTGAGACCACATTCTCTTCAAGAGCATAATGTTACGTTAGTAATAAAAATACAATTGAAATTCAATAAATCGTATGTAGCTTCAATATTTTCCAAAATTTTATACTGTATACTGTGTTTATTAAACATTGTCAGTTTGTTGATGAATATAGCTGGATCTTTATCTAAAAAATATTTAAAAGGTTAATAGTAGACCTGGCTTGTAACAAATTTAGCTGTATCGTTTATTATGTAGAGTCCATTAGATTTTGAGATCTTTTGCATTCTGCAATCTTTCATAAATTCTCCATCCGCTACCATAATTAAAATCTAGAATAAAAGAGAAGTATTAAGCTTTTGTATCATTGTGTCGTTGCAACCATGATTATCTGTCTCCAGTTGTGCCAGATTTTTCAGAAGTTTTTCCCTTGGTCTATTCCTTCCCTTCTTTCCAATTATGTGCCGTCCAAAAATGTTTAGAAAGTTATTTGGTCGTAATTTATGTGCAATAAATGTTGCCTGTCTCCTCTCAATTTATATCAGCAAGCACTTCACTTTTCTCATCTCTTATAGTACACTTTCATCGGTGTACCGTGCCTTTATTATTTTTCTCCATTTTTGCATTATAAAAACTTCTCTTCTCTTCATGTTCTGATTTGTCAAAGTCCAGGTTTCAGCCCCATTCACTACAACACTCAATACCTCCGGCTCTTTCTCAGGTACAAGTCGTAATGTTTGTAAGTAAGAAGAGTACTTTGTCTATTAAATGCTTGTTTTGCCATTGCGATCCTCCTTCTTAGATCTTTGACACATTTACCATCATCCGTGGCTTGTAACAAATTTAGCTGTATCGTTTATTATGTAAGTCCATTAGATTTTGAGATCTTTTGCATTCTGCAATCTTTCAGAAATTCTCCATCCGCTACCATAATTAAAATCTAGAATAAAAGAGAAGTATTAAGCTTTTGTATCATTGTGTCGCCCTGTCGTTGCAACCATGATTATCTGTCTCCAGTTGTGCCAGATTTTTCAGAAGTTTTTCCCTTGGTCTATTCCTTACCTTCTTTCCAATTATGTGCCGTCCAAAAATGTTTAGAAAGTTATTTGGTCGTAATTTATGTGCAATAAATGTTGTCTGTCTCCTCTCAATTTATATCAGCAAGCACTTTACTTTTCTCATCTCTTATAGTACACTTTCATCTGTGTACCGTGCCTTTATTATTTTTCTCCATTTTTGCATTATAAAACCTTCTCTTCTCTTCATCTTCTGATTTATCAAAGTCCAGGTTTCAGCCCCATTCACTACAACACTCGATACCTCCGGCTGTTTCTCAGGTACAAGTCGTAATGTTTGTAAGTAAGAAGAGTACTTTGTCTATTAAATGCTTGTTTTGCCATTGCGATCCTCCTTCTTAGATCTTTGACACATTTACCATCATCCGTTATTATTATAGATAGATAGATAAATATAAATGTATTACTCCAATATATATATATATATATATATATATATATATATATATATATATATATATATATATATATATATATATATATATATATATATATATATACAATAATTTAAACTGTATTGCCCTACAGAATTTATTAAACAAGTGAAATAAATTAAAAACAAATTCTACACATAATATATCCCTAGTGTATACAAACACACTCTAAAATAAACTTTAAAAAAACTAATTGTTTGTGTTAAAGAATTATTCTGTGTTGTAGATCAGATTTTCTTCTAAGACAGCTTACAGGCCTTTTTTAAATACTTGTGTGATATCGAAGTCTTTCTGGAATCTTCTTATACATCCTTATTTAGTTAAACTGTGAAAAGTGATTTTTGCTTTTGAAAGTTTTAAGTTTTGTTTTCCACATAGCTCGTGATCGCGATCTTGTCTCTCATAAAAGATATGTCCATATTTTGCTTCACGAAGACTGCAACCTCCCTTACATAACTCGTATACTTGCTATAGCAAGTAAGTATATTATTTTCTTTGAAATAATTTCTGCAACTGTCATCTTGTTTCAGACTAAACATTGAGTTTAGACAGCTCTTTGGTGCCAAAAGCAGTTTATTACTATTCACTAAACCACGCCACATTATCTTCCCGTGTCTCAATACTGATCCACCCGATGCATGCTAAGTTGTAACCATCTTGAAGATATTTTAGAGAGATTAATCAAATAGTAACTTTTCGAAATGTTCTAATCGACTAATCTTTATGGTTCTTCCAGTCCAATCTTGCATCCAATTTCAACCCAAGAAACTTTATTGAATATTCTAATGAAACTGATTTTGATACTTCTTTTTGATTTGCTTTGGTGTTGAACTCAATAACCGTTGTTTTATCAAGATTGAGTGTTAGCTCTGTGAACCAATATTTTATTTTAGCCAAAGCTTGTCCTTAGTCTGTGGTTGTTATAGTCTGAAAAATTAATTGATGTATTGTCAGCATACATGTTGATCCTGTTTTCTCTCCGGTTTGATAAGTCTTTGGTGTTAATTATATATAATGAAGGTCCTAATATTGAATCTTGAGAAACCCCTTTATTTATTACTTCATATGTGCAACTTATTTTCTTGCCATCGTCACCATACTCAACAAAGTTTTGTTTTCTGTTTTCTAAATACGATCCTAGGAGCTTCAGAGGAATAGCTCTCATGCCATATTTTTCTAGTTTCGATAAAATTATATCACGTTTTAGGGAGTCAAATGCTTTACTTAAATCAATAAAATGTCCATATACTATATGAGCATCATTAAAAGCATGATACGCACTATATTCTGTTTCGTAGGCTGATTTTATTGTATTAATTTTTCTTCTAAAGCCGTATTGATGTTTGGTAAGTATCTTGTTTGGTTCAAAAAATTTCATACTTCTTGTTTGTAATACCTTTTAATAGATTTTTGGTACATTATTTAAGATATTCTGTGTTGCCTGTATTATTACCTTTTTGAAAGAGTGTACGTACGTTGGCTACTGTAAGGTTATCCGGAAATATGCCTGTTTCAAAAGTTTCGTTAATTAGATGGCATAATGGAGCTGACAATACATCTGCACATTTCTTCAGAATAACCATAGGAACTTCATCCCATCCTTCTGCCGTTGTATTTTAATCCCATGATAACCTCGTATTTTCGTCATCTGTGACTGCAGTTAAAAATATTTTTAATATTAAGTTCTATATTATCTAGTGGAGGTTTTGCACCTTGGATATTGTACATATGTGCAAAAAGATATTATTTTCTTCTTTCGAAATCTTCACTTTGTTTACCTTATTATCTGTAATTTTTGGTGACACTTTCTATGTGTTCTGTTGTTGTTTTATGATTTTTCAAATTGTTCTTGTTTTATTATTAGATGCATTTATTTTTCTTCCACTCTCCAAAATGTTTGCCTTGTTGGCGAGTTTTTTCTTCTCTTTTTACCGGATATTTTTATACCTTGTCTTATCCATCTTTTAATATTCTTTGAGAGCGTTGGTAGTTCAGTGGTAAAAACGTGTGCCTCTGAACCGATGGGTACTGCGTTCGATCCCAGGGTTCTCCTTTCACTTTTTCAGTGCACACTGTACAATTAACATCAATTGAGGTTGTGGCATTGTATTTAATCAATGTCAGCACGTTCCGCCTTTCGTAGCGGGCGTAAAATCGTAGGTCCCGTGTCCATGCGATGTTGGGCACGTTCAAGATCCCTACTCTCCTTACAGAAAGGCGGGAGTCCGGCAAAATTTCCAGGATATTGAGGTGAAACTGTTCTCTGGTGTCGGTGACTGGCCATAGTCGCGGAAATAGACCGACATTAAAGAAATTAAAAATATATATATATTCTTTGCATTTTTAACTATATGTAGCGGTACAATAGTCTGAACTTTGGTAGAAATTATTTTTAGCGAATTTTCTTTAAAAAAAGTCACCAACGAGGAGATCCCGACTTTTGAATTAAAAAAAAATTCTTCAAATGAGCGCAACACATTTCCATGGTTAGTTTCAATTTTTATATGTCTATATATATATATATATATATATATATATATATATATATATATATATATATATATATATATATATATATATATATATATATATATATATATATATATATATATATATATATATATATATATATATATATATATATATATCACACCGATAACTCAAAAAATAACGAGCCGATTTTGATCAAATTTATTGAGTATCTTCCTTTTGCAAGTGGCTTCATTAGCCAGGAAAATCGGCCCATGTTTTCCCGGAAAATTTTGTGTTCCTTTCAGAAAAAAATTATATCTCCGGAGATAATAAAGTAAGGGCAACAAAATTTGGTACGCTTGTATTATAAAGAGTAAACCACATACCAAAATGTAGGTCTGTAAGTTTAAAGACAAAAAGTTATAGGCAGTTAAAGAAAAAAATTGGAGTTTTCCTCAGAACGTCAAAGTCGCGATTTGAACGTTAAAATTGGCAATATTTAGGCAAAGAACCTGAAACAAATACGGATTATGAAAAGAAAATGTTGCAAGAAGAGTGTTCTGCAAAACCTTAAGTTTCAGCTTCAACCGTCGTTGTCCTTCATTTTACTAAAATATTTGCAGAAAATTCATTTCAAATACAGTAAGTCCTGGCATAACGTCGTCTCATTTAACGTTGTTTCATTATAGCGTCGCAAATGTATCGTTTAACGTTGAGACTGATTCAATATAACGTTGTTAATCTAACAAAAAGTCCAAAATAGTAGGTAAGAAAGGAGTACATTATATAATGTGTAGGTATGTACATAATACATACGTAAATGAATACTGTTTTTTTTTCATCATTTTACAGTCACAAATACGTAGATATTATGTATGTAGAAACATTATATTTATTCCCAATGATTAGTTTTACGTCGTTTCACTTAATGTCGCAATTTGTAGATCCCTAACTAGGACGTTAAGCGGGGACTTGCTGTAGACCCTTTCTCTGATGCTTTGGCGATAGTTTTAGTGAAGTTTGTGGTTTAACGGTCTATAATTTTTAGCTAATTGTCGTAGAAAAAATTCGTTAATGCGGAGCGCGCGACTTTTGAATTTTAAAAAGATTTCTTGAAATGATCTGAAACTAGGCCCGCTAGAATCCATATCCGGGTTTACATTCAGTTTTATCTGTTTACATATATACAAGGTGACGAATTTCTACGGTAAAGCTCAATATAATTGTTATTATACAAGACACTAGAAAAATTTAATACGTTAATTATAGGGAATCTTGAGCTGCATCTTATAAAATTATTTTGACAATCACAGGCTGGACCATAAGTCGTTGGTGATACCTACAATTTTTTTTCGAAGACCGTTATATTATTGCATTTTTGCATTTTTTATCGAAATATGATGCATGTTTGCAAGAAAAAAAATCGGGACGCAGTAAGTGCGTTTTGGTAGCAATTTTTCATTAAATGCTGCAAATTTCGATAACTCAATTTGCTATTAACCTAAGGTTTATTGGCTAGGAAACCAGTTTTCTCGGAAACATGTTAAGTTTGTTTTCGGAAAATTTTGGCACATTTTCAAACAATAAGTTAATTTGAATAAATATGGTACATTGTTTCTACCATATGTAACCAGATTGATGCATGCTTGCATTAGAGAGACATATTTGCTGTTAAAAACATTTTAATAAAAATTCACTTCCATAACGCACTTGCTGCGTCCAGACTTTTTAATAAATACACCCAATCAATAGACCTTATTTCTTCTTTTATTGCATTTAATTTTGTTTTGTTAATTTTTTTGATATCGCTGATATTCATTTATGTTTACCTTAATTTCAAAATTAACTCTTATATTTTCGTGGTCAGACAAAGCCGTACCTATTCCTTTTGCTACGCTTTTAGTGAATTTTTATTTAAAAAAATTCACTAATAGAGAGGTATCGATGGTGAGACTTTGCAAACATTTTTTCAAATGAGCGCGAATTAGGACCCCTAGAACCCATATCCGGGGTCAGTTCGAATTTATATATATATATATATATATATATATATATATATATATATATATATATATATATATATATATATATATATATATATATATATATATATATATATTTGTGTGTGTGTGTGTGTGTATCCGTCTAATAACTCAAAAAATAATTAACCGATTTCGATGAAATTCGGCAAGTGCCTTTCTTTTTTATAGTATTGAGTTGTATATACATTATCAAGCAACGAAGTTCCACGAGTAGGTTTGGATATTTGAGGTCTTGGTCCATAGCTTTCTCAAAGGTTGTTTAAAAAGTTGATCTCCCTCTTGATGTTAGCATTTTTTGTAAAGTAATTTAAATTAAAATTCCACATATAGTTAAATTACACTTGGTGAGTATATTGTTAAATTCTTCAACAACCTCTGTCATTTTTTTGCGGAAGATGGCAGGTTTTCCTGTTGCTGGACTATACAAGTAATATTTTAACGGCGAGTCGCGTTCATTAGACGTTTATGACCTTCTAATTCGAATTGAAAAGAGATACTTTGGGTTTGGCCATAAGCGGTTATGCAAAAGCAAAGTCAATTACTTTAAAGCACATGGTGCTTCCGGTGAGTAAACTGACAAAAGTTAGTTCTAAGCAAGCGGTGGAGAATATCTTCAGAAACTATACATAGGGTTTTATACTAATCGTCGAACTTGAGCAATTTCTTTTATCCATAACTTGATAATTTCAAATGTAACACCCTATATTTTTTTTAATTTATCTTATTTCTCATTAAAATATCTTTGAAAATGGTTAACTGCCATATACATATCTCTTACCATTTCTGAGATGTATCGATTTTTCTGTTACACGTCCAACGTAAGCAACTTGATAATTTCAAATAGAACACCCTATATTTTTTTTCCTTCATCTTATTACCCATCTAAATCTCTTCGAAATCTGTTAACACTTAATTATGCCTATCTCTTACCATTTTTGAGATATATAGATTTTTCTGTAACATTATGGTGCAGACGTTCAGATATCTGGTCATACTTAGTTGCCTATGACCGAAAATGTCAAAAAATGAGACTTCCTAAACAGTCACGATATATCTCAAAAATTGTAAGAGATATGTATAGGGAAGTGTTAATCATTTTCAGAGATATTTAAATGAGCAATAGGATGAAGTACAAAAAAATATAGGTGTTCCGTTTGAAATTATGAAGTTATGAATGAAAGAAATTGCTCAAGTTGGATGTGTAACAGAAAAATCGATATATCACAGAAATGGTAAGAGATAGGTATAAGGAAGTGTTAACAATTTTCAAAGGTATTTAAATGAGCAATATGATCAGGTAAAAATATAGGCTGTTCCATTTGAAATTATCAAGTTATGAACAAAATAATTTGCTTAAGTTGGACGATTAGTATAGAATCGTATGTATAAGTTTTTGAAAATGTTCTCTACCTCTTCCTTAGCACTAAGTCTTCTTCAGCTTACTTACTAAGATAGAATCTATGACCTTTTCAAATAGCGGAGATATGACTTATCTAACATAGTAGTGACATTTTGAAAATTTTCTAAAAAATCAAAATAACTTGAAAACGTCACATTTTTGACATATGGTGCCTTTATAAAATTTGATCTGGAATTGGATGCGGAATCTAAAACTACAATCAGATATAGGGTGTTCTATTTAAAATAACGATAGTACACGGTACTTCCGGTAATACCGGAAGTATCATTTAAAAAATATATATTTCAACAACACACCACGAGGGCTTACAGCGTAAATACTATCGTACCGTGGGTGTCGACAAGGAGAAAAGAGGCAACTTGTTAATTCTGGACTTGAAGGCTTGGAGGTTCGGAGGAGAAGGAAAAACATGTGCCGGCAAAGAATTCCACAATTTGGAAGTCCTCGGGACAAAAGAGCGGGCATAACAAGATGTTATATATCTGGTGACCTGGACAGTAAAAGGGTGCATTCGCTCTGTTCCTCTGTTAGACTTGTTGGGGACAGCAGGTAGAGGAACTATGGAAGAAAGCTCTTATGAGCCGTGCTCTCTATAAAAGAGAGAGAGAGAGAGAGAGAGAGAGAGAGAAGTCACCAACGGCACGTCGGTGGGCAAGGGATGGCAGCCTTTGGGTGAGGGTAGGGTCACCGTGTAGCTCTCTTCTGAATGCAGTCCAGGATAGCTAGTGTAGAAGCGGCAGCGACACCCCAGATGTGGCAGCAGTATTCGATGTTTGGCCTTATTTGTGGAGTATATAAGGTATAGAGATTAGCTGGCGAAAAGTATTTGCGAGCCCGGAAGAGGAAACCTCATTTCTTAGCAGCCGATTCTGCAATTGATGTGACATGTTGATGCAAATTGAGTTTTCGATCCACAGAAATGCCAACAAGTGAAAAGGACTCATTACTTTGAATAACTTGGTTGTTCGTTGTGATGGGTCTAGGGCTGGTGTATCTCTTATGAGAAAGAAAGCAAGACTGAGATTTGGAGGGGTTGAATTGAACAAGATTTCTACTTCCCCAGTCTAATATTTTTTGGAGATCTACGGAGACAGAACCCTCCATGACTCTGCGATCCTCATCTAATTGGGCTAAAGAGACAGGCTCAGAGTATTGTATATTTGAGTAGAGGGTGCTGTCGTCCGCGTAACTGTGAACTGAGTTGTATGTGCTAGAGAGGAGGACATTGATGTGGAGAAGAAACAAAGTAGGGGCTAAAGCTGAACCTTGAGGAATTCCTGCATTAATTGGATACAGTTTAGAGGAATGGCCATCCACGACAACAGAAATGCTCCGGTTGGAGAGGAAATTTGCTATCCAGGTACAGAGTTTTGGTGGTAGGCCATAGGCCGGAAGTGTATTAAGCGCTGCGTGCCAGACCTGGTCGAATGCTTTGGATATGTCTAGAGCGACAATCTGGGATTCAGCGTGTAGTTCCATAGACTTGTTCCAAGAATGGGTGACAAAGGAAAGGAGGTCGGCAGTTGATCTGCGCTGACGGAATCTATACTGCCTATCGTGGATTAGACTGTGTTTTTCAAGAAATTTTAGTAATTCTGTGTTTATATACTTTTCCATCACTTTATAGACGACTGAAAGGAGATAAATAGGTCTGTAGTTGCTAGGAATCGCTTTGGATCCTTTCTTGGGGACGGGTTTACTCGAGCAGTTTTCCAGTTACTAGGGAATATGCGTCTATTGTAAAATGTCTGAAACAGACGAGTCAGGACAGGAGCAAGTTCTGGTGCGCATTTTTTGATATCAATTGCTGGGATCTCGTCAAGGGCAGAGGCTTTCCTGGTATTAAGAGAAGAGAGCTTCTTCTACTTCAAAGTAATTTACTTTGCTTTCGCATAACCGCTTATGGCCACTTAAATTTTCTCTTTCAAATTCGGACTAGAAGGCCATAAACTTCTAATGAACGCGACTCGCCAAACACCTTGTATATACAAGTTCCTCCAGGATTATAATAAAAATCATAATAATAAATTCCTTTATTTGTTTTGAAATCTTTTACGTGCTCACATACAGTGAGTACATTATGTTATTACTCATCAATCCAAGGTGAATCTTACGGCGAATTTCAGCCTGATACCGTAGTATCAGCTATTATACCACTTAACCCTGCCAAGTTATCTATGTCGTCATTTATCTCTGTACAATGCTAATTTGCCTGACACTAGTTAAAAATAGAAGAAGCTGGAATGAAAAAAGGTAAGCTTATGACGATTCACGTCGAGGTGACGAATATACAAGCACGCACACACACATGCATTTAAACATTTACCTCCATGAACCCAAACACCTCCACATTCAAATACTCCCAAGTTACGTGAACATTTCTACTTCTTCAAGTTGTTGAACGTTTAAACTTTACATCCATTTTTGCAGTATATCTTTACTTACATTTATTACTTCTGTTTTCGTTATATTGACCTTTGCACACAGCATCCTTTAGTGATTTTTTTCGGTTCTCCTGTCAACGCTTTCTCACCTCCATATGTTATGTAGTGGAACCGTTGTCTATTCAATTTGATTTATACTATCTTTTCCTGTAGCATGTTTATTGTATGTTCTATGAATAAATTGAACAAATATGGAGATACCGGATATCCTTGAGGTACGCGATTCCTTATTTTAGCTCCACATTCATATGCGTTGATATTTGTTATGGTGCTTTGCTTATTGTGCAGATTGAGAATAATGCGTCTATCCCTCAAATATATTGCAGCTCTGTTCATTATACAGTGTGGACCGAATGGAATAAATTGAGTATCTCTATTATTGTGCAAACTTATAAAAAGCCCCAAAACACATCGACTGTACATTAAGAAATGACACCCCACACGTGGAAACTACACTACTGCATGCAGCTCCATTCTAGTGAAAGTTACCACCCCCAAGTTTTTAAATAGGAACCTCTTCATTTTCTATTCAAAAATGATATGGTTTTGAAATTTATTGCAGAAATTAACAGTAAAAAAATAAATACATTTGATTGACGACCTTCCCTACAAGACACTGAAAAATTTAAAATTTAATCGCGTTTTACTCTTGATAACAAAAAGCAACCAAAAACAAATGTCCTTTTCGGACGGTATCAATTAAAAAGAAGACACGAGTTATCAACATTCTTTATAGTTGACAATGTTAGTTTTGTTTAAAACGCTTTAGCAAATTACTGTGTAATTGTAACCGCATGACAGTAGTTGTCAGTTGTAACTGCAAATTACAAACATGGTTCATTTAACAGAAATAGCAATTCTACAGATGTTGGTTACGGAGATAAAGCACGATCACATGTAGAAGTTGCTCACCTATTTCAAGACACATTTCCCGATTTGCAGCCTATAAGCGACAATTAGTAAAATTGAAAAGCAATTTCGCGAACTTGGACATGTAAGGCAGATAACAAAAAAAACTTTTAATGCACAGAGTAATGATACCAAATTGGATGTAATGTTGAGTTTGTAGAAAACCCACATATTTTGAGTCGACAAGCAGCCACAACATTGGATGTTAGACATTCGACGGTTATTCGAATATTAAAAGAAAAGAAAATAGATCCCTATAAATTGATGCAAACTCAGGAGCACATTGAAAAACGTTTTGATAGAAGAACGTATTTTTGTGAACAAATGATAGAGATGTTAGATAAAAATGTTATTCAACTAGAAGATTTTTTGTTTTCTGAGGAGTGCAGTTTTACATTTCACGCCTATGCTACTCGTCCAAATTGTCGCTACTGGTCTAAAGAAAATCCACACTTGATGACAGAAGAACATACGCAATACCCTGAGAAAGTTAATGTTTGGGCAGGGTTAGTTGGAAACAATGTCATTGGGCGTTGTTTCATTGATAGCAATTTGAATCAAGATTATTAATTAACACTGCTGTAAAATAATGTCCAGCCAACTTTGGCCAGTTTACATGCTGATCGAGCAAACACACAAGTTTCAGCGCATGTGATGAATCAGCAGGATGGAACACAAGCACATTACCTAATCAATGTCCGGCAGTACATTGGCTTAATATTTCCAAATCGGTAGATAGGAAGGCGAGGATCGTTAGAATGGCCAGCACGATTTTACGCTTTAGACTTCTTACTATGGGAATATGTGATATACGAAACTAACCACGCGATTTAACTGACTTAATAAGAAGAATAACGATTGCGATTAGGTCGGTCACGCCTAGGATGTTGATTAACGTTAGAAGACACTTTTATTTACGATTGGGATCCTGCCAAGACATTCAAGGCATTATTAAACGTTGAAAGAAACGGCTTCTCTTTCAGACACCAACATTTATTTCAGATTTCTCCTACTCCCGACGCGTTTCGACACTCCAAGAGGTCATCTTCAGGGGATAAATCTACAAACATAACAAGATAGGTCTGTCAGAAAAACATTAGTTTTTACGGTAGTCAATTGTGCATGTCAGAGCACAATGATGACAAGGTGATCTTCACAGAAAAGTCAAAGGTTAAAGTCACAAGTCACACAGTAAAGCATCGATCAACAGTCAAGTTAAAATCTAAAAAACTACAGATACAGTACCAACAGTTAAAAATGTTAAGTTAAACATGCAACTACGTTAACAAAGCTAAAAGCATCAAGCAACTGAAAAGCACTGAAAGTCACAAAACTGCCAAAGTCTAATAATTTATATTTGAACACTAAGTAAACAAGTCTATTGTAGAAGCATAAAGCAAAGCCAATGAGTGAAACTGACAGGTTAAACAACACAATAGGCAGGCAAAGTCAAGTAAGAAACCCAATGAGAACCATTATGGCAAAGAAAACTGTGAAACATTAAGTGAAACAAAATGAGCCATACTCACTTGAACAAATCTTTAAAAAAAAATTGAACTCGAAACTATACAGGAAGGTTCAAGAGGTCACAACTTCATTCATTGTGCCAGGGGCCATGCAACATTACATCTGCATAATGCCAAAAAATTGTCTTCAAGAACAAAAATCAATGAAAAAGATCAGAGATTTTTAATAGTCACGATGAAGGGCGGCCATTATGTGAACTTGAAATGGGCAGGGTGTACCGGCGCAGGTGCGAAAGAAGTGTCAGAAGCGAAATGTCAATGACGAAAGAGCAAGGAATGGAAGAGGAGCCATAGAGCAGCCATCTTCAAAACATAATGTCCATGGTCATGTAGAAAACCATAGAGTTCACCAGCACTATAACACCCATTGGCTATAGAATGAAGGAAAGTTAGTTACATCCGTGTTGGATAAATTCAAAACATCACTGGCTTGACACTTGGGATGTTTGAAAATCTCAATTTCCTCTAAGACGAATTGTTCTACGCCAAAGCTTGAAGGGTGCAAGATTTTAGCATCTATATTTTTGTTGAAGCAGTGGCAACTCTCCCTCAAATGGCAATCAAATACTGACGTGTCATTTTTGAGCTGGTTTCTACTCCTAAGGTGTTCCGTGACTCTATGCCCAAAGATCTTCCGGTTCTTCCTATGTAGACAACCGAGGGTACCACATTTTAAGCAATAAACACCCGACTTCTTCAGGTCTGGGATGCTATCCTTGTTGCAATTGAATAAATTGTTGACGGTGTTCAAAGACTTAAATGAAAACCTGACATTGTCACATTTGAGAGCCTTGACAACGGCATTGGAAACGGGACCATAATAAGTGAACGGCAAATACGATATCCTCTCAGGTTGAGCGAGGGGTAAACTGGTGCTCGCTTCTAGAATAGAAGCGAGCTTCTGTCTAGAATAGAAGCGAGCACCAGTATGTATCCATCGGATAAATCAAAAAATAATTAACCGATTTCAATGAAACTCGGCAAGTGCCTTTCTTTTATTAATGGCTTGGATGAGTTCGTTATCCAGGAAAATCGAACAGGGCTTTCCGGGAAAATATTAGGTTTTCTTGGGAAAAAATTTGTTTCTCCGAAAACTACGAAGCTATTTTAATGAAATTTACTACATATATTGCCTTGGGAGAGACCTTACAACGTGCCAAAATTAAAATTTCTAAGTTTATAGAAAATTGAGTTATTAAAATTTTGAATTTTCTTTCGAAAAAAAATTTTTTCTCCGAATATTACAAAGCTTTTTAATGAAATTTGGTGGATATCTTTCCTTAGGAAAGACATTACTACATACCAAAATTAAAATTTCTAAGTTCATAGAAAATTGAGTTATTCAAGTTTGAAGCATTTAATAAAAATTCACTACCATAACGCACTTGCTGCGTCCCGAACTTTTTTTCATTTTATCTTACTATCAAGTATGAAACGCGGTTGGTTATTAATTTTTTTTAGCGTGTTGTAGCGAAGTTCGCCAATCAGACGAATTTCTTTTTTTTACTGTTAATATTTGCAATACATTTCAAAAGCATAGCATGAAACTGATACCTAATATTGGTTTTGGGATCTACAAAAATTGGCCAAACTTATGCGCGAAATCGTGGAGTTTACATCTCATAGCCATGTTTTAAAGTAATATTTAGAAAAAGGCATCAAGTGCTATAGTTGTAAATAAACACGTCATTTCTAATCCCGCTGCATGCCGCTAAGAAAAACAGACAAACATATTTCAGACGCTTTAAAAGACAATTGAATTAAGATTGTCTGCTGCAAACACCAGATAATTCGGCAATTAATATTTACATAAATAAAAATAATAACTAAAAAAGATGTCGCTTCGAATAGTTTACTGAAGATGTTGTCTGTAGCATTTTCATTGGACAGAATACCATGTTTAACATGTAAACAATGTTGTAGCTGGTAACAGCTTTTTCAGAAAAAAATATTACTTCAGAAACGAAGTGTTGTATTTGAGTTTTTCTCTTAATTAAATCACAACAGGAGTAGACCACCCACATTCAGAAAGTTCCTTAAACGCATCCTGATCAAATTTAATACTCGAGGCACGCAGAACGGCGCCACATCTAGTACCATTCCGTCTTCAGTTTACCAGTCTTATTAGCTGTTTCCTAAGTTTTTCCTCCTGTAGACATATCTCTGTTGCTTTTTCTCCATCTACCGCCTTATTCACACCAACTCATCATTGAAAGGACTCAGTCGCATCACGCGGTATAATATCCAGAAATTTATGTCCTATATAACATTTTCTTCACACTCTTGGAATTGTTTTTAAACAGCTACAAATAGAGATTAAATGATGCTGAATTCTGTTAAAGAACTTATATCGAAGGCTGAAATCACGTTTATGCAGCGATAATTTATTTTTATTCACTCTGAATTTAGTAACTTCTTTTGAGCTTTTGTAGCGTCTGCATATTTTAACCTGGAGGAATGTAGCTATGTTAAACGCTAAATGGTAAAATTGATAAAAAATTCAGCTTTTTAAGTTTTCGGTTTAATACTGATATCGATCTTTTTTGGTGCTTAGCGATTACATAGAAAAATTCGTGTTTTTAAGTATATTCATACTTAAAGATTAAAAATTAAGGTATATTTTCCGGCAATTACAATTGAGTGATGGTGTGACACACAGCTCTCAACAGTAAATGTAAAATAAACTGTTAATAGATTAATATAAAATTAATAAAATAAAATACAGAAATACAAAACCTGGGGAAGCCCCGCATGAGGCGACGAAACGTCGTTAAATCAAAAACACAAATGTTGTTTTAATTTTAGTATAAAAATGAAGAAGTTTCCACGAATCTAAACCCAACAAATTATATATATATATATATATATATATATATATATATATATATATATATATATATATATATATATATATATATATATATATATATATATATATATATATATATATATATATATATATATACATATATATATATATATATATATATATATATATATATATATATATATATATATATATATATATATATATATATATATATATATATATATATATATATATATATAACCTGCGTACCAAATTTTATTACCATGTTGTTTTTGGGGATACAAACATTTTCTTTGTGGACAATTTGTTTGATGATTTTGTCACTTTCCTGCATATCCTCAATGTGTTATTCTTGCTCAGTATTACAGGTTGCATATTTTTACCACCTCATGATTATCCGTAACCGCTATGTTAGAAATTTCATGTTCAACTTGCTATTTGATGGTAATCAGTCTCCTTTGTGGAATAAGGAGGTCCCTAAGTATAACACCGTATCGATTTTCTAGTTGGTGTTAAGTCACCTGTATGTGTGGGTACATTCTGAATTGCGTTCCTTTGTAACAAATAGGCATAAGTATATAATTTCACTCATATTCATGGAAGTAGGTAATGTCATCTAGGTTAGCGCTGGCTGATTTTCGTACGTAGCATTCTAAATGGGTGGAGCTCCTGGTCTAATTTGGCACACCTGCTTGTGATGTTGGGCTTCAATTTCTTAGCGGGGTTCTGATGAGGCGGGTCCTTTCATGCAAGATATTTCAGCCCAAAATCACCAGCAGGGGAGACAAGTAAGATCAACCGCTCCAGTCATTGACGATGCTGCGCATGAAAATCAGCCAACGCACACCCAGATCGAGTTACCAATAGATATGGATCAAAGAAATATGCGCAATTACTACAGAGTAACACAGCCCGGACAACAGACGATCGGATCTACGCAACAACTTTATACCAAATTTCTCAAAATATACCCACACATACCGGTGACTCAACACCAAGAACCTGACTAAAGCTCTTAATACATTTGCCTCTTCCGCAGTTATCTATGTTTTTGTAATTGTGAACTAAAGTAAAGTGGACATCGAAAATCTACAACCGATGGTGCGAACACTCCTAACAAAATGCAACAAGCATCACGTCCGTAATGCCATCGAACGAGTAAACCTACTTAGATGCCAGGGTGAAAGTGTATTGTTGGATTTTGGTAAACAGTTGTACCAACAGATATTGAACCTGTGTACAGATTTTAATCGGCAGGTGCTTATTTTCGAACTACACCGTGCCACATGCGAGGCAGATGATTCACCACCATTTTAATTAACGGAACGTGGCATACAAATTCACCATGGGACTGATCAAGGCAAGCTAAATCTTGGATACAAATTGACTTTGAACTACTGGTTGATGTTCGGGCAGGTGTTTTAAGAGATAGAGGGGTCACTCCAACAAGAAACTACTTGAAATATATAGTTGGAGATAATTCGGTCTAAGATGACAAATCAAGATTTGGGTGTCAGTCATCACAGACTATCCTGCGCGTCACCGGAGGATGTCAAGCGTTTGCTGCAACAGAGAGGCATGACACACTTGAAGGAATACTCCATCAAGAACTGGCGCTGAAAACGGGACTTTTGCATAATGGTAAGGTGCCATACTATACATACTATAACACCTGACCTGACCTGAACGTGTTCTTGAGAACTCAGGATACAGGTTGTACTGGGATCGGACCGTGTACACAGACCAACGAGTTGCCCACAACAGGACAGGTATAATATTAGTCGATAAGTCCGGGAAACAAGTGACGCTGACTGATGTGGCCATTTCAAATACCAATAATCTAGTAATCAAGTACAACGAGAATATCATTAAGACAGATACCTCGAAATGCAAGCAAAGCGACAATGGAGGGCAGATAGTGTCCGAGTGATTCCAATAGTCATCTCGTCATCCGTTGTGGTTCCTAAGATATTTCGAGAAAACATTAAAAGGCTGTGCCTTAGAGCACCTTTACAAGGTAATGCAGAAAGCATATTATGCAACTGCCCACACCGTGCCAAGATTTCTGGGGAAGAAGGATGTGTCGCGTTGTCGTTCAAGGCACAACAAATTGAAAAGGGCTTCAATCCCTTTGTTATCTAAGATACCTGTGATGAGGGAGTGTGAAAGACCTTCGGGCTAAAGTAATAATAATGACAAATATTAAAGTTGATGCGTTTTAGGTACAAACGCTTTTTTACGGCAACGACAGTTTATATGTTTTTTTTTAAATCTTTATGCCATATTAGTGAATTTTTGTTTAAAAAGATTCACTAATACAGAGGTATCGATGGTAAGACTTTTCAAAAATGTTGTAAAATGAGCGCGAACTAGGACCCCTATTCCGGTGTCAGTTTCAATTTAAATACATACATACACACAAATATATATATATATATATATATATATATATATATATATATATATATATATATATATATTTGTGTGTATGTATGTATTTAAATTGAAACTGACACCGGAATAGGGGCCTTAGTTCGCGCTCATTTTACAAAATTTTTGAAAAGTCTTACCATCGATACCTCTCTATTAGTGAATTTTTTAAATAACAATTCACTAACATGGCATAAAGATTTAAAAAAAACATATAAACTGTCGTTGCCGTAAAAAAGCATTTGTACCTAAAACCTATATATATATATATATATATATATATATATATATATATATATATATATATATATATATATATATATATATATATATATATATATATATATATATATATATATATATATATATATTTGTAATTATAATTATACATCGCATCTTACAAATAAGCTATGCTTGTTGCTGTATTGACACAATTTCCTTTAACCTCTTCCCAAACAGCTTCTATCACCAAAACTTATTTTAATAAATGTCACTTTTGATTTTGTTCTTAAATTTGCTTCTTCTGCTATAATGGGTCCCACCAACGCTTCCACAGTAGCCATATATACTCCTATTTACTTTTATTTATATCAATTGTATATAAAGCTCCTCAAAAACTATAATTCTCCAGCACAATAATTTTGACATTTCTACTTGACATATATAATATATATATATATATATATATATATATATATATATATATATATATATATATATATATATATATATATATATATATATATATATATTTGTGTGTGTATCCAACTGATTATGAAAAAAGTAGTTAACCGACTTTGAGGAAACTCGGCAAGTACCTTTCGTTTATTAATAGCTTGGACGAGTTCGTTAGTCAGCCCGATTGAACCAGTTTTTCGAAAAAAAAGTAACTTTTCTGAAAAAAAATTGTACCAAAAAATTGCAAAGCTGTTTTAAAAAAATTTGGTAGATATGTTGCCGTGCGAAAGGCCTTACTAGATATCAAAATTAAACTTTCTAGGTTTATAGAAAAATGAATTATTCAAATTTAAAGCATTTAATGAAAATTCGCTACCATAATGCACTTGCTGCGTAACGTTTTAACAAAATTTGGCGACTAGGAAAGGAATGTCTCGGTGAGACTAACTCAGTGTGTGGTTTTTATGACTAACAAATTAGTTTTTCCGTCATCTGATTGCAACTTATTAATAAGTGTTCACTATTAAATTTACTACCACTAAATTGGTTTAAAAAGAAACAAATTTGAAACAATAATGCAGACAACGAAATAAAATTTAATTAATATGTTTGTAAGTAGCTGTTAGTTTCACATCAGCACAAGTTTGTACAGGTAATTATTGAGTTTAATCAAACAGTGTAACTTAGCCAAAGAAGCTTTGATCTTGTACTTGCGGAAGGCAATTTGGTAAAGAGCTACAACGAAATAAACTTATTTGGAATATAATTATTGAAACTGACAACTGCAATTTGGTTCTCTCCATTGTCTTCTCAAAGCCTAAAAAATAGCTAGCTTATGAAACTAACTAAATTATTTGATTGAATCTCCATGTCTACATGTGTGAGATATTGAGTCAAGTTATGCGAAGCACCAATATTCAGCTAGCTTCTTCTCCGCACATCTGGAAGTTAGGCGAGGGCACATACTACACGCGAAGGAACGTGACCGAATGTGCCACGCGCGTCTTATCATATCCTCCCATCCTGGCAACGCCGTTGCCAGCCTTGAGGATGTTTCTTTAGAGTTTAGAATAAATTAATCCTGCATTGAACATTTTTTAAATGTGGGGTGAAACGGAGACCATCTAGTAGTTTTTATAATCATAAAATGAAACGAAATAAGTTTTTTGAATGACATTATAACTATAAGGACCAATATAATATTGAGACAAATGATGATAATGATCACCAGTTGAAATTGCATCCTGTGAGAATATTTGATAGCTGATGCGACACAACCTAGTGATAATATTGTGTAGTATCGACACATTTTTAAGAGCCTCGGTGGTTCAGGGGCAAGAATGTGTGCCTCTGAACCGAAGGGCACTGGGTTCGATCCCAGGGTTCTCCTTTCACTTTTTCAGTACAAACTGTAACATTAACATCAACCGAGGTTCTGGCATTATATTTGAGCAAGTTGAATGTCTGCACATTCCGCCCTTTGAAGGGGCCGTCAAGCCGTCGGCCCCGTGTCCAAGCGATGTTAGGCACGTTAAAGATCCCTACCCTCCTTACAGACAGACAGGGGTTCGGCAAAATTTCCAGGATAATGAGGTGAAACTGCTCCCTGGCGTCGATGATTGGCCATAGTAGCGGAAATAGGCCGACTTTAAAGAAACAAAACACATCGATACATTTTAGCAAATTTTCGTAGGAAAAATTAGGTTTTAAAGATATTGCGAATTTAAAAAAGTTTTCTTTAAATAAACGTACACTAGGACGCCTAGTTTAAATCTTATATGTTTATATAATATATTAGTATCACACCGATAACTCAAAAAGTAACCAGCTGATTTCGACGAAATTGAGTAGGCATCTGCCTTTTATATCTGGCTTGGATATATTTGTTAGCCAGAAAATTCGACTAGCTTTCCTGGGCAAGTTTTGAATTTTCTTCCGGACCATTTTTGTACCACCGCAAATAACAAAGCG
The DNA here is from genome assembly GCA_964006375.1 of Tillus elongatus. Classification (NCBI taxonomy): domain Eukaryota; kingdom Metazoa; phylum Arthropoda; class Insecta; order Coleoptera; family Cleridae; genus Tillus; species Tillus elongatus. The sequence goes on from OZ023264.1 coordinate 114,882,983, forward strand.
ATGGCAACCAAGTTTGGTACGCAAGCTCCTATTATAAAACATATCCCACATACCAAAATATAAATCTGTTAGTTTAAAATAAAAAAAGTTATAGGCATTTAAAAAAAAAGTGCCACTGGTGATCAGAGAAGGGCATAAGACCAAAATAAATTATTTGGTTAATAACATCTATTTAATATTACAGACAAAGATTTTATTTTCTTGGCGCAAAAAGATCAAGAGGATAAAAATTAGTTTGAAAATTTAATGGTTTTGTTTTCTTACAACGTCAGAGCCGCGACTTGAAACGGCAAAACTGAGCCTCGGTGATTAAGCGGCAAGGAGGTGTACCTCTGAACCGAGGGGGTATCGGGTTCGATTCCCAAGGTTTTCCTTTCACTTTTTCAGTACGTACTGTACAATTAACATCAACCGAGGTGTGGCATTGTACCTCAGTAAGTTGAATGCCTGCACCTTCCGCCCTTCGGAGGGGGCCTAAAGCCGCCAGTCCCGTGTCCATTCTATGTTGGGCACGTTAAATATTCATACCCTCTTTACAGAAAGGCAGCTGTTTGCGCAAAATTTCCAGGATAGTGAACGGAAACTGCTTCCTGGCGTCGGTGATTGGCCATAGTCGCGGAAATAGACTGACGTTTAAAAAGGCAAAACTGGCGCTTTTTAAACAAATATTCTAAAACTAATGCGGGTTATGTAGAATTTTTTTTAACTAATTTTTAGAACACATTTTTAACAAATTGAGAGATGTACCCACAACCCACGGACGCGCTTGGAGAGACTGACTCTGTGTATTAGTGTTGTCTTTTGTATCTACTAGTGATTTTTTTGTTCACTAATGAGGAGATCCGTGTATATATATATATATATATATATATATATATATATATATATATATATATATATATATATATATATATATAAATAGGGTGGCCCATTGAAAACGAGCGGGCAACCATAACTGCTAGGAAAAGATTTAGTAGAAAAAAAAACCTGAAACACGTAAAGTTTGCGTATGAGGGGAACAAGTCTTGACGCAAAAAGTATAGCCCAAACTTTACCCTACTAAGCGGGGATATCATCTCTCTTTTTTTTTTCAAATGGGAATAGGGGTCATGTGCTCGAATTCGGTCTATTCCTTTAGAACAGTTTTGAAATATCACTAATGAATTTCCCGAGAAATTAAAAAACTAAATCGTTTCACTTGAAAACTTATTATTACTTAGTATATGTTCAAGATACTTAGCACCAATCATACTATTAAAACAACAAACCAACATACCAACGAATTAAACTTTAATCCAATAAATGTTTAAATTAAGCGCCACCAACTTCCATACAGTTGTATAAATCTTGTTCAAATTTTCGTCTAACATTTGCAAGCATTTCAGAACTTCTTCGACCCATATATTGACTGGGAAAGTCTCTATACAAGAACTCCCTAACAATAACGACATAATGCGGTGAAGCACCATCTTGTTGGAATAATAAATGTTGTTCCGAGTATTTCTCAACGTTCTCAACAGTGTCAGTTAGTATACGGTAAACCAAGTCTTGTAATATTTCCAATTACCGTTCTCCTGTCAATGTGTCGGCTATGAAGATTGGTCCAACGATGTGATCACCAAAAATACCCGCCCAAACATTGTTTTTTGTGGAGTTTGAGTGTGGACTTCTTGGAAAACACGAATATTTTCATCTGACCAGAACCGGCAATTATGACGATTTACAGTGCCATTCATAAAGAAAGAACTTTTGTAAGAAAAACAAGTGTTAAAAAGAAATTGCCTGTTATCAATTATTCTTTGAGAAATATTTTCGCAAAATTCCAAGCGCCGGTCATAACCATCTTCATTCATTCCTGAACTAGCTGGATTTTATATAGTGGAAACAATTTTTTTTCAGAATTCGTTGAATTGACGTTCTACGTAGATTAGTAATCTCAACTTATTTTCGTGTATTTGATATTGGATATGCCCTAACTTGACCAATCACTGCTAGGCTTGTAGCTTCATTCACCATAGGAAATTCACGTTCAGGATTTGGTTTCTTATTAGCCACTGATCCAGTTTCATGGAACTTATGTAGGAACTCTAGCACGTACTTATGACGAACACGCCTATCAGGATGCAGGTTATTGAATACACGTGGTGTTTCGTTTGCGTTTTCATAATTTTTTCAAAATGCCTACAATTTCAACTCTTTCGGCAATTGAATACACCATAATGACTGATTATAAAAATCCACTCAACAATGCGAAGCAATAATCACAACTTAATGTTTCATCGATCGAGTTACTTCAATTCACATATAGGCACAAAAATTTTCCATCAAGAATGCGTTATCTCAAGACATGTTTTGCTCAGATTTTTTTGGAGCCATACGCAAACCTTTAACAACAGTTTTAACTTGTAATGGACGCTGGTGAGGCCCACCTCAAGCATTAGGAATTCCTCGGGAAATGCCTTAGTGATATTTCAAAAATCCATATCTTCTAAACTAATAAACCGAATTTCAAAAATAGAAGAGCAATGTATGGGGAATTAAAAGCTCCTTTCAACGAGATATTGCATAATCCTTATTCCATTTGAAAAAAAAAAAAATTGAGCGATGACACACCGCTTAGGAGGGTAAAGTTTTGGCTATACTTTCTACGTCAAAAGCTGTCCCCTTCACAAGGAAACATAACGTGTTTCAGGTTTCTTTCGACAAAACTTTTTCGGGAAGCTCGGGCTGCCAGGTCGTTTTCAACGGGGCACTATATATATATATATATATATATATATATATATATATATATATATATATATATATATATATATATATATATATATATAAAGTGAGGATCCCCCTTAACAACATCATTAGTAAGAGCCAACACCATCGCCAGGGAGGAGCCCCCTCAACCTGAAGCTGAAAGTTAAGTACACTATTTATCTGTGGCTTTCTTTTTCTTTTGTAGAGTGTGCTCCACAATTCATTTTTACAGTGTTATAAGTAATCGGGTCATATTTTTCTTTGATCCAATTTACTAAACTCAATTCACTGCATTGTATAGAGTCAATAACTTTTTAACTAAACTGATTTTATTCATAATACTTGATTTTTATTTGTACCTCTTAAAACCTACCAACTGCAAGTGCCTAAACCCATGCCCTGAGATAACTTGTGTCATATTATATTATTTTAGTGTTCAATAAACACACAATTTTTCCATTATATATATAAATATCGTACCGATAACGTAGAGAATATGGGCTGATTTTAATGAAATTCGGTGGGTACCGTCCTTTTATAATTGGCTTGGATAAGTTCGTTATCCAGGAAAATAAGACCAGTTTTCCGGGAAAATTTTGAAGTTTCTTTCAAAAAGTTTTTGTAACTCTAAAATTAGCTAAAACAACGAAATTCGATATGCAAGTTTCTACCATAAATCGTATCCTATGTACGAAAGTTCAGACCTTTAAGTGAAAAGAAAACAATTATAAGTATTTAAAGAAAAAAAAAGAGTGCCGCTGGTTATCAGAGAAACGCACAAGAACAAAATATTCTGTGCAGTTAACAAAATCTATTGAATACACACAAAGGTTAGGTTTTCGTGGCACAAAAAGGCGAGGGAATACCAAAAAAAATATTTTGAATTTTTTTTGTCTTTCTTCTTAAATGACAAAGTCAAAGTCGCGATTTGAAACGTCAAAATTGAAAATGTTCAGAAAAAAACAAAAACAAGTCGAGTTTGTAAAATAAATGTAAGGAGTGTATTTCACAAAGTCTTGAGCTTCAATTACCATTTTCCTTCACTTTACTAACATATTTGCAGAAAATTTGTTTCAAATAGAACATTTCTCTGATGCTTTGGCAGTGGTTTTAGTTATAGAGTTTATGGTTTAATAGTCTATAACTTTTAGCTAATTTTCGTAGAAATAGTTCGTGATTGAGGAGACCGCGACTTTTGAATTTTGGAAAGATTTCTTCAAATGAGCGCGAACTAGGCCCCCTATAACCCACATCTGGGTTCAGTTTGAGTTTGTATATACATATTTACATATATAGAAGGTGACGCATTTCTAGCGTAAAGCTCAATATATCGGTTCCTATACAAGATACGAGAAAAAAAGATATACGTTAATTATAGGGTGTCTTCAGCTGCATCTTAAAAAATTATTTTGACCATCACAAGTTGTCCCATAAGTCGGTGGTTATATATATTTTTTTAAGGACCACCCCTTATAAATTTGCATTTCTGCATTTTTCATCGAATTTTAATGCATGCTTGTAATCGTTTATCGTTTTCGTGTTATTTTAATTGTTTCGCAACTTTTCATGTTTTTGGCACATATCACAAATTGTGATACTGAGTTTTTACCAATAGATGGCAGGATCCCATAAAAATAACGCATTTAGAGAGGGTTTTTAAATATTATTCGTCAATAAAAAATCAAAATGTCATATACAGGCCGTTCTCAAATAGTAAGTGAATTTAAAAAAATTCAAACTTACGTAACTCAATTTTTCCAGTGGAAGATGCTGTATTTAATGTTTCAGAAGTGAATGGCATGCCCTCTGCTTCAACTTTTTATAACACTCCCTACACCTAAATACTCTAATTTTGGAAATATTTACATTTATAGTCGCATACCGCTTAAAAAAATCAGGTTTTTATTCAATTTTAATAGCGGATAAGATTATGATATTACGGTAAGGTAATTATTTCGATAGGGTTATCTATGTTTACATTCATAATCTATTAGTTAATTGATTATTATTTAGACATTACAGTGACAAACTTAAATAATGATCTTATTTATCTGACAGCTTGTGACATGAAAATTTGTATATTTTTCCGCTTATATATTTTTACTGAATTTTCTTTAAAAAATTCACTAATGATGAGATCGCAAGTTTTGAATTTTGAAAAAAAAAATTCAAATGTGCGCGAACTAGGCCCCCTGGAACACATATCAATCAGTTTCAATTTTTATATATATATATATATATATATATATATATATATATATATATATATATATATATATATATATATATATATATATATATATATATAGCAACAAAAATTTTAAAGCTGTAAGTTACAAGACAAAAAAGCTATGAAAATCTTAAAACGTCAAAGTCGCGATTTGAAACTTCAAAATTGGCAACATTTAGGCAAAGAACATGTATGAAATACGGGTTATGTAGAGAAAAAGTGGCATGAAAAGTGTTTTACAAACCCTAAGGTTTCAGCATCAACCGTCATTGTCCTTCGTTTTAGTTATATGTTTCATTTCAAATGGACCCTTTCTCTGATGCTTTGGCAGTAGTTTTAGTTATAGGGTCTATCGTCTAATGGTCTATACTTTTTGGCGCATTTTTGTGGAAAAAATTCGCTGTTGAGGAGACCGCCACTTTTACATTTGGAAACATTTCTTTAAATAACCTCGAACTAGGCCTCCTAGAACTCATATCTGGGGTTAGTTTCAACTTTTATGTGTTTTCGTATATACATAGTGACACATTTCTACGGTAAAGCTCAATATACAAGATACTAGAAAAAATTGTCTACATTAATTATAGGGTGTCTTGAGCTGCATCTTATATAATTATTTTTACAGTCACAGGTTCCCCATGAATTGTTCGTAATTCAAATTTTCTTCTTTTTAATCGAACATGCCTTATATTATTCCATTTTTACATTTTCCATCGAAATATATTGCATGCATGTTTGGAAGAGAAGAAATTCGAGAAGCAGCGAGTGCGTTAGTGTAGCGAACTTTCATTAAATGCTTCAAATTCAATAGCTCAATTTGCTAGGTTTGTTGGCCAGGAAACCAGTTTTTTCGGGAACATTTTAAGTTTATTTTCGGAAAATGTTTTTATTCTACTACTATACTGGTACCAAAATTTGATGCCTGCTTCCTAAAAAAAGGCATATGACGTAAAGCCGTATGTCCCTTGTCCCTGCGATGTTGGGCGAGTTCAATATCCCTACCCTACTTACAGAAAAGCAGGGGTTCGGCAAAATTTCCAGGATAGTGAGATGAAACTGCTCCCCGGCGTCGATGATTGACCATAGTGGCGGAAATAGACTGACGTTAACGTAAAAAAAACATATTTGCTATTAAACACATGTTTATGAAAAATCACTTACATAACGCACTTGCTGCGTCCACACCTTTTTTGCTTTTACTGGTTCATACACTTATTTGAATAGTTAAAACAATAACACTTTTACATTTTTTCTTTCAATCTTAATTACAATTATGTTAATGTATACTTTGCACTTTATGTATTTGTTCAGCAAATTTTGGTATAAAAATATTTTGTCAGTTGTTTTGTGAAGAAAATCTTTGCGGTTACACGTGAAAAATTGGTTTCGTATTTTCGTGAAAAAATGTTTTATTTTCGTGAAAAAATTTGTTTACCAAATTTTGATGCAAAAAGTTTTTTAAATATTTATTGTGTGTCAAAATTGCTGTGTTAAAAAAATAAGTCTTTAGCAATATTGCGTTCAAAATGGTTGTGAAGTTCTTCCTATGTGGTAAAAATATATGAAAAGAAGGGTGCGGAAACATGTGCTCAAGTAGACATGAAAAAAGGAAAGCAATACTGGAAATCTTGGAAGTGAGACTTAAGAAGGACGTGGTGAAATTAATATTTGTAAAAAACAAGTTTCTAAATTGTGCTTCTTTACAAGCACAAGCTTGGTGAGCTTATTTGTAAGACACGTTGAAGGAATATTATAACATATATGGTAAGAGAATAAAAAGTTCGGGACGCAGCAAGTGCGTTATGGTAGTGAATTTTCATTAAATGCTTCAAATTTAAATAGCTAAATTTTCTATAAACCTAGAAACTTTAGTTTTGGTATGTAGTAAGGTCTTTCGCAAGGCAATATATACACCAGATTTCATCAAAATAGTTTTGTAATTTTCGGAGGTAAATATATTTTTTTTTTCGAAAGAAAACTCAAAATTTTCCCGGAAAACCTAGTCCCATTTTCTTGGCTAACGAACTCATCTAAGCTATTAATAGAAGAAAGATACTTGCTGAGTATTAATAATAATAATCTTTATTGGTCTTTTTTCTACAAAATCCAGTAGATAAGACATGCCAGGATTAGATAAAAATACCAGAAAATAAGAAAAACAAACACAGATATCACAGACAACTGACATCTTCCTCTACAATAATAAAATCCATAATCTTAAAATGTCCAAAATTTCCACGCATCTAACAATACTCTTTTCATAAACCTAAAACACTGTAAAATCGAATTTTGAAAGTTCCGGTTCATATAATTATGAAATAAACTAATCAAAATATCTTAGGGATATATTCTAAAAAATCTAAAATACAACTAAACAAGAACTTAAAAATGGCCACACATATATACACAATATAAGTATAAAATAAATGTAAAAAACAAATCACACCGCCAGAAACAAACATCACATAAATACAGATTAAAATTTTTTGCAGTTTGTCATGGATAAAAATGCACCGATGCTATAAAAACAATGTTTCAGTAGATAGCTCTTCAAACTTTTTATAAAACAGATTCTCTGGTAATCTGTTATAAAGATAACAGCCAGAGTAGACTGGTGACTTCCTGTAAAATTCATGCCTAGGAAGTTTTAAGTGAAACGTCCCTTCTCTTCTAGTGTGATAGTGATGCACATTATACTTTTTTTATGTATGAGTTTCTGTTTTTTTGTATATACGTTAGTAAACGTAGCAAATATATAGATGCCACAGTCAGAATGCCATTCTTTTTAAAAATATCGCGACATGACTGGCCGTATGGCAGATTAAATATTATTTTCAAAATCCGCTTCTGACTAAAGAAGACTCTATGTATCTCTGTTGCCTGGCCCCAGACCACTATGTTGTAGGACAGACGAGAATACACCATTTCATAATATATATTTAATAGGTTTGTGGTGTTAAGGCTGTTTTTAGATTAATAATGACATAAGAGGCCCCATTGAGTTTCTTACATAAGTTGTCTATATGGTAGCTGAATGTCATCCTACTGTCAACATATATGCCCAAAAATTTTACACAGCTTTCGTTTCTTATAACTTCATTATTTATCTGCAGATTAATACTTTTGAGCTTCTCATTAGAGTGTACGTTATGTGTTTCCATATAGACAGTCTTTTGATAATTGATGATTAATCTGTTTTTGTAACACCATTCTTGAAAGCACTGCAATACCGAGTTTGCTTTTTGCTCAACGTCCCCCACAGTCCTACCACTCACAACAATCGAAGTGTCGTCAGCATACATAAATACCCTACCACCAGTTATGTGGTTTGGAAGATCGTTGACATATAAAAGAAATACAAGAGGGCCAACGACACTTCCCTGTGGAGTACGAAGAGGCAATTTATACGCATCCGATTCTGCCTCTCCAACTTTGACATATAATTGCCTGTCCGTAAGATAGGAGGTTATAAGGCTATTTACTACCCCACGTATACCCAGCATATCCAGCTTATCAGAAACAAACTTTATATCCACGGTGTCGAATGCACATGATAGGTCAAAAAACAGTGTTACGACGCATTCGTTTTGATCCAGTTTATCATTTATCTCCTGTAGCTAGTCACTGCTGTTTCAGTCGAGAAACCTTGTCTAAATCCATGCTGAGAAGAAGTAATTACTTGATACCTATTTAAAAATATTATTATCTTGTCACATATTAGCCGCTCTATTATTTTTGATAGTATGCTTAAAACGGATAGGGGCCTATAGTTTTCTAAATTTTCTGGGTCTCCTTTTTTAAAAGCTTCGATTATTTTTGCAAATTTGAGTGCCCTTGGAAACTGACCTAGTCTTATGCATGCATTTGTTATCTCAGCTAACACCTCTGATAATTCACTAGCACATTTTTTTATTATTAAAAAATCGTCGAAGCCACACGACTTTTTGTTCGGAGATTTATCTATTAAACCGATGACCTATTATTTCGCTACCGGCGAGATAAAACAAGTTTTATCATTGTAAATTCCCGTGGTGCAGCTTCCCGACAGACCACCTCTAAAGTAAGAATTTAATTTTTCTGTTACGGTGGTCGTGAAATGACTAGCAAACAAGTCTGACTTTTCTTTATTGTCCTTTACTAATTTATCTGCTACCTTTTATCTGACCAATTTATTTAACAACCTTGACCCTACCCATTTAATCTCCTACAATTTCCCCATAGCTTTTTCGTTTTGCTAGCTGCATTTTCGACAACATTTTAGTAATTTTTTTAAAATAAAAATTGACTAAAATAAAATAAAATTTTTGTGTAAGATTACTTATATCTTTGTCAAATGGCGAAATTCTTTGCCGATTTTCATGTAAATATTTTTTGTTGATATGTTAAAAAGCTTTTTCTATATAACTGTATCTTGGCAGGTATAGTTTTGTATAAATTACTTGGATAGGTTCGCTGGCCAGGAAAGTTTGACGAGTTTTTTTCTATAAAAAAAAATTTTTTTTGTTCGGGAAATGTTTGTACTTTTTAAAACACTAAAGTTATTTCGATGAAATATGGTACATACGTCCCACTATAAAGGTTATATTTTGTACTAAATTGTCTTCCATTAAAACAACTAATTTAAAATTTAAAACTTTTCTATGAAAATTCGCTACCACAACGCACTTGCTACATTCAGCCTTATTTTTATTCACTATGCACCCTATTTAACAAAGTCGCATATATCTAATCTTACTAGTTGAATGCAATAACTTCCAAACAATAGAGTTGGAGCTATTCTAAATGCAAGCATCGATATACACAACAAAATGTTATTTATCTCCGCCATCTTGGTGGTAAATGGTGTTTTCATTAAAAGGTCACTTTTCTAATTGAACACAAAAGCGGTTTCGTGCTCGCGTAGATATTTTTGGAAAAAATGATAAATATAGCCAAAAAAGCTTCGCATTCTGAGTTGGCAACTCTGTCTGACAACCTGCTAGCAGCAACCAGTGAAAATACTGTACATCTCGTATGAGGGTCCTTCGCTACAGCCTGTCTCTCTGTATTTGGTCATGTCTTTTACTTCCAGAGGCAGGCTATGTGCTATCATACGTCTCTCAGATAAGAACTTGCTACCGAGATATCGCGATACGAGATGCCGGTTGTTTGTGCAAGTAGTTAGCTATATATGTCCATACGTATTCACCAGGAAAACTAAATGATATATTGTTTGAAGATCTTTCAACAATGTAGGTATCATAAAGGATATGCGATGGTATTGTAATATTGAACAGAACAAGTGAATACAAGGTTATATATTATGATTGTTCTACAGGAAATGTGCAACTGTACTAACTCATGGTTCAACGGATTAGTTAGTTGGTCAATGACAGGTTAGATATAATTAATAAAGCGAAAGTATCTGTAAAAAGTGTTAAAATTTTTGTTTATCTTATCTAAATTTAACGTAATAGTCATGTCATTAGGTAGCTTGTTAAAAACAAATAGTGGGGTAGTTATGATTTTTTGCTATTTTATGTTTTAACGACATTTCGTTAATGAGGAGATCTGTGTTTATTATATATAATGTTTAACTTTTGTGACGGTAACATTACTATTTCTTAAAAAATTGTGGGATCACCGTCAGTTGCGAGATAAAAATTATGTATTATAATATTGCCGAGGTTTCTAAACTATTTATTCCTTCATCAAGGATATAAAGCGAGTTTGAGAACTGAACTTGGAATTTTCATCAAATGCTTAAAATTTCCATAATTTAATAATTTGTTAAGGTAAGCGGTTATTTTTGGCTTCCAGTCAAGTCTTTATCAAGGCATATTTAATTAACATAGCTGCGTTTTTTATATATATATATATATATATATATATATATATATATATATATATATATATATATATATATATATATATATATATATATATATATATATATATATATATATATATATATATATATATATATATATATATATATATATATATATTTAGGAATATTGCACTACACTGTAATCACTTTTAAATATACACTTTATTTGTTTGCTGTACGTTTGTGATTTCTTATTGGTTTGCGCGGACTGCAGTTTCGAACCGTCCCGGTTCATCATCAGCACGCAACTGACTGTTATCGCTCCTGTCTGGTCTACGTCTGAGATTGTACGTGGCGCATGCGCCGTGAGCTTCTATTGGTCGGTTTCCTGTTCTTTGATTGGTTGTACCTTCGGACTGTGTCGTGTGTATCGGTCTCCTGTCTTGATCACTGTGGTTTGATAATTTGTCTATTTGTATGGTCTTTATTAAGTTTTGTTTAAATGTTTGTACTTGGATTTGTTCTGGCATTAATTGTTTCCTATTGTTTGTTTGTTGAATGTAGTATTGTTCCCAGTTTTCTATTTTTTGTGGTCTTTAACATGTTTCATTAGTTGTAATTGGGTGATGTCTGGTTTTTGGTGTTTTGTTTGTGAATGTGTGTAGCTACGTTTGATTTGTAGCTAGGTATGTGGATTTTATCTAATGCTGTTATATGTTCCTTGAACCTTGTTTCTATTGATTTTTTTGTCATTCCTATATATTTTTTATTGCATGTGTTACATTCTATTTGATATATTCCGTTTAATTCATGTCGGTTGTGTTCTTGTTTTTTATTTATTTTGTTTATTATTTTGTTATTGGTTTTGTAGCTCATTTTTAAGTCATATTGTTTGAGTGTTTGTGTTATTTTTTTGATGTGGTGGATATAAGTGAATGTTGTGTATTTTGTGTTTGTTTCTGGTGTTTTGTTTTCGGTTTTGTTGATTTGTTTGTTTTTGATTTGTTTTACTAGCTTTTCTATTGTTTTCTTGTCGTATCCATTTCTTTCTGCTATTTGTATTATGATGTTGTACTCCTTTTCTCGTTCGTCGTTATGAAGTGGTACATTTAGCATTCTGTTTATTAAGTATCTGTATGCGGCCATTTTGTGTGTATGTGGGTGTAGTGAGTGTTTAGGTATAGTGATGTCTGTTTGTGTGGGTTTTCTGTATATTTTGTATTCAATCTGGTTTTCTTTTCTGATTAGTGTTAAGTCTAGGAAGTTTATGGTGTTGTCTGATTCTTTTTCTATTGTAAATTTCATGTTTTTGTTAATTTGGTTTATTTTTTCGAGGATATTGTCTATGTTGGTTTTTTGATTGTCGTATATTATTAATATATCATCGACGTATTTTATCCATTTGATGTTTGGGTCTGTTTCGTTTATGATGGTGTTGATTTTATCTTATAACTGTTGTATGTATATTTCTGCCATGATGCTTGATAGTGGAGATCCCATTGATAGTCCGTCTTCTTGGATGTAGTATTCTCCGTTGAACTCAAAGTAATTTTTAATATGATGTTTAATATTTCGCTGATTTGTTGTTTTTTGTTGTTATTTTGCATTTTATTTTCGATTATATTTGTAGTATCGTAATTGGTATATTGGTGTACATATTTGTTATGTCAAATGAGGCAAGTCTTGTGTTTTTGTTTATGTTTTCTAGTTTATGCACTAATTCTATGGAGTTTTTTATGTTAAATTTGTTTTCTAGTTGTATTTCTTGTTTTAGTACTTGGTCCATTTATTTTGCTATTTTGTATGAAGGTGCATCTTTAAAGCTGATGAGTGGTCTTATTGGGTATCCCGTTTTGTGTATTTTTATTATTCCTGTCATTGGTGATGCTTTAGGGTTGTTGTTATAATAATGTGTTGTTTTTGGTTGAATATTGTCTTTTTTTATGATGTTTAATATTTGATTTTGGAATTTTTTCGTTGGGTTTTCGTTCAGTTTCTTGCATTTGTTTGTTGAGATGAAAGTGTTTGTTTTTTCTATATAGTCCTGTGTTTTTATTGCTATTAGTGCGTCGCTTTTATCTGTTTTTGCTATTGTTATGTTGTTATATGTGACTTTGTTTCTTATTTGTTTGATCATTTTTTCATGTGTATGATTTTTTGATTCAGTCTTGTCAATAATTCTGTTTATTTATGTTGCTAGTTGGTTTTTCAGTGGTTCTAAGTTTGGGCTATTTATTGATTTTATCGCGTGTTGTGTGTCCACTATTATGTTCTCTATTGTAGATTTTTTTGTATCTGAAAAGTTGGTTTTTATGTTAATATCTATGAATTCTTTTTCTTCTTTTGTGAATTTTGTGTCTATTATGTTTATGAATCTATCCTGAAATATGTGGTGTGTTGTGGTTATGTTTACCTTATCTAGTTTGTTCTTTTTAAGGTTGTGTAGTTTTTTGTTTATTTTAAACACAAATTAGAGAATATATATATATATATATATATATATATATATATATATATATATATATATATATATATATATATAATTTGTTTGCTGAAAATTAGAAAATTATACATATGTCAGTACAAGAAAGTCCTAGGTCTTGTATAGTATTTAATGACAGAATTTAATAAGAATATTTCAAAATATATTTGACACCTTTCTTCTAAAACATCAATCACTTCCAATTTTGATATGCCAAATAATATAATTTTCTCAATCTCTTTTCCATCTTAATGTATTAGCCAATACTTTTAATATATATATATATATATATATATATATATATATATATATATATATATATATATATATATATATATATATATATATATATATATATATATATATATATAGCATATTTAGGATTTCTGCGTTTTGCAAAACTCTCATATTTAAGCAAATTTAGTACCAGATCCCTAAAATGTTTTGAGTTTTATTGATGCCGTTCAGGAAATTTATTTTCGTAAATTTCGGCAGCGGCTGTAGAGAATCTCTGGGATAAGTAGGTTTTTAAAATGTGTAATTTTTCTTCATTATTATAATTAGGAGTCATGTCTAATGGTCGTGTATTTGAATAATATCAACTTAACGGAAATTAACTTTAACCAAAGATAGGCAATTAACGAATTCAAATTGAATAAATGAAATGCAATGAAAACAAGAAAGAATACACTTCAAATTAAACCGAATTGACTGTTATAAGATAAACACATTTTTGGCTCGCTTACTACACTGTATTTGAGCACATCAGCAAAATTCATTAGGAAATCGAAATTTTTTGATTTGTTTATTTCAGTATTTTTTCGAAAGAAAATACCATGTTGTGATAGATTTTTAAAAAGTGGATATTTGATGCAATAAAAATCCAATATGACGTCCATAAGAAAAAACAAAGTTATAATCATTATCTCAAAAACGGTAAAAGATATTCTTTTATTTTATTTTTATCGACCTGAAAAACTTAAGACCTTAAAAAGTGCCCATAAAGTGCCCAAACCAAATATCGTATGTTATCAGATAACCAGGATGCGGGGGTTTGTCAAAAACGCATCATTTTGTTTTTTCACGATTATTGCAAAACCAAAAGCAATTGATAAAAGGCGATGGTAGTTCTGAAATGGTAATAGAATCTTGAAACATAACTTGTTCAGAAGACTTTGTAGCTCCAATCTGATATATATATATATATATATATATATATATATATATATATATATATATATATATATATATATATATATATATATATATATATGTATGTATGTATGTATATAATATAAAAATAGATATATTAAGATTATTACTGGAAACACATACCAATTTCGCTCCTAGTTGAGCTCATCAGTGCGTTATACCAGTAATAATCAAAACATATCTAAATTAATTGCATTAAGTAGCCAAATTATATATATATATATATATATATATATATATATATATATATATATATATATATATATATATATATATATATATATATATATATATATATATATATATATATATATAACAAAGAAGGATATCGCTTGCAGAGAAGAAAAGAAGCGTTTGTGAAACCAGAGTAAGCATCTAGATGGGTATTTAATAACGGACTGTTTCGCCAAATTTTGGCAACCACAATATATATATATATATATATATATATATATATATATATATATATATATATATATATATATATATATATAACAAAGAAGGATATCGCTTGCACAGAAGAAAAGAAGCGTTTGTGAAACCAGAGTAAGCATCTAGATGGGTATTTAAAAACGGACTGTTTCGCCAAATTTTGGGTACCACAATTACGGATCAAAAATTATTTACTTCAATTCTTTATACATTTATTGTGTGTTATTTACACACCAGCTCTACGAAATTTAAGGGTCCTAAGAGAATAAGCCTCTCTCTAGATACTGGAAAAATCTCGGGACGCAGCAAGTGCGTTATGGTAGTGAATTTTCATAGAAATGATCTGGCACAAAATATTTTATTATAACTTTTTTTTCTTGTAACATAGTACTCTGAATTTTGGTGTATAGTTTACTTTTTATATCGTAAACTTACCTACCAAATTTGGTTATCATAGATTTTTTATTTTTTAAGATAAAATTTTTTTTCAAATGAAAACTCAAATTTTTTTCAGAAAACCTCGTCTGATTTTTCTGATTAATGAACTTATCAAAGCCATTTACAAAAGTAAGGTACATGCCAAATTTTATCAAAATCGGCTCATTATTCTTTGAGATAAAAATTTTTTTCGAATGAAAACTCAACAGTTTCCCGGAAAACCACGTCCGATTTCCTTGACTAACAAACTTGTCAAAGCCATTTACAAAAGGAAGATACATGCCAAATTTTATTAAAATCGGCTTATTACTTTTTGAGATAAGAATTTTTTTCGAATGAAAACTCAAAATTTTCCCGGAAAACCTCGTCCGATTTTCCTGACTAACGAACTTATCCAAGCCATTTACAAAGGAAAGGTACATGCCAAATTTTATCAAAATCGGCCCATTATTTTTTGAGTTATCGGTGTGATACATATATATATATATATATATATATATATATATATATATATATATATATATATATATATATATAAATATATATATAAATATATATATAAATATATATATATATATATATATATATATATATATATATATATAAATATATATATATATATATATATATATATATATATATATATATATATATATATATATATATATATATATATATAAACATATAAAAATTGAAACTGACCCCGGATATGGGTTCTAGGGGTCCTAGTTCGCGCTCATTTGCAAAAATTTTTTCAAAATTCAAAAGTCGGGATCTCCCCATTAGTGAATTTTTTCTACGAAAATTCACTAATATAAATACGTATGTAGCCGGCAAACTCTTTAAATATTGATTTCTCTCTTGAGAGAAAGCGAATGTTTCATTTGAAATATAATTATAAAACTGACCCTACGTTTTCTTGTTTCAGGTCAGTAGGTTTCAAAGTACGGTTGGTGGAGTTGTACGAACATTCTTGCGGTCTACTTTTATTTGTAAGTACATATTTGGTTTCTGTTTGTGTAACAATGGGCCTATGTTTGAAAAAAGAATATTAAAAACTCATATGTCCACATAAGATATCAACTTCTTTAATCATACTATTTTTCACTTTAGACAATACCCGTACATTTACAACTTCCAGGGAATATTTTACTAAGTTTAATCCATATTTTAGAGAGACAGTTAAGCATATCGTTTTTGAGATGCAAACTAAATATTTGCTTTTTTTAATGGAACACCTGTCTATTCTTAGTTTTTTGTAATTGCGCACACAAACTGTATAATAATAAAATAACATTCTGGACTAAGCAACTGCGTTTCTGTAGCATAAAAAGGTGCTTCCACCTAAGAAGATGGTAGTTAAGCAGTCAATAAAATGAATGGATGGAAAATTCATTTTCCCAATGAAAGCAAGTAACAATTCACAGATTTAAGAAATAGTAAAACCCTTTTTTGTAATAATTGACTTGCTTTACAGTTTTTGGAAATTCTCAGGAGGTGTCAGAAGAACCCTGGTGCAACCTTTTATACTGGACAGGCTGTATATGTATATATGTATTTATATTATATATTATATATATATATATATATATATATATATATATATATATATATATATATATATATATATATATATATATATATATATATATATATATATATATATATATACAAGCCAAAAACACTCTTATACAGTATGGAATCTTGGGGTGGGTTGGAGCTCTGGATTCACAAAGGAAGAACCTAGAAACTACCCAAGAGAGACTGCTGAGGACATGCTATAATAAATCATTAAATTATCCAACTAATATGCTGTACAGAGAAGGTGAAATAATGGATTTACGTCAACTCTATGCAAAAAATATGTTGTTATGGCTACATAAAAATCGACAAATTATAACTGATATCGAGCGTAAGTACTGCACGAGATATAGGGAAACGGTAACATTTAAAGTCGCAAAGGCTGAGAAAACTCTGGAACAGAGATGTGCTAGCTTTATAGCTCCTTGGTTATATGGTCATTTGTCTCATGATATCAGGTCATTGGTTTTTAGCAGATTTTAAGTCAAGTTCAAAGGATGGCTAATTGAATATCCAAGGCTGAAATCGCATGAATTCATTCGTATGAAAGTGTAGTGGCGAGGAGTATTTGTATGAACTTTTTTAAGGCTGAAATAGACATGTGATTATTTTGGTGCGACTTTTATTTTGTTTTTCTACGATTCCGTAAATATAGATTGTGATCTTGGATGAATCTGTATGTGTGATAAGTGAAGAGAGAGAGAGAGAGAGAGGGGGGGGGGGAGGGGAGGATCAAAGGACAGAAAATGAAAATGCGAGAGGGGAATAAAGACGAAAGGAAAAAAAGGTTTGAAGAATTGATGGAGTGAGTATTTTTGATTAGTTTTTTTGATAATATACATATCTTGTTTCTAAAATGAAGTTTTTGGTTTAGTGTGATGTAGTGAATTTTTGTGTCACCTTTTTTGCGACTGAGAAGCAGATATATTAGAAAATAAAGATCTTGGTGAAAAATGTGTTGAGATCTCACGTACAGCTGATAGTACCTCTGTGAGAATGGTGTTCTGTTTATCATGGGTTATATTGTTGAATTACATAAGTCATATTATTATACTTTTTAAAGTGATTAATAATCCACAATAAGCCAAAGGTTGCAGTGCTATCGGGGCGGCAAAGCCGCGGACGAGCCCTAAGGGAGAAAAATAAGTGATTAATAAATAAATTTATTATTATTATATATACAGGGTGAGGCTCTAAAAGTGTTACAATCGAACGTTTACCCCCCTCCTCTATTTTGAGTGGTGGGGGTAACTTTGGATTTTTAAATATGGGTACTTTTTCATAAAATTCGAATCTACCTTAAATTTGGGTGTGTCCAAAAAATGTTTGATTTGATTTTTCGGTTACGCAATTATGATTTATTAGATTAAATTGCAAAAAATCTTTTCAATTGTTTGTTTATCAAGTCTGTCATCATGAACCTGGATGTTGATTATCATTTGTTTGTATGGAAGTGCATTATTTTTACTTAAGGAAATTGAGAATTTTGATATTTTGACGATTATTTCCCCAGTTTATTGGTCAATTAACCATGGAAAATAATTTTAATGTGCAAGTTGATACATTATTAATTTTGGGGGAGTGCAGAAAAAACTACAGAAAAGATGCATTAGTGTGCACTCAATAGCACCTCTACGCCCAATACATTGCTCTGGAAACTCTCTGTTCAAAAACTCCCTAAAACGTCGTGAAAAATGCGGAGGAGCTCCATCTTGTTAAAACACTAATTGATTTTCTTGATAGCGATCATCATTTTCAACTATATCAATTAGTAGAGGGTAAACGATATCTTCTAGTCACTCCAAATACGTTTCGCCACTCAAATTGCCATCAACAAAAATTGGTCCGATTAAACGGTCTCAAAAAATGCCAATCCAGACATTCAATTTCTGTGTAGTTTGAGTGTGGACTTCGTGAAAATTTCTCGGATTATTATCTGCCCAATAACGACAATTGTGACGATTGACTGTAGAGTTTAATAAAAACGTACACTCGTCTGAAAAACGGATATTGAACAGAAGGTTCCCGTTTTCAGCTATTCGTGCAGTCATAACTTCACAAAACTTCAGCCGCCAATCAAAATCATCTTCATTCAGTTGTTGTATAAGATGAATTTTATACGGGTGAAATTTATGATGCTTCAATATTCGCTGAATAGTTCTTCTTTTGATGTTTTAAATAGTGGCCAATTTTCTCGTGCTCAAAGTTGGGCCTGCAGCAATTTGTCCTAAAACTTCAATCTCAGTAGTCTGATTTCTAACTGGAAATTTACGTTCAGGATCCCGTTTTTTGTTGGCTACTGAACCACTTTGTCGAAACTTTGCAACCAACTCTAAAATGTATTTTCTGTTAACATGTCTGTTCGGATGTCGTCCATTAAACAAATTTGCGGTACGGTTGGCACAGTCATCGTTTTTGAAAAAAAAAGAGTAATTATTTCAACTCTTTCTTCTACAGAATACACCATTGTGAAAGTAATTTTCGGTAGTACTATCAAGTATCAAACCGACCGATGAACTGAAATAATAAACCGCATTTCTCTCATTCCGATAAGAAATGTTCTGATAGTCAATTTTTTGTTTACAAACCAACAAAACATTGACTATCAGCACATTTCTTATCGGAATGCGTTTTTGTATCTTCAACTGTGAATAATTTTTAAACGAGTTGACAAAACTTCCAAAAAAATTAGTGTGCTGAATTCAGAAAAGAAAGAGCTTTCAAATTATGTAACACTCGACCCATGTTCCCTATTTAAAATCTAAAGGTTGTTATCACCGCCTTTAAGGGGTTGATGTGACAAAGTTGAGTTTTATGTCAAAACACGTCCCCCTCAATATTAAAATTGACGTGTTTCAGCGTTTCTTAAAAAAAATATCTGGACGCAAATCGGTCTGTTTCGTTTTCAATGGGCCACCCTATATATATATATATATATATATATATATATATATATATATATATATATATATATATATATATATATATATATATATAGTAGGGTCCGGATTTAACGAACTTCTTATGTAACGAGCAACTTTTTGTGATTTGAATGGATTTCTGTAAGAGACAATGCTAGAATATTTCTGATTTAACGAGACCGCTTTTCAAGCGATTTTGGTTTAGCGAGGTAATTATTGCGCTGACCCATTTTTATTGGAATACACTGATGTGCGATAGTAAACAAGAGGGCGTCGTCTTTCTGTGAATTTCGTTGCCTCTTTACCTAAAAATATGACCATTCATACACATACACACAAGCAGTTGATGCGCACATGTTTCTTAATTAAGACATGACACTAATGGGTAATAAAGTTTACTGTCAACACAAGAGAAAATATTTATGGGTTCTTCCACTCAGACATTGATAGAATCCCTCTTACTACTTGAAATAAACTTTCGTTAGTTCGTTACAACTGTACATTTGTGTGCTTTTTTTCTGTTTAATTTTAAAACTTGCGCCTTATTCCGATCAGTTTTTGATCACCGCACATTTGAGGCAGCTGGGTAGAGTTTTGTTTACAGAAGGTCCGCGTCCGGTCTTAAAAGACAACGCCTTACCATTGAAGAGAAAAAGTAGATATTAAAACAAGTGAAAACGGGAACAAAAAAAGTGATGTTTGTAGGCAGTATGTTATTGCAGTGTCTACATTATCAACAATTAAAGTGCGAGAATGCTATTGTCCAGGTTTGTGGTTCCAACATATTGACAACAAGAGAAAAAGTGTAAAAACAACTGACATTGAGAACTTGGATAACGCGTTGTTTGATTGGTTCAAATATCAGAGGTACGCAAACATTGCTATAAATGGTCTATTTCTCCAGGAGAAAGCTGATTGTCTTGGTAGAGAAATGGGATATGGAGAGAATTTCCAGTGTTCTACAAGTTATATTTCTCTTTTTAAACAAAGCCATTTAATTAATTCAGGAAAAGTTTCTGGGGAAGCGAGATCTGTAAGTAAAGAAGTCACATCTGATTGGCTTCAAAATGACTTCCGAGAAATATTTGAAGACCATCAGGCATGTGATGTATTCAATGCAGACCAGGCAGGACTTTTTTTACAAAATGTTGCCGGACAAAACTCTAAAATTCAAAAACGAAAAATGTGTTGGTGAGAACTTATCCAAAGCGCGACTGACTGTACTAGTTTGTGTAAATTATGATGGTTCTGGGTTTAGAAGACTATTGGTTACTGGCACAAAAACTAAGATGTTTTAAAGATGTAAGGAGTTTGGCGGTGAAAGCTGTTACTAATAGAAAAGCATCGGTGACTGGCGGTATTTTTAAAACTGAAGTAGAAGAATCGGATAGAGAACTGCAAAGAAAGAATAGAAAATTAGAAAATGCAGAATAGTAAAGAGTACTCTAATATGGATATTTTAAATTTATTTTATAGTCATGGGGAATGCAATCGGATTGTAAGCAGAACATGCAGGATGTTTAACGAGAGATATCCGACTCCATCGGCAATGACTAGAGGAAAATTTGCAAGGATAGAGGAACGATTTAAATTGACTGGAAGTGTCAAAACTACACGACATGATCCAAAGCCAGTAACTGAAAATGAAGATAATGAGCTAAACGTTTTGGCTTATTTTCAAGTTTACCCGCGTAGCTATATTCCTGCAGCTACTCGACCTTTGGAAATATCAAGTTCATCTGTGCATCGAATATTGAAATCTCATAAAATGCACCCATATTCAGAAGTAGTACTACAAGGACTTCGACCTGGTGACCATTTAAAAAGAGTGGAATTCTGCGAACACATGTTTCTGAATATTCAACAAGATGAGAACTTTCTCTCTAAAATTAAGTGGACCGACGAATCGAAATTTAGAAGGGAAGGAATTTTAAATAGGGGAAATAGTCATTTTTGGGCAAGTGAAAACCCTAATATATTTAGAGAAGGACGTTTTCAAACAAATTTTAGTTTTAATTGCTTTGCATTATTATGGACAATAAGGTCTCTTATGAAATTTACGAAGATAATATAAACGGCGAAAAGTATTTGGAACTATTAAGGGGATCTGTCCGTAATTTTCTGACAAGGCTGCCACTAGATATAAGGCAAAGCTGCTGGTATCACCTAGACGGCGCGCCTGCCCACTCAACTGGTGAAGTTTACTGGCATTTAACGCAATTATTTGAAGACAGATGGATTGGGCCCAACGGTCCTTGGAGATGGCGTCCCCGCTTTCCTGATTTAACGCCCGCATATTTTTATCTCTGGGGGCATATAAAAAGTCAAATTTAAATCGTGTAATTAGAGCTTTTAGAGATTTAGATCCAAATGAAATCAAAAGAGCTACTACGAATGAGATGAACCGTAGAATTTTGCAGTGCCTTGACCAAGATGGTCGTCACATAGAACATTTATAGTGATCGTAGCATTTAAATTTGAATTAACTATTTTTGTGTGTCTTTGTTCAGTTTTTTGTTTATTGTTAATATTTTTTTATTATTATTTAAATAATTACATTAAATATTTTTATGAAATCATATCACTTTTGTTATCTGACTGACAATCACAGCTGTATTTGTTGTCTAGTCTAACGTGTACTCTTTAGAAGAGGAGGTTGTTACCTAAAAATGCTAATAATAGGCAGCATATGGAAGATAAGTATAGAAACACTTATATCAAACCGGTGTAGAATTAAATTTAGAACTCGAATTTTTAATAACATACAGGGTGTTCTATGTGAAAAAAAAAACTTATGCCACGTTGAATATGTCTAAGTTGGTAACTAAATTTATAACACTCTGTATGACACAGGTAAACTTAAGGCATATAATATGAAAGCTACCTCCCACAAGTTACGAAATTCTAAATTCGAGCCTTTTATCTTTAAAAACATATGAAATACAAACTATTAAAAATAAGATTGCAAAATCACCGAAATACAGAGAAATCACAATATCTTTGGAACAGTTGAAGATAGGGATAGGAAAGCCTAATATAAATATTCACAAAATTTTATGGAGAATTCGAATATGCAATAAAACAGAGGGCATTCTATTTAAATTAGCAAAGTTGATGACTACTTCCGGTCTAACCGGAAGTGGTGTGACCTTAAAAATATATTAAAATAAAAGACAATTACGAATTGTGACCGTTGCCAAAATTTCAAAATTTAGGATATCAGGGAACTTCATAAACTTCTAATGCACGGCTATCGTGAAAAACCCTGTATATATATATATATATATATATATATATATATATATATATATATATATATATATATATATATATATATATATATATATTTAAAGTAATATAAACTATATACTATTTATGTGCATTAATATAGGCGGCACGTATAATACTAAAACTAGTGGTTGGATACGATTTATTAGTGTTGCATTCGGTGCAATCACTTTGAAGCGAATAACGATTATATGGAGCTCTCGGTGCTAATGAATGGATAGGCTTGTACATACCTAAACTATGGCACTCGCGTCACTAATAAACGCGGGTCGTGTACGAATTATCAGTGTTGCACTCGGTGCAAACACTTGGGAACGAATAAATAATCAAGATGTCATACTCTTCGAAGTTCACGAACGAATAGAACGAGTCCAGGTCTTGATTGTTGCAAGTACCTTTTTTTGTAAGGGGTGGACCTGCACACAGTACACTGTAGTTACGCCAGACTCTTGTGACATCCAAGACGGCACTCCTACAAAAATCGCGCGGTAAAACTAGACGCAATGGTTTCGAAAGATGGTATTGCTGATGAAGATATCGCCGATGAAGACGATGACATTCTTGTGAGCGAATGTGCTAAGGTTATGAAATTGGCACAAGTGTCGGATGCGATGGATCACCGGAACATAGATAATTCTGTCGGAACTTCCGGTATTCCAACAGATTCCGAGATAATTGAAGCTACAAATTTGAACACTACCCAAGAAATGATAGAAGATTCCGATTCGGACAAAGAATCTAAAAGCCCCGAATGCACCAATGTTTCACTGCAAGATGCTATAGATTCCGCCGTGAAGCTTAGAATAAGCTTAGAATAAGAGATGGCCTTAAACTCAGAGAATGAGCTAAGTTTATTAACTTCCATAGAAAACTTCATGGAACAGAAGGAAAAATAAAAACCGGCAGTATAAATGAAAATCACAGACTACTTTTTATGATCTGTATAAAGTTAAATTAAGTAATAATGTACAGTATATACAGTGATGTGTTTTTATGCGAATAAAGTTGTTCATTCAAACTAGGCAGTTACAGTTGACTTTCAATGTTCTTGGAATGTGTTACAGGCGAGTAGTCCGGCTTGTAAACTTACATATAGCTAAATACATACCTACGTTTTTTTTTTTTGTAGTTACTTCTTAGTTCTGATATAACGAGATCGGGTTTTTACGTGATATTATTGCTGGTCCCTTGACTCCTGGTTAAATCCGGATACTACTGTATAAGTGAAACTGGCCCCGGATATGGGGTCTATGAGGCCTGGTTTTAGCTCATTTGAAGGAATTTCTTCAAAACTCGCTGTCCACTCATTAGACAATTTTTTCTTTGACAATACACTAAAAACGAGAGAGATAGTCCAAGAGTACAATTTTTGAAAAGTCTGGCCCAATTAACAAAGTGGGGACGCTGTAATAAAACAATAAAATAAAAATAGCTGCTGGGGACACAGGCGTTATGGTTGTCAATGAGAAGGCAACACCGCCTTTAGAATGTGATAACAACCATGCTACATTGAGCATCAAGTGGCAGTAATTAACATGGCTCACCCGTATGTGAAGGATCAATACTCACACCTCATCCCAACAGGATGTATCAAACTTTTGTTACCCATTGTAGATACTAGCCTCATTAAAATATCACAAACTCTGATGTGAAGTACATTATTTAAAATTCATGTCAAAGTATCATCATCCATCATTATCCTACGTGACAGTGCATCGATGCACGCAAAAATATACTCGAAATAAATTTCATGGTTTGCAGAAACGAATGAAACTCTAGCGCATCAGTCAATCCATCCGAAAGACTACATAATACCTGCAAAGCCCATTAATGTCACCTACATCTCGACATGTATTCGATTCTACACCACCAGCAAAACGTAGTAAAATCTCTTATAAATCACTTTTTACAGGGAAAAGTGGTATTGCGTTTCATGCCTCACGAAAGGACATAACGCGACATACATCTTCAATCTATTTACTTCGTATCGATGATAATGTACGAATAAAAGAAAAGAAACTCATGCATTTTGAGAGCAAATGCGGAATACTAAGAAATGTGACGTTTACGATGTTCTTGAGAATTCTTAAAACAAAAAGTATGTAACAAATGTCTCGGAGCCATGGTTTTTGTAATATACAGTAAGATCCGGGTTTTACGAGTGGCAGATTTAACGAACTTCTCATTTAACGTGCCAATTTTGTTGATTTGAGTAGACTTGTGTAAGAGACAGTATTAAAATATTTCTAATTTTACGAGACCGCTTTTTAGGCGATTTCAGTTCTGGCGAGGTAATTTTGACCCGTTCATATTTTTATTGGAATACACAGATGTACAAAAGTAAACAAGAGGGCCTTTCCTTTCTGGGTATTTCGTTGCCTCTACCTAAAATAATATTACCACTCAGACACATTAGGACTAGATTTTGATTGAGATATTACACTAATGGGTAATACATTTTACTGTACACCAGACAAGGGAAATATTAATGGGTTCTTCCACTTGAAATTAACGTTGGTTACAATTGTACATTTGTGTGGCTTTCTGTTTTTCTGTGAGGCAGGTTTCGACTTCGAATAGAGTCTTGTTTACACAATGTCCGCATCCGGTATTAAAAGGAAACGCTTTGCCATGGAAGAGAGATTGTCGATATTAAAGGGGAACGAAAAAAGTGATGTTTGTAGTCAGTATGGTATTGCATCGTCTACATTATCAACAATTTGAAAACGCGAGAATTTTCTTCTCCAGGCTAGTGGTTCCAAACCTATTGACAACAAGAGGAAAAGTCTGAATGTTGCTAATAAAAAAGCATGGGTGTCTGGCGGTTCTTATAAAACTGAAGTAGAAGGATGAGATAGAGAACTGGAACGAAAGCATAGAAAAATTCTGCTTGTGGTGGATCATTATGTGGCACATTCATAATTGACGAGTTTGAAGAACATCAGAGTAGTTTTTCTGTCGCCTAATACCACAGCTCTACTACAGGAAATTATCAACTGTCTAAAATTTAATTACAGAATAAAACTCGTCACGAAGATAATTGACAACATGGACAAGAATCAGTGTCAATTTTCGACCAATGTCCTCGAAGCTATTCATCTCCTTCATCGTGCATGGAAGAGTGTCTCAAATTGTTTCAGACATAATGGTTTTCTTTTTGAGCAACAAAATTAAAAAATTGATTTAAGCATTTCAGGGGATATTATTGCTGACGAAGATATCGCCGACGAACATGTTGGCATTCCTCTGAGCGAATACGCGAGGCTTATGAAATTGGCACAAGTGCCGGTTGCGATGGATCACCTGAACATAGATAACTCTGTGGAGACTTCAAGTATTCTAACACATTCCGAGATAATTGAAGCTGCAAATTTGGACACTGCTCAGGAAGTAATAGAAGATTCTGATTCGGAAAACGAATCCGAATGCACCAATGTTTCACTGCAAGGTGCCATAGATTTTGCTGAGAAGCTTAGAATATTTTTAGAGAGGGCCTACAACTCCGATAATGAGCTAAGTTTATTAACTTATATAGAAGACTTTTCGGAAAGAAAAAAAAAAGAAGAAAAGCCGACAGTACAAGTGAAAATCACAGACTACTTCTTATGACGTGTATAGTTAGATTAATTAATAATGTACAGTAATTATATAAGTGATGTGATTTTTTTCTGTATAAAATTATTCATTCAACCTAGGCAGTTACAGTTGAATTTCAGTATTGATGGAAACATTCGTAGGGGAGTAGTCCGGTATCTTCAATGATAGACTGAAGACCAACCGAGGCTGCAGGGGCCACTGCAAAATTCAGGAGGTCGTGGAAGAGTCCATGCTTGAAATGAGGTCAGGCCACTACGTGAGCCCGCGGAGGAAAACAATTTTACAGTGGAAATCCCCGACCACGAGGCATGGCGGGGCGAGACGCCGGGCTTACCGCGGAACGCGCTCCTCTGGGTCACGGACGGATCCGGCAGGAGGCGTGGGACGGGGGTAGGCGTTTATTCGGAAGGACCGAGGGTAAGTCACAGTATTTCCTTCGGAGTTCATGCAACGGTCTTTCAGGCCGAAGTCTACGCCATCTTGCACTGCGTGCGAGAGAACAAGAGAAGGGGCTACACCAACAAGCGGATCCTCATAGCCACAGGCAGCCAGGCAGCCCATAAGGCCCTAAGTAACCCACGGGTAAATACCAGACTGGTAATTGAAGGCGAGACGAAAGGAGCGACCTGGCTGGGCAGAATGAGGTCACCCTAATCTGGGTCAGCAGAACCATTTATGGAACCAAAACCGGTCCTGGACGTGACGAAGAGCACTACCAGGGGAGCCATTTAGTCCTGGGTCAGAAACTCAGATAAGGTGTACCGGGCAGACTGTCCAGGGCTCAGACATGGGAAGTCGGTAATTGAGGAACCCAGTTCAAAGAGAACTGTGGAGCTGCTAAATCTTTGGCAAGGACAGCTCAGGAACATAACAGGACTCTTGACGGGACACATGGCCGTCAAGAACACCTGCATAAAATGAGGTGGTTGGAGGGGGACCCGGCATGCAGACTCTGCGGCGACGGGGAGAAATCAGCTCAACATCTTGTGCAAGTGTAAAGCTCTGGACTGCAAAAGACAACTGATCTACGGACCGCCTAGACCGGAGACAGAGCAATATAAGACTTCACCCTACCAATTGCTGTGCAGACTAGTTCAAGGCACAGTGATTTTGGAATGGAGGGAGTAGAAAAGACAAAGGGCATGCACAATAAGCCAAAGGCTGCGGGTCAATAGGGGCGGCAAAGACGCGGACGAGCCCTAAGGGAAAAAAGGCCGGTATGTACATACCTATAATTTTTTTTTTGTAGTTACTTCTTGGTTCTGATCCGGGTCTTAGGAGATAATATAGCTGGTCCCTTTACTCCTCGTTAAACCCGGATTTTACTATATATATATATATATATATATATATATATATATATATATATATATATATATATATATATATATATATATATATATATATATATATATATATATATATATATATATATGTATAATTCTCTATTAGGCCTATATTTAGAAGTGTTTGTATTCATTTATGATCGGCAGAACACATATAAAGCAAAGTAATAAAATATAACCAGGCTCATTCCATGTTTGTAATGTAGAGCCACATGATTCAAGTACTCTGTCCTTTGCTTTATCACACTTACTTATTTTAGGCTTGGTCAGTTTAATTTAACGCCTATAGTTGCAGAAGTGTTAACTACCTGTTAGGCTTTAAGAGATAAAGGTAGTTTGTTTTTATGTTTTTGTAAATTTAATTAAATATTGGTGTCTGGCAAAGATTGTTTTGCTGTTTTTGCTTTTAGGCGTTGTATTCTGAATAACATGATTTAAAATAGATGTATAATGCATTCATAAGTCGATATACTTAGGTGTCTTAGATCTATTGTGAGTATAGGGTGTGTTGAATAAATAAATAGTCAGGCCTCAGAATTTATACAAATAAAAATTAAATGCTGGTCGTTGGTAGCGCATCATTTGAGAACGGCTGGGACGCTTTGGCTAATTTTAACCGTAGTAGTGTGAATAAGGTTTTTAACGGAAATAAAAATGGGAAAAGTTACTCGAGAAATTGGAAAATTCGGGAAAAACTGATAATATAATCAGAACATATAATCACAATAAACCTTTTACATCCCTAACAATAGTAAATAATACAAAATGTCTTCTCTAATGAAAACAACACGATTAAATGTTGGATTTCCAACAAGCTATACATAACCATAATATATTCTCTAACGA
Organism: Tillus elongatus; assembly: GCA_964006375.1. Classification (NCBI taxonomy): domain Eukaryota; kingdom Metazoa; phylum Arthropoda; class Insecta; order Coleoptera; family Cleridae; genus Tillus; species Tillus elongatus. The sequence continues at coordinate 114,911,916 of OZ023264.1, forward strand.
ATATAGTTGGGTGATTGTGTGGCGCATACAGGTCTCAACATAAGTGTAGAATATACTGTTTTTAGATTTTGTTTTTAATAGAAAAAAAATTTGGGAAGCCGCGCATTTGACGGCGAAACCTGAAACCCACAAATTTTGTTTTAATTTTTTGTTGCAAATAAAGAAGCTTTAACGAAACCAAACTCAATAAAGTATAGCACAACTCTTCACGAAAAAAAAAGTATACAGGGTGTAATTTTAGTAAATGCTGAAAGTGGAAGCGTGATTTTATAACTAAAATCTTGTATAGTGTTCTAGTTTGCGTAATTTTCAAGGTATGTGGTGATAAAAATATTTTTTGTTAGTCTTTCATCTAATTTTTACAGAGTTTTGGAGATAATCGATGAAGCTTTTTATGTTATACGGGTCATGACCTATTTACCACCCCTAAATTTTGTTGTGCGACAGCTCTCACCTTTTCAAGAGAAATATTAATACTGACGTTTATAAATAAACGTACATTCTCTAATAATTTTTTCTCCCTAAGTTTTCTCCTATTCTACAAGGTTAAACAGTTATTTAAAAAAAAGCCAACACATAAAAATCTAACTTAAAATTATATCAACTAGTCATATTAATGATTAAAATAATCGAAATAATCTACAAAATAAAGAGATAGCAATTGCTATTACTGTCTTGGTGTATTAAAGTGATTAGGTCTAAGTAATTTCTAAATGTACTAACAGCATCACACAAGCTAAAGCTTTTTTAAATTGTACGCTGTATCAGTCTTTCGGTATATTCGAAGCGGTTAACACTTATACTGGTACAGCCGAAAAAGATAAGTTATTAGAGGATGACGATAAAAGAATCAATACAATTACTTTAGACTATAATAGTGTTAGAAAGGGACCGAACAATATAGAGTCGATTAAAGAAAAAGAAAAATTAAGTTTTGCTTAAATTGAATCATACAATTTAATCACATAATATATATATATATATATATATATATATATATATATATATATATATATATATATATATATATATATATATATATATATATATATATATACGTTGAATTATCAGAGACAAAAAACATTTAGAGTTGATAGATTGAACAAAATAAAAAACGGAACAATAAAAAGTTTAGTTAGCAATTTTTTTCTTCTTAATAAGATAATATTAGCAGTAATAATTTATATTCTACATGTATTTTATACAGGAAGCAAATTCAATGTTTTCTTTTTAAGTTCTAACATAGCAAATAATACATTTTGAGCAAGCGTGTGTAAAAAATCCTTAACAATTATTTATTAATTAGAATACATATGTGAAAATGTACACTAGAAGATAAATACATGTTTTTATGAAACAAAAAAACAAGTATATAAATACAATAAATAAATAAATATCCTCCTTCGGTCAAAATACATCATCTATTCTTCTTTCCATGGACTCGAGCATCCTTCGAAAAATTCTAGGAGTATTTCTCATCGTTTGGCAGGAGGCTACAATACGATGCCTGAGTTGCTCTTCAGTCCCAACTGGTGCAGGTATTGTAAACTAGAGAGTTTCCCCAAACGAAAAAGTCTAAACAATTTAAATTGGAGGACGTTGGCGGCCTAGTTCGGGGACCTCCTTGGCCTATCCACCAGTTATTCTAGTTTTCATCTAAGAATTCGTATGCTTGTAAACTTAAGAGTGCCGGGGCACCATTATGTATATACCATAACTGGTGCGTGAGTAATAAAGGCACATCTTCAAGCAAAATTGGTAGATCTTTTTCAAGAACTCGGCGACCAGATAGGCCATCTAATTTTCGTGGTAAAAAGAATGGACCTGTTAGGAAGTCCCCAATGATTCTGGCCCACACATTCACCGAAAACTGATCTAGAATATGAGTCTTTGTAGTGGCATATGGTATTTCCGCTGCCCATAAATGGTTATTATACAAATTTCAAGTTTCGCCAGTCAATAGTTTTTGACTAGCAAAACAAATTATTCAGAACAGTTCTGCGTAGACCATTGGCAGAAGTCTAAAGGTAACGAAAAATCGCGTGGAATTACTGTTTGAGCTCTTGAAATATGATAACGATATAACACATTATCAATACGGATCTTGTAGACAAGCAAATCTGAAATATTTAAGGTTACCGCAATTTTTCTAGTACTACTTTCTGAATGTTTTCCGAAAATGTTGAAAATATCGTGTTCTGTCTTCCGTGTTCTAATCGTACGATGAGTTTGTTATGAGCTGTTATCAATTTTGAAAGTTGCAGCATTACGAAGCCTTCTATAGGTTCCAGAAAAGGTTCTGATATAAGGCAGTATGTGATTTGGGTATCGCGTATTATAAGACCTTCTAGCCATGAGTGCATTTCCACCAGCAAGGCCGTAGCAAAAACACATATCTGTTAGTTTGGATCTCATTAAATCTGACATTTTCTTTTGCAATATAAAACTACGTCCAGTGTCTTTAAGTCAAAAACCTTATAGATTTTAAAGAACTGTCAAAATGACAAAAGCAACAAACAGTTCAAATTTATCTGGTACCCATGACCTTGTGCAATAGAAGAAAACTTTAAGAGCCAAAAATGTTTTGAAAATGTACAGCAATTCTTATTATTTCAGTTAAAACGGTAAGTGTCGTCGCATAACAAATATTAGGGGGGTCAAAAGGGTCATCACCCGGAAAAAAGTAATACCCTGTAGAAAGTTCCAAACTTTGATTGACTCAGTTAGTAGGCTTTATTAAATATGGTATACGTGTCAGTTCAATTCTCTTTAAGACTGTCAGAAAAATAAATTAAAGAATTCCACAAAAATAAAACACCCCGTACAGAAAATATCATGCAACCTAAGGCACATATTAATAGGAGCTGGGACATCAAATGAGCCACAGAACCACTTGCTCTAAGTAGTTTAGCATAACTCTTTTTAATAAAAGTTTTTGCTTTTTGCCTTACTTCATAGTTCATTCATGAGTGTTACGTTCAGCTTAAAGCTACTTCTGCTTTTCAAACGTTTCCAATAAGACACACACACAAACATTCAACCGAAACGGATCAAACCTCGAGGCAGGAAATACGCTTTTAAAATCATAGAAGGGTAAAAACACGAGTCGAATCCAGTGTCCGTTTGCGTCCATTTCCATTACGGGTTAAAAAGAATTTCTTTAGCCAGTAAACATGAATTTTGCATTTATGTGTAAGGACCTCACGATATTTTCCGATAAAATCATGCCATTTCCATTTAAAGCCGTATTAGAGCTGTCTTATATAATATTTCGAACGATTTCCGATGTCCGTATAAACAAAAAAGACATAATTTGCTTTTGTATAGGCCAGTATTCTTGCTGTATCACGTATCCTATTACAGAGGACACAGTTACAATATACAAAGAACTGAAAGCTCTACCTATCCAAGCTCACTAGATATCGTATGCATTCTAACCACTAGAAACATAAGTAACCGTAAAGAGTCTCGGTTTAAAAAACACTCGATATTGGTTGAGAGTGTATTTCAAACTTAAACTTAAAAGGAGCTGTACAATATTTTGTTACACTAGTTAAAATAAAATCTTTATTTTGTTAAAGTTCTGACAGTCTTTTTAGTAAACTTTCGTAGAAAAAATTCACTAATGAGTGACACGGACTTTTGAACTTTAAAAAATTTTCTTCAAACGAGCGCGAACTAGGGCCCCTAAAACCCATATACAGGCTCATTTTTAGTGAATTTTTATTTTAAAAAATTCAATAATAGAGAGGTATTGATGGTGAGACTTTGCAAACATTTTTTCAAATGAGCGCGAATTAGGACCCCTAGAACCCATATACGGGGTCAGTTTGAATTTATATACATATATATATATATATATATATATATATATATATATATATATATATATATATATATATATATATATATATATATATATATATATATATATATATATGTATGTATGTATGTATCCATCCGATAACTCAAAAAATAATTAACCGATTTCAATGAAACTTGGCAAGTGCCTTTCTTTTATTAATGGCTTGGATGAGTTCGTTTGCCAGGATAATCGGACATGGTTTTCCGGGAAAATTTTGAGGTTTTTTCGAAAAAAAAAATCTCCGAAAATTACAACGCTGTTTTAATGAAATTTAATGGGTATGTTGCCCTGGGAGAGACCGTACTACGTACGAAAAGTCAATTTTCTAAGTTTATAAAAAAATGAATCATTCAAATTTTGAATTTTATTTTGCAAAAAAAAATTGTCGGAAAATTACAAAGTTTTTTTAATGGAATTTGGTGGATATGTTGCCTTGGGAAAGGCCTTATTACATAACAAAATTAAACTTTCTAAGTTTATAGAAAATTGAGTTATTCAAATTTGAAGCATTTAATAAAAATTCACTACCTTAACGCACTTGCTGCGTCCCGAACTTTTAGTGAATTTTCTTAAAAAAATTCACTAATGAGGAGATCCCGACTTTTGAATTTTGAAAAAATTTCTTCAAATGAGCGCTAATTAGGCCCCCCAGAACACATATCCGGGGTCGGTTTAAATTTTTATATGTATATATCTATATATATATATATATATATATATATATATATATATATATATATATATATATATATATATATATATATATATATATATATATATATATATATATATATATATATATATATATATATATATATATATATATATATATATATGTATCACACCGATAACTCAAAAAATAATGGGCCGATTTTGATTAAATTTGGTGAATAAATTCCTTTTGCAAATGGCTTGGATAAGTTTGTTATCCAGGAAAATCGGTCCAGGTTTTCCCGGAAAAGTTTGTGTTTTCTTTCGAAAAAAAATTATATCTCCGGAATTAACAAAGTAAGGGCAACCAAATTTCATATGCGGATTTATATCATTATAGGCAAGTTACCTACCAAAATTTAGCTCCGTAGGTTAAAGGATAAAAGTTACAGGCATTCAAAGAAAAATAAATTTGGATTTTCCTCAAAACGTCAAAATTGCGATTTTAAACGTCAAAATTGGTGAGTACATTCCTTTCGCAAGTCGCTTGGATAATTTTGTTAGCCAGGAAAATCCGCCGAGGTTTTCCCGGAAAAATTTGTGTTTTCTTTCGCAAAATATTTATAGCTCCAAAATTAACAAAGTAAGGGCAACCAAATTTGGTAAGCTGGTTTATATCGTTATAGGTGTGCCATCTACCAAAATTTAGCTCTGTAGGTCAAAAGACAAAAAAGTTATGGGCATTTAAAGAAAAATAAATTGGGGGTTTCCTCAAAACGTCAAAGTGACAATTGAAAACGTCAAAAATCGCAACATTTAGGCAAATAACTTGAATCTATAACGGGCTATGGAAAGAAAATGTCCCAAGAAGAATGTTTTACATACACCCAAAGAGGTTGTAAGGGATAGAGGTAACAAAGGTGCAGTTTTGCAATACAAGAAGCCTGTACACTTTTCCAAACTGGGCGGAGTTCGGTGACTTGAGTGGGAGAAACGTCAGGGACGTATTTAGGAATTTTTAGTTTGGTTAGAAATAAAACTGAAATTATTCAATCATTGAAATGTAATGCTTATTCATGAATTTCTTAAGCTTTTGTATAAATAGGTAACCTAAAAAGGTTCGGAACGCAGCAAGTGCGTTATGATAGTGAATTTTCATAACAATATTAAATAATATATTTATATAAGCTGTAAGATTTAGCCTTATATTAAAAGTTATGAAAATTAATTTATTTAATTAGGAACAGTAAAACAAGGTAAAGAAGGACAAGCAAAAACATGATCTATGACATATATTTATAGAGTAATTTGGATACAAAACTCAAACAAAGCAATTGATAAACAGGAAATATACTCTAGAAAAATACACTAGAAAGCTGGAAAAAAAATCCTTTGGTTGATGCATTGAGGGTGATTGTATGCATGCAGGAGAAGAACCCCCAGGAGGAAGAGGGTTTCTGCTCCTCACCCAAAAATTCGGGGGGTTCTCCTTCCCCTTGTGCATGCATACAACTACCTTCAAAGCATAAAGCACAAGAAAAATTTCTTGTGAGCAACCCCCAAGAAGGTTGCTGGACCTGGGCGAATATGGGGTAGACAGGGTTTAAAGGAGGTATTGCTGTAAAATGTGAAAAACGCATGTTTTCAAAGTCCCTTAATTTTCTTGGGGGTTGTTTGCCAGAAAATTTGCCTTGTGGCCGAGGAAGGTTCTAAGCATGTTGCTGGAAAAAAATATCTAAAACCCTCATGCAGTCAACTGCAAATTTACCGAAATTACATTCTACTTCGTCGCCTATAATGTCTTTTTCAGATAATGTAGAATACAGAGCTAAATTAAATAGGTTCACTTGCATTTTCATTTATTTTTATATTACATTTATAAGCACAATAAGCGTATAATTAAGGGAACCCTTAATTAACATTGCAGCAACACAAACTTGAAAAGTGGAGAAATTATTTACAGTATGTTAACAGTTATAAACTTGATTTCATCATGTTACAGTAGTATTCTGATAATACAAAATTACATCTAACTGTATGCACACAACAGCTCGTGTGTTACGAGATGTGATGAAACGCCAAACTGACTGTACCACAGCATTAGCATAATATTATTATGCTGCCACATTATCATATCTCTCTAGTAATGGTATCATGTCAAAAACCTACACTAGAGGCTAAATTTCCAATTTCTTCTTTGTTTATGGTGTCTGTTTCTACTGTCCTAAATTTCCAATTTGATATTGTCAATAAATAACACTACCACACAATGACAAATGACAGCTGAGCTTCAGCACAGACGCAGTCTAACAAAGTTGTCGGATAGAGTAAATTATGATCGGAGGGATACCTAAGTTAAAAATCATGAGAAATGGGTAATTCGAAATTTGCAGGTATTAAATACAGTATTTTTTAACTGACTGATAAAATTAAATTTTATAAAATGTTTTCTTTATTATCAGAAGTTGTAAAAATTTCATATGTTTATACATGAAAGGTTTAACTACATGAAATTTCTGAAGATCGGGCAATCCTGGTCAGCAACATCTTGACATCTGGCAATGGTTGTAACTTCCATTGTTTAGATTTTATCTACAATTTATTTAAATAGCATAACAGTACAGGTGCTGTATTGCTCTGCCTTTGTCCAACATTGTAGATATTGCATTACAGAATTTGAAGGATTATTTTATTATTAATTTCGAATAACTTCATTTTTCTTTGATCAGAAGACTTGAAAATTGGTACACAACCACATCTCTGTATGTTCTTTTAAGTTGTAAATTTTCGTTCCAATCACTTAAACAATTTGAAAGCTATTGCGTTTAAAAAAATATATTTAATTTTTTGTTAGGAAAAACTATGTGTTAAGATCTGATGAACGAACTCATCCAAGCCATTAGCAAAATAAGCGTAATTCCAAAATTTTCTCCAAATCAGTGAAATATTTTTTGGGTTATTGGTTGGATAAATTGTTGGATGAATATATTGGATAAAGTTTTATATTCAAAAGGTTAGATAAATAATAATAGTTTTTATTTCAACAACAGAAGAAAATACAAAATAAAGTACATTGTACTGTTTACAAATTAATGTTAACATTCCTTGTCTTTTTTAAAGAAATAGAGATTATTTTCATTGATTGCTGTTGCCCTTACTTCATGAAACTGGTCCATACTTCATACAGACTTGGAGACTACTTCTCTGGCTTCACTGTTGGTTTTCGTTTTTGTAGGTGAAGGACGTAGCCAGCGCGTAAGCTAACTGGAGCAAGTGGCCCTTCTGAATTCTAGATGTTCTTCAACGTCTCTGTTACTGGTTTTGCTGCTTGATAGTATCCTCAGACAGAAAAAATTTGAATTAATACGAAATCATGACAATTACAAATAAAGATCTGTTGCTATTTTATGATGTTATAATCAAAAAAATCTTTAAAAGTGAAAATAAAATAAAACAAATATGACGGATGACGCCTTTAAAATGTCTACGTGATGTATATCAATATTTAACATAAAGATAGAAGAAACCTATAACAGTAATAACTATAATAACAATTACAACAATAAAATAACTAAACAAACACATTAATAAAGCAGACTATACAATGAAAATATCGACACACATCATGTCTTATAACAACTTTTTGGAAAAAATAGTTAGATTTATGTTGTCTGATTTATTTAATTAGGAAGAAGAATATCTCAGAAATCCTAAATATTGTCGTGTATATGCTTTTTTACTTCTAAAGCTTAAAACAAGTCTAGTTTACACTTGTCATGACAAAAATGTTGTGGTTTTATGCCGTTATTTACTGTGGGTCTATGTTGGGTATCAATAATATGTTTTGCAAATGTAGATTTGTCAGCATGGTTATTTCTAAATGCAAAAATATGTTCTTTGTATCGGGTGTTAAAATTTCTAGAAGTTTGATCGATGTAGATTGCGTTACGTGTGCATTTCACAAATTTTGAATACCTATACAAATACAAAAGTAGCTTTTAAATCTTATAACATGACGCTTGATTTATTAGATTATTTCAAATAATTGATTGGAAGTATTATCACAGATGATGGTAAGTGTAGGAAAGGTCTGAAGAGGATCGCGATGGCAAAATAAGCATTCAATAACCAAAGTACTGTTCTCACTAATAAACATTTTAACCTGTCCATGAGGAACAAATGCAAGTCGTACGTGTATGGAGTATGGTAATGTATGGGGCGGAAACTTGGGCTGTAGTTAAGCAGGATATGAAGAGAATATAAGCTTTTGAAATGTAGACAAGAAAAATGTCAAAGACAGTGCAGGTTGATAGAAAGACGCTTCAAAGTTTGCTAGGAGAGGTGAACGAATAAAGAGGCTTGCTCAAAGAAATCGAGAGGAAGCTAAAATTTATTGGTCATATTATAAGACATAATAACTTCCCGATAACATTATTTGAAGGACATACGAGTACTTGAAATGTACACTGAATTATTGGCCCTTAAATAAGAGAAGTTTGTTATAAACAGCCCTTAAACTTCTACTTTTATCAAATAGATTTTTGTTATAATGATGTATTCTAATAGAAACATACATAGATGATATTAGTTTAATTAGATGGCCATAATGGCAAGTCAAAAGATTTTGTTCTCGAAAGTGAACTTCAAGTTTTTTAAATATGCTGTTTTGGTTTATTATAGTTTTTAATATTCGCATGTTTATTTCCTTTACATTTATAATCACCGCAGATTCATTTAAGTATGTTTGAAGAACTTTTTCTGCAATAGTGCAAATAGATATTACATCGTCAGATGGGTATGTGAGGAGTTGACCTTTGTCTTTCTGATCTATAAACGATGTTAATAACGCAGACCTCTCCCCAACAAGTTCACCCGCGCATTCTTCGCATCTCAGAGCTTTTGTTATTTTCCTTACTACATAGCCAGATATATATGTCACGACTTCTTTCTTAAACTCTGATATATTCATATCTAATATTTGAAGAACTGTGTCGTCGTCAAAATTATCTATTTGACTCATGTCTTCATCTGGTTCTTCAGATATTCGTTCTCGCCCACAAGTTTTATTTATTACCTCAATGGGTGACAGAATAGGAATTGCTTCCAAAGGGATACAATTTCCTTTAAATGAATCTTTTAATTCAAGATGCACCATCATCCTTTTATATGCACTTTTAAATTGCTTTGCTGATGGGTTATTGTTATAGCCTCCCATGGATCTAATTTGCCCAAAAAAAAGCTCAATATGATCCTGACTGATTTTGTAAGTGGGAAAATACAGCAAAAAATTATTGTCGGCAATTAAAGTTTTATAAACAAATTGCAAACTTTGTATGCAAAATAAAAAGCCAATTATACCCATTTTTCTACCACTCTCACACAGAAGCGGTCCATCAATTCTCCTAAGTGACGTTAAATATTGTGATAGCTCTTTTAAAAATACATTAATGTTTTCAAAATTTTCTGCGTTTATTGCTTTCTTAAAATCTAAATTGTTTAAATTTCTAGAATTAAGAATGTCAAATAAATTGTTTATAAGTCGGATAAATTTCACAGTTCCCTCACATTCTTTGAACTCCTCAAGATGTAAAACTTCATTGCAATATTCCAAAGAATGTGCCACTGAGTGGCTAAAAAGTTGTGTGGCTAATTTAACCTTCATTTTTTGATTTGTATAAAATATATGCGATTTTCTTAATTTATTTGCCAAATGAACGCCCTCCTGATCCTGTAACTCATTTAATTTTACTAAATAATCCCACTTTATATTTTCCCCATTCTCATCAATTATTAATTTTTTATCGCCTAATGTGTTTCTTATCAGTTTGATCATATGACATGGATCAAAAAAGACTGCAATTTTCCTACCTGAACTAGGATCAACAAACGTAGAGTTAATGTTCCTCCAATTCAAATCGCAGCCAAGTTCTTTTGCTAACGTTAGGTTATTTGTTGCCCCATCAAAAGTTATTGAGACCACGTATATGCCCGACTCATTTAGTAGCGTTAAACACTGTAATACCAAATTTTGTTTTTGTGTACCCCTTAAAGAGTCGATTAAAAAATATCCAAGAGGAAGCTTCCATGATTGATTAATGCTAACAAGCATAAAAACAAGAGCTTCCTTGGCTACAGGGTTACAATCGGTCTCAAGATTTGTACCAAAATCTACAAACCCATAATATTTTACCCCATCCCATTCTATATGTTGGCGAATTGCCATCTCATCTATGACTAAAGAACATATAAGTTTTCCATCTGTGCTTTCTGATTTTGACTTTAATAAGTTGAACACCTCTGACGTAAAACCAGCTTCCCCATTAACGCTTTGATACCATCTAGATATAGTTTTTGGATGAGGAAGAGCCGAGTTAAATGTGTTTCTGACAAAACTGTAAGCTTTGGGAGAGTAATAATGCAGCGTAAGAGAAAAAGCTTTAAGTTGATTTTCATACTTATGTTTACGACCTAATTGTCTTTGTAAAAATTCTTCATTAGGTCCTATTTGCATTAATGTTTCTAATGTTTCGTCGGTTACTTTACCTTTTAGTTGTTTGATTATATTCGCAAGGGTTGCTGTTCTCTTCTTATAATGATGAACACTACTGCTGAGCCGTTTAATTTTTTTTCGTGCATCGAATAACTGCTTCTTCAGTTTACTTTTGCGCGGTGTAACAACCTATAAAAAATGTTCAATGATAAACCATTTATTTTCTCAAGTAAAATGAATATATAAACAAAATTTCCAACAACACATTTTGGTTAATAGTGGTTGAGATAAATTGCAAAACAGTTGTTTCTAACTTATTTAATCATGGACTATACAAACTTAAACACCATATAAAATGTGATGGAATAACATATTAGGTTTTTTAAAATTATACTGATTTCATAAACGGCAAAAACTGAATTTAACTCACCATTTCCTTCAAAGTGGGTGGCATTGAAGGTGTTTTCATTTCAGCAAATCCTAAACTACTAAACGATCTTTGCGGTACCTCTACAACAGTTTTCTCTTCATAAAAACCAGCACTTGTTGATGGCCGAGAATAATCCATTACAGGTACATTGCTACCAGACCAAGTACTAGTTGACGGGTCAGCTGCAAATGGCACATTGATAGCAGTTATATCAGTCATTGGCTGCTCGCCAAAAACGACTTGTGTTGATGGCTTGTTTGTTACCTGCATAAATAAATTTGAAACGAATACCATTAATGTAAATTTGCAGGGCTAATTAAATTACGATAAATATCATAACAATATATTACGTGAATGTAATTAGTAGCATAGTTACTAGAGATGAGCGATATATAGCTACCGGTGATTTAATCGCTTCTATTAAAAGATCGCTGTTAGCAGCTGTTATTAAAACACAAAACAACAGCGATTGTGAAAACCGAGATTTACACAAATCATTAGAGTAATTATTTCTATGAAATTCATCTTATACTAAAAACTCCATGACAAACAGCAATTGCTGTATTCATAATACACGCAATCGCAGTTTGTGCGAGCGAGTAGAAGTATCTGTATACTTTCCTTCTCGCCAGTATTAGAATACAACATTTCTCCTTTTCTTATAGGTAGAAAACGAAAAACTCATGATACAAATAACGCGAGATATGATAATGAGACTATCTATTTTTAGAACCGTCACGCGCATGGCGTCATGTGGTGAGTCCAATGCAATAATAATATGCTGTCGTACAGTGGAGTTTGACGTTTCATCACAACCCCTTAACAAATTAGGTATTTTACTGATATTTGAGTGCATACAGCTGGAATTAATTTTTTAAGATCAGAATACTATACTATGATTATGTGACATGATGATCAAATCAAGTTTATGAATGTTAACGCCCCCTGTAAATGTCTACGAACGTCTTCTCTACTTTTTAAGTTTGTGTGTGTATCACCAATGCTAATTCAGGGCTCCCCTTAATTATTATACTTCACTTATATATATATATATATATATATATATATATATATATATATATATATATATATGTAATATAAAAATGGAATGGAATGTAACTTCAACCACATTAAACTGACGTATAGAAACTTTTTGATTGCGAATGACTTTGTGTTAAGTGTGTAGTTGGCCTTCTATAACGTTACTCACCATGTGATGTCATAGGAGGGGACGGGGCATATGCGCAATATCATATATCTTGTAAGTCATTATATCATGGAAAAACCTGCTGAATCTAAAATTAAAGCAGCACCGAACTGTAGCATATATATGCCTTCCAACTTTTTCATTATATTAAAATAAAAATAATATGTAGATTTCTCTCATCGTATATTCTTGTAATATGCTAATTTTATAGAACTTCTATTAATAGTAAAAATCTGAGTAGTTTTAAAATTAATATAATTTAAAAGCTATCTGAAGATCATATTGTGGTTTCAATTAAGCGGTTAACACTAACACCTTGTAAGTGTTTAAAATAATAGCATACGCACATGCAGCATTGTAAATGGCTAAACCACAATCGCAGTAGCTGTTTAAAGTCCCTGTTATTTAAAAATAGCCATCACTGATAGCAGTGCCATTGAAAAACCGCTGTTTGGCTATATATATATATATATATATATATATATATATATATATATATATATATATATATATATATATATATATATATATATATATATATCACTAATAGTTACATAAATTAATAACCTTGATTCAGTACTTACCAATACAGGTATAGAACTTTTTTTTAAGTATACTGCAAAAGGTGATTTTTCTAAATCATAAGATTCCTCGGTAAAATGTAAATTGCACACATTTGAGTTCATAAAAATATCTTCATCGCTTAAATTTAATGCTCGTTTCCAAGCCTCGTATCTTTCACCAGCTTTGGGAAATCTGAAAATAATATCTCGAATTATCTACTTTATCAGTGACTGAACCTCTAGAAAGATGCAGTAATAGATAAAACGAAACTATTCTACTTTTTTTCTGCTTCTACTGGAACTACATAGGTAAATACATCTAATTCAAATAATAATTGCCAAACAAAATGCTTAATTTCATTACAAATATTCAATAAATAATGCATTATTAAGATTTTATTTCTTAAAAAAACACAATTGACAATAATAAATGCTAAAGATTTAACAAAAGCAATACAATGTGTAAATACGGACCTGTGAAAACCAATAAACATTTGGCGCCAAACAAGGAAACAGAAGACATGTAAACAACTTACCGAAATAAATGCACAGTTGCTTTATCCTTTTCATAATTGGCACTTTTATTGTACATACAGTTCTTCACAATACACCTTGGCATTTTTTAACTTTTACACTCTTAAAACACTGCTAAAAAACGGCAAAACACACAAGATAACCTCTAATCGCAAATCAACAAACACTTCAAATACTTGTTGACAGCTGACAATAACTTCAAGAGCGGTTGGGGGAACGAATCAAAACAAAACACATTAGCGCGTTATTCAAAATTTTGTTTGTGATTGGACGGTGACAGGAGTGGGAAATCGACAGGCTGCAAACTCGGCTTTGTTCCCTCTAACATATACAACCTCTTTGCATACACCGAACTCTTAGTTTCAACCGTCATTGTCCTATTTTACTAAAATGTTTCCAGAAAATTCATTTCTAATAGACCCTTTCTCTGATGCTTGGCAGTAGCCTTAGCTATAGAGTTTATCATTTAATGGTATATAATTTTTGTCGAATTTTCGTAAAAAAATCAATAAAGCTCAATATATTCGTTATTATACAAGATATGAAAAAATATTGTATACATTAATTATACGGTGTTTTGAGCTACATCTTAAAAAATTATTGCGACAATCATAGCGTGGCCCATAAGTCGTTGGTGATACAAATAATTTTTTTTTTGTCGAAAACGCCTTATTTTTTTTGCATTTTCCATCGAAATATAATGCACGTTTGTAAGTTAAGAAATTCTGGAGGCAGCAAGTGCGTTGTGGTTGTGAATTTTGATTAAATGCTTCATATTTGAAAAGCTCAATTTGCTATTAACCTATAAGGTTGACCAAGGAACGGATTTTTTCAGTAACACTTTTGGTTTACTTTTGGAAATTTCTGTACGTTTTCAAACAATCAAGTTATTTTGATGAAACATGGCACATTGTTTTTACTATATATGTTATACTGGTAATCAAATTTGATGCCTGCTTTTTCTATATAGGTTATACTGGTAATCAAAATTGATGTCTGCTTTCTTAGAAAGAAAACACACATATTTGCAATAAAAACATTTTTATGAAAATTCACTACCATAACGCACTTGCTGCGTCCCGAGATTATTTTAACTTGTATAAACTACGCGTCAATTTGAAATGGAACACTTCAAATTTTGGATGCTGTTTGATCGCTTGTATCTCAAAATCAAGTTTACCTAATCTGCTCTAATTTTCACAGGTTGACATATATTTTTGAGGCTTCTGATTGGTAGACAATAACAAAATTTGCACTTACGTGCTACAAGATACAGGGTGGAATATAAGTAGATGTTTTTTCAGCAACATTTTAAACGATGGCCATTAGTCTACGATGAGAGTTATATATATTTTGGGTATGCAATTTAGAAATATACCTTGTTACCTCGGGACGGTTTCGAGATTTTATTAATATCGCAGCCCACTACGTTTTTATAACAAATTTTGTATTTTAGGTCAAAGCCACCTTAAGTAAAAATGCAAACAAACCCCGTTGGTCGACAGGCGGATTATGTTCGCTTTTGGTATTCAGTGCCGAAGATTATCTCTATAACTCGGGACCTTCTCGAGATTTTGTTGGTATCGCGTTCCACTACGTTGCTGTCATCACTTTTGTCTCTGAGGTCAAATCAGACTATTAACCACATTGTTTTTTTTTTTTTTGGTAAAACGCGCACTTCAGTAGTCAAGGAGTTGGGCTAAATGAATTTTCGGTATCCCATTCAGAAGAACACCTTAATAACTCGGACGTTTTCGAGATTTCATTAATATCGTAGCTCACTGCGTTTATATGATCAATTTTGATTTTAGGCCAAATCCACCCTAAGTAAAAATGCAAGCAAACCCGATTGGTCGATGAGACGATTATGTTCGCTTTTGATATTCAGTGCTGAAAATTATCTCTAAACTTCGAGACCTTCTCGAGATTTTGTTGGTATCGCGTTCCACTACGTTGCTGTCATCACTTTTGTCTTTGGGGTCAAATTAAACTCTTAACCATATTGTTTTTTTTTTTTTAGTAAAACGTGCACTTCAATAGTCAATGAGTTGGGTTACGTCAATTTTCGGTATTAAATTGAGAAGAACACCTTAATAACTGGGGACAACACAATTGCGATAACAGTACGCAGGAACAGGAATTGCAGCTTCGAAGTCGACAGTACGCAGACTACTCCATACCAGAATTTTAAGAGCCAGACGACGAGCGGCGTGCCCACTCTTGAAAACTATACACCGCACTGAGGGCAGAAACTGGGCCAACCAGCACAGCCACTGGGGAGTAGCAGAATGGTAGAAATGTTTCTTTGTTGATGAAAATGAGGCAAATTTGCTCTCAACAACGTAGTCGAATGCGATCACAACAAAATCTCAAAAATGTCACGAAGTATATAGATGTTTTTCAGAACGGAATACCAAAAATCAGCGTAAAATCCCTGTGGACCAATAATTTAAAAAAAAAAGAGAAAAAATTGATGATATAAACGTAGTGGGTTGCGATATTAATGAAATCTCTAAAACGTCCCGAGGTATTCAGGGGTTCTTCTGAATTGGATAACGAAAATTCACCTAACCCAACTCCTTAACTATTGAGGTGCGCGTTTTACGAAAACAGCATTGTCGTTATGAGTCTAATTTGACCTCAAAGACAAAAGTGATGACAGCAACGCAGTGGAACGCGATATCAACAAAATCTCGAGAAAGTCCCGAGGTATAGAGATAATCTTCAGCACTGCATACCAAAAGCGAACATAATCCGCCTCATTGTCCAATGGGGTTTGCTTGCACTTTTACTTAGGGTGGATTTGATCTAAAATACAAAATTGAATAGAAAAACGTAGTGGCTGCGATATTAATAAAATCTCGAAAACGTCGCGAGATATTAAGGTGTTCTTCTGAATGGGATACCTAAAATTCACCTAGCCCAACTCCTTGACTATTGAAATGCGCGTTTTCCGAAAAAAAAATCTAATTTGACCTCAAAAACAAAAGTGATGACAGCAACGTAGTGGAACGCGATACCAACAAAATCTCGAGAAGGTCCCGAGTTATAGAGATAATCTTCGGCAGTAAATACCAAAAGCGAACATACTCCGCCTCATCGACCAATGGGGTTTGTTCGCATTTTTACTTAGGGTGGCTTTGATCTAAAATTAAAAATTGATTATAAAAACGTTGTGGGCTGCGATATTAATACAATCTCGAAAACGTCCCGAAGTATCAAGGTATATTTCTGAATTGCATACCAAAAATATATATTACTGTCCTCGTAAACTAATGGCCATCGTTTGAAAGGTTGCTGAAAAGACATTTACTTATATTCCACCCTGTATCTTGTAGCACGTAAGTGCAAATTTTGTTATTGTTTACGAATCAGAAGCCCCACAAAACATTTGTCAACCTGTGAAGATTAGAGCAGATTCGGTAAACTTGATTTTGAGACACAAACGATCAAACAGCATCCAAAATTGAAGGTGTTTCACTTTAAATGACGCGTAGTTTATATATGTATATATATATATATATATATATATATATATATATATATATATATATATATATATATATATATATATATATATATATAAGCATTTAATTCTTTTGTTAATTTTTAGTGCCAGATCAGTTCTATGAAAATTCACTACCATAACGCACTTGCTGCGTCCACACTTTTTTAAATAACAAACTGTATGAACATAACGTGCAATAGTTTTATGTGGTCTAACATTACTTTGAGCGGGAACAACGTCAGCCAACAAACCATAAAAATTATAACATATAGTTATGCAGTAGATACTATGTCGATAACAACGTTGTCCTCATCAAGTCAACAGTATTCTTTGCGAAAGCTACTGATGAAGACAATTTCGTGGTCGAAATACGTATCTAGCGCACAACTGTCTGCTATTATTCTCGTGTTTTTTGAGGCTATTGTGCTTTCAATTGCCAGGCCCCATCGAGAGTGTCTAACATCAATCTTTTAACATTCCTTTAACCAGATACAGATACAAAAACTGTAGACGATCTTAAGCTCTTTAAAAATTATTTTTAGCTATAAAGGTGTTTCATATTAGCAAAATATATATTTGTTTTAAATGTATACCTACATTATATTATATGTATAGTCAACTCATTTTAATACACCTGATGAGGGGTCTCCCATGTTACTTCAAACAATAACTTTTTAAACACCAAGTATTTTGGTAAATAGTGTAAGATGTAATATTTTTTGCCAACATAAGTTTAAAAATATAATTTAGTTTCGACTATGGCTGGAATTTACTTCATCCAATCGTCATTTTATGGAGGATAAGTCAAAATAACTGATGATATAATTTTAAATTTCAGAAAGGAAAGACGTCGCTCCTACTACAACTATTATTTAGTTATTCCTACACATAAAATCACCAGTTTTTGAGATCTTCTAAATATCTTCTAAAAATAGACCTTAACCATTGATTAAATTACAGATTTTTATTAGTCAATTAATTTAAAGGCTTTTAGGTTTGATTTGTACCTAAATTAACTTATAATTGCTGATGATCTGGAATCGCTGCTTCAAAACTGGCTCGAACACATATGTTTTAAAAATGTACTCGACGCGAAATAGCGCTTGAATTTTTCTTTAGTGAGTTTTCGCAGAAAAAGCTTTAATATCCATATTACTACTGTATGAATCCCAAACAACCTCAGTTTCACAATTACACACACGCACGCACGACTATGCATATATATATATATATATATATATATATATATATATATATATATATATATATATATATATATATATATATATATATATATATATATATATATGGAAAAGATGTTTCTATGGGTCTGTTCTTAACTAAAGTAGTAAGTTTGATACATCGTTGGATTCTTTTTTTCCTATCTAACAACGTAGAAATCCAATGTGACGACACTAAGAAAAACAAAAAAAAAGGTGGTTGTAACCAAGGTTTTGATAGGTTTTCAGTTCCTTTCAAATATTTTGAGAACCGCTGATTTTTTTTCCAATTTTTGAATGACATATTAATAGGCTTATAATTACGCATTTTTCTCTAATTTAACCGACCTTGAAATAAAAAAAGATACCTTTACAAAGAAGGATACTTGGTGCAGTCTATATATATATATATATATATATATATATATATATATATATATATATATATATATATATATATATATATATATATATATATATATATATATATAGACTGCACCAAGTATCCTTCTTTGTAAAGGTATCTTTTTTTATTTCAAGGTCGGTTAAATTAGAGAAAAAATGCGTAATTATAAGCCTATTAATATGTCATTCAAAAATTGGAAAAAAAATCAGCGGTTCTCAAAATATTTGAAAGGAACTGAAAACCTATCAAAACCTTGGTTACAACCACCTTTTTTTTTGTTTTTTTTAGTGTCGTCACATTGGATTTCTACGTTGTTAGATAGGAAAAAAAGAATCCAACGATGTATCAAACTTACTACTTTAGTTAAGAACAGACCCATAGAAACATCTTTTCCATTTTTATCAATCAAACTAACGTGATAATAGGTATAAACAATTGAATAAACAATGAACGAAAAGAGTTGAATAAACAACAATAAAAACAGTTGCATAAACAACAAACGTATACAATTAAACATCTGTAAACATAACATTAATTAAAACTTACCACATTTACTTTGTAGACAGCTGTTGCAGCGGTTAGGGACACTAACAACAGCGCTCCTAAAATTCCTTGGTGGCAATGCTATTATTTCTCTACGAACTGCCCCTACCAATTCCTCAACAGTATCGTAGTTTTAATTGTAGATTATATCCTTCAAATATCCCCATAGTAAAATGTCAAGTAGTGTAAGATTTGGTGATCTCGCTGGCCACAACACTGTTCTGTTGGTTCCTATCCAGCTCTTCGGAAATTCCTGATTCAGATATGCCCCTACAGTCCGGCTATTCTGGGCGGGAGCACCATTGTGCAGAAATCATCTAATTTTTCGCAATTGCGACAGTGGTAACTGCTCTAATGCATCTTGTATTTGATTTTGAAGAATATTCTAGTATCTCTGACCGTTTAAATTTTCGTCATAAATAATTGGCCCAACCACTTTGAATCCAAATTTTATTTGTGGTCCAACTTTTTGCATTACATGTGGATTTTTCTGATGCCATAATACCTCGCTGTGTCTATTAGAAATACCACAATCCGTAAATTGAGACTCGTCTGTTCAAAGGATTGTGCGAGAGAAATTTTCATCATTTTCTTTTTCATTTAAAAATCACGTATAAAAAGTAGAGCGTCGAATAGGGTCTTGATTGCCATTTAATGTGTGACCACATCTCTTGTGGTATACTTTATATTTATTTTTGTGCAAAACGCGAATTGTTGTCGTTGCACTTGTACCATTAATTACAGATAGCTCTCGCAATGATGCAAGATTATTTACTTCTAACGCTGCCAGAACATTTATTTCAGTCAC